>JAVRXN010000002.1:17941597-18259097 GCA_033556935.1 Timema podura | reverse complement strand
TTTAGGAAATATATTAATTCCAAATAATTAAAAGTATTTCTATTACTAGAACATACTATTTATAAAAATGTATTATATAGTCTGGTATTGCTCATTGGATCCACTCATTTAGATTATTGATGTTGAAAATTTTAAATCATATTTTTACGTTATCTTTGATTATTTTTTAAAGTTAGTATACTCTTGGTGTTGAAATAGTAGCTCAGACAAAGATGACCGATTAAAAGCAAGCTGTTCTTGTAGAAACTTACAAGTATAAAATTTGGTCCACAAAATAAGTGATTTTGTTCCAAAGCTATGGTACAAACACACTTTTTCTTTGCAACACAAGAAAAATAATATAGTATCCAAGAGAACTAATTCACTCGGCCATTTTGCATGTGTGTCGATAAAATTGGTCTGATATTATTTGCAATGAAATTAAAGAATAAAGCTCTACAATCATACATCAGTATTACATAAGGAGTAACGATTTCTGTCTCCAAGACAGTATTTCCCTCTGTAGGATGGCTGAGGGTTGTCGCACTTCCTCTGAATCACGCTCATGCCGCCCCCACATGTCCTAGAGCATTCTGAAGCTGGGCCCCAGTCACCCCAACCTCCATTAACTGCAATGGATGTGTGTGTACCCTGCGGTACACACTCCCTGAGATAGCACCACTGCAACAATGGCATGATGTCATCATTATTATATGTGGCACCACGGCAACAATGACATTTTTTAGTTTATTATGTGCAAAATATAGAAGTTGTCAGATTTTAAAATGTAGTTTCACTGGAATTAATTTTGATAAGAACTTTAATAACCAATATTGATAATAGTGAGGAAAAAACCTGTATTGTTCTATGTATTATAAGAACAATAATGGACAATTATTAGTAGTGGTATTGAAATTTGTTATTGATATTAAAATTTAGATAAATAAATAATTAATCAATAATATCCATTTGCACCAATGCAGTAAGTGCTTAATAAAACAATATTTTATGTTGTAAATACAAATTGAATTCATTATCTGTTTTTAATATGCTTTAAAATTATCATTGATTTATAAAAAAAAAGAAACGTCCCCTGTGTTACCAAACAAATATTATTTCCCTTTATAAAGATTTATACTTACCATTTGATTGCCACAATTAGTACCATCTAATGGAGGATCAAATCTAGTCCTGCATTCATTGTTCTTCAAACAGTAGAGTTTCTTACAGGCAACATCCTAGAAACATTAATATATATGTGTATATACATTATATATAATATATATATGTATATAATATTAGTACCAATCTAATGGAGGATCAAATATAGTCCTGCATTAATTGTTCTTCATACTAGAGAGTTTCTTACAGGCAATGTCCTGGAAACAGTTTATTTTTTATATATAGAGCCACTTTCAGCCTGAATGCAAGCATTACAATGCAATGTATTGTTGAAAGTGTGCGGTATTATACGGCAGGACAATAGGTTTGTGTCCCCTGTCCACCAGTGAAGTGGGTCCCGCATGTTACCTACCGTACATCCTGTATATGTGTATTCACGCATGCATGCATGCACATTTGCACATGTATGTTTTAAATGAATTTTTTTTTTCTGAAGAAAATAAAAAATAAGGGTCGGTAGGTACTCATTTGGAATATAGTAGTGGCTACTCTAATCTCCATTACCATTGTACCTCTGTTAAAAATGTATTTTTATTTTACCTTCTTAAGTATACTATATAGGTAAGGTAACTCAAAAGTAACAAGATGTCTTCTTCATAGCGTTATATGGTATTGTTTATAATCGTATTACTAATAACACATGTAATCTACATCAGTGATTGCATGATCTACTAAGGCTGTGTTTCCTAACTTTTTGCCAGTTGCGTAGCCTTTTCAGGGCCATGGCCTAAATTACATACCTCACACAGCTCTCCATAAAAATAAATTAAACAACTGCCTGCTATCTTGTAGAGTATAATAATTAATGCTCCTTCCAAATTTGAATAAATCCCCAGTGGTAAGCTAAACAAAGCCATAACTTAGGTGAAAAAAAAGCTTATAAAAGTTTATAGCTTCACATTAG
Source organism: Timema podura (assembly GCA_033556935.1). Lineage (NCBI taxonomy): Eukaryota > Metazoa > Arthropoda > Insecta > Phasmatodea > Timematidae > Timema > Timema podura. The sequence continues at coordinate 18,257,032 of JAVRXN010000002.1, read as the reverse complement.
AATATGCATTAATTTGTTAAGTAGACTTATATTAATATAAAAATAAAGTCTATGTTTAAGATCATTCAACCATCAACATTTTATTGCATAATAATTTTAACAAGTGTATAATTAAACGTTATAGATAGTGATTCCATAATTTAAAAATTATTGCAGTTCATGAGTTATAACTTAAATTATGTCAAACGTGTTATTTTACACTTTTTGCGCACCATTGCTAAGGTAAAGTAATAATTAATGCAGAAGCGGATTTACACTATAGGCCCACTAGGCACGAGCTTAGTGGCGGCGGCTTTAGGGGGCGGCACATTTTGGATGATATTATTTTTATTTTTAAAATCATATTTTTACTTTAATAATTAGTTCAAGCTAAAGTCAAAACGACAATAAGGCCTATTTATTTTTAAATAATTGTACTTTGCAATTGCTTTGTAACTAATATCAGTCTCCCCTTCTTCATAATGTTAATTCAAGCTACTGTAGGGCATGTAGGCCTACTGTACAACATGCCTGATTATCTTTTATAGACATCTTTTCTAGAATACTAACTTCCATCCCCCCCCCCCAACACCTCTTTCCTCCGAAACTTCCTAAGGCCCTTGACACACAAAAAAATGGGAGGGGGAGGAAGGCGCATATTATAACTGTGCCTTGGGGTGCAAAAATTTTTAATCCTCCACTGAATTAATGTATTAGGTTGAAATTTAGTATAACTAGACAATCATACGAGGTATACACAGTGAAATATTAACATTACTAATATATATTAATATTAATGGTAATAATAATAAAAATAATATAAATATTATAAATATTTCATTCTGTACACCTCATATGAATGTCTCGTTATTCTAAATTTCAGCCCCATACATTAATTACTTTACCTTTACAATGGTACATAAAAAGCATAAAATATCAAATTTGACCCCTTATAACTCATGAACTGTAATGATTTGATATAAATGAAACACCATTTTATAGCTTATAGTTTTACACTTATTAAAATTGTACAATAAAGTTTTGATGGTCGAATGACCTAAATAAAACTCAATGGTACTCTGCGTTCCCAATCAAATCCTTTGAGTATTCTTGGGGGTATGTACACCAAAGTTTGGTAAACATTGTTCCAAAGAGTCACTATTGCAGTAGATTGGATTGCCAATGATAAGGTGATTGAGGTTCAAATCCCAGCCCATTTAACAATTTTGTTTTTTTCCTATTGGTTTCTCACTCTCCCGCTAAACAAAGGTGTATAATATGCCGGTAGTAAGATTTGAGGCACATAAACAACACATGTATGTTGTAATAATGAAAATGTATACCGTAAATACAAACAGAGTTTCCAAATTGGATAAAAATTTGTCAGTTTACCGCCGACATTTTACAGGCTGGAAAGTCGGCTTTAAAACTGAACTTGCACTGGGCGTCTCCATCATACATAGCTCCAGGCAACATCTTTGGGAAGTTCCATTCGTGAGGGTGTGGTTCGTCCAACAGACACTCCCCTAGGCCATAGCTGGAAAAATATTAACTTTAACTTAGCAAGGGATTAATATTTTACTCATTATTAAGACATTACTAAGCCTAATCTAGATAATGTAGCCTAAGGGTCTCAACTTAACATTCAGAATGGTGCTCTCATTATGTAATATTAGGCGGGAAGCTATTGAGGTATCTTATGGATAATACTACTGGTCTAAGATTCGACTGAGACCTGAGGAAAGACCTGAACATACTCATATAAATTGATCACTAACCAAGCATGACTTCACCGCCCTCTTGGGCGAGGGTTGGTTCTGTGGTCGAGAGGATTACAGGAAGGGACCTGATACTATATGATTGTCACAATAACGTATTTCCTCCAGGCTAAGGTAGCTTTTTAAGCCAAGGTCAGGTGCTTCAGTAGTTGAGCTGATGATTTCCCACTATTACCCATTCATCCGCATGCAAAATATACATATCAGTATATTTCGCATACTTTATGCATGCAGGATTAAAGTAGTTGGGTAGTAATCATCATCAACTATTTCCAGCTTGTGGCCGGTCAGTTTAGTAAAATGCCTCCATCTTCATCTATCCTTCCACCATCCTTCTCCTCTCATTTTAACAATTTCTGCTATTTGCTACTCCCATCTCTCTTTTTGGTCTCCCTTGCAGTCTTTTTCCTATATTCTTCATCTCCATCATTCTCTTTGGTATTTTTTTTTCCTTTTCCATACTCATTATATGCCCATACCATCTCAGTCTTGCTTCCTCTACTACCTCATGTACTCCCACTCTTTACCGGACAACTTCATTCCTAATCTTGTTTCTCCTCGTGACAACTAACATGCTCCTCACAAACTTCATTCCCATGGCCTCCACTTTCCTAGTCTGTCTTACATTCAATGTCAATGTTTCCATGTTTCTGCTGTATATGAGACTGTGGGTGCCCTATACAACACTTCCTTACACTTCAAGGGCACTTCTCTTCTTCATAGCAGGTATCTTACACTCCTAAACAACAACTCCCCTCTCTACCCTCTTCTGGGAACAACATATTACTACTATACTATTTTTATTATTGTCCTTAATGTTCTTAAAACCCTGTGGTTACTGAATTTGTTGCATTTTAAATAGTTATATTGGCGATGGATATAGTTTAATTCTGTATATGTAAGAAGCCAAGCAAATATGTCCTGTATGCAGCTGAAAAAAGTGACAGCAAATATTCTTGAGCTTTCTGGGATGAGTGTCTTGTCGTCGATGATAATGCAACGAGTTTTATTTGTTCAGTAATTTATTTATTTTAGGCTAACCTGTAAAATAATTGTTGTGCTTTTTTTTTTTTTTTTTTAGGAAGTCTGTTTTCTCGCTACCCTGTTTTCCACAGTGTGATGGAATCTCCTAGAGATGTTTAGTCTTATGTAAGCTTTGAAGATGTTTTATAGCATGGTGGGTGTCAAATATTTTTTATAATCATAGAAGTATTGTTCAGCACATCTTGTATTGATGACATTAGATTCACTGAGTATTAAATAAAAACTCCATGGAGTCAGCCTGCAATCGGGCTCTACCAAATGAGCAACCACTGTCGGCAAATATAGTGCCAACTTATGCATATGGAAGCTGTCATGTGGAATTCACAACAAACCCTCCAACAGTTGGTCTCAGTTTTCTAGACTGAAGCCGCTGCTTTTTCGTTCAAGTATTATTATTATTATTATTATTAGCACCACGTCTTACTACCCGTTCGGGTTATACGCATTTACGCTAATGTGTAATGGTAGGGTGATTGTGAGATGAAATGGAGGACCTACAGTTTAACGTGGGATCCAAACCACGGTAGAGGCCTGGCATTCCTCACATTCACAAGTTGTGATTAATACACGTCCTGTCAGAGGTGAAGGAAGGGTTTGGCAATCAGATAAATCTGTGCCGGGAGCGAGGATTGAACCCCGGACCCCTAGCACAGAAGTCTGACACCTTACCCCTAGACCACCAGGTCACCTTTCGTTCAAGTAGTTCCTCACTTGTCCTCAGGAGGCTGAGTTGACTCCGTTCCAGACCCACTGCTTCATGCTTTCTTAAAGGATGTTATATGGTAGAAAAGTTACGTCAAAGCAGAGTTGATGGCCTCCAACTCTTGGTCAAAACAATGAGTCGAGTTTGATGAGAATATACGAGGATAATAATTTACTTGACGCTCCTGTGCCAACATTATTACATCTATTTATTATTGAAAGCCACTCACCTGAATAGTTCTGTTATGAATGTGCTGCTACATGTAGAAAACGTCACAGTGTTGAGCATCACAGAGGGTGACATCACGTGATTGGCTCCATTCTCGTCTTTAGCCTCGCAATCCGATTCAACCTTATCATGTAACATTCCAAATCTGAACAACAAGAATTACCCCAACATTAATTTTGGATTAAACTAGTTAGAAAGGGCTGCATACTTACATGGTATTCCGTTACATTCTCATGGTTGAATTGCCTGGACTGTTGAGCTTTGTGTGATCAATAACATTCGACTTTCACAATATCTTAGTAATATTGTCACTATATTATAGATTTACTTAAAGCTAGGGAACACAAGAAAAGGCCAGTATTTTTTTACCGTTTTTATAGCTAAACATTTTTTTTGCCAAAATAAATATATTTCTTCAGTAGCAACATTGAGTTTAATTTTCTTCACTTGGTGATATCAACAGTTGTTGAATATCTGTTATGAGCATAGTGGCATTAGATAATAAACTTTTTAAATGAAGAGAAAAAGTTGTCATTAAATTCCAGGACACCCTTAGCAGATGTTAAGCTGTTGATATCTCCATGTGAAGAAAATTAATCTCTATGGTTGTATTAAAGTAATATTTAATTTATTTTGACCAAAAATATGTTATTATATAAAAACTGACTAAGCACTGGCCTTTTCTTGCGTCCCCTATAACTCCACCTTAATAAACTTCAATAAATTAATAGAAATTGATTTTTAACAATGAAAATGTTAAGAAAGGTCCCCAACAATATTTATTTTATAAAAACTAAAAGGTGTCAACCCAAAGAACACAAATGGCTTCCCAAAAAAAAAGAATAATCAAAAAGTTAAAAATAATAAAAAAACATGCTTCAATGCCCTTAATAGGTGACACTGGGCAATCACTCATTTTATATGCTATTATTATTAGTACAGCGCCTTACTACCCGTTCGGTTTGTACGCACTTACACTAATGTGTAATGGTAGGGTGATTGTGAAATGAAATGGAGGACCTACAGTTTAACGTGGAATCCGAACCACGGTGGAGGCCTGGCATTTCACACATTCACAAGTTGTGATTAATATACATCTTATCAGAGGTGAAGGAAGGGTTTGGCAATCAGATAAATCTGTGCCGGGACCGAGGGTTGAACCCCGGACCCCCAGCACAGAAGCCCGACACCTTGCCCCTAGACCGCCAGGCCACCCTATATGCTATTAATGGCATAAAGGAAACACTTACACGTGTCCCATCTCATGCGTGACGACGGGGGCGAGCATCAAACCACTGTCCTCGCACATGCATGAAGACTTGTCTGTGTTACAAATCTCACCAATGAATGCTATCCCCATCAGGCCACACTCGGTCATGTTGTCGCTGCAGATATCATGCCTGACACAATAACATGAGCTTGTTTGGAGACTGTTTCCTTTATTAAGGTTTACAGTAGGTCTTGTTATATATGGAAGAAGGTACAGGAAAACAGAATATATACAAATAAAAAATATATTGAACACAATATGGCTTTTACAATGAAAAGAAGAACACAGTTCACACTTTAGATTGCTAACACAGGACAAAGAGGTAGTAGCTGGCTCTTGAAAAAAAAAAATCAATCACTATCACCCAATTACTCAATTTAGTTTCCATTCTATGGAAACTCACCAGGAGGGAGTGTGGAACGCTCAACACGGCTTATTAAAAGTATAAACCAAAGAAACACAAAAGGGAGAAGAAGGAAATTGGTAAGGAACAATAAGAGCTCTTTGTCCAGTGGCAGCATTGTAAAGTGTGAACATCTTTTTTCTTTTCATTCTAAAAGTGTGTTTGTTCATTTCATGCGTTTCTGTCATTCTTTCTTGTACATTCTCCCATTTATAACAAAAGTACCCTCCCTTTACACTGAAAGGCAGCAAGCTTACCTTCTACGTTTCCACTATGGCGCAGCCTATAAGAAAGAGCCATAGTGTAATTTAGCAGTTGGCAACCTTTTTGATATTGCGGGCCATATGGGTTTAAAAAAAGATGTTGATGGAGCTGTGTGAAAAAAATTATTAGTAAAGTATTTCATCTTTTTATTTCTCATAGTAATTAACTATTATATTTTTATGAATGCAATTGTTTGTTTGCCATATCTTTTTGCGAGTTAGATAAAATCTGGCCTGCGGGCCACAGGTTGCTGACCACTGGTGTAGTTCATCAAGAATTTATTTTATTTTAATTTGATTTGTTTTGTTTTATTTTTACTTTTTTTTATATTTAATTATACCTCAAAATCAAACACAAACTTAAATACATCAAACTACAGCAAAAAAAAGTCTTAAAAAACCTGTGCAAATACAACTAAAGTTGGTATATTTAAATGTTTTTGTAATTGCTGGAACTATCCAGTTATTAGTAAAAAAGAAAGAAATGAAAATATTTGTATTCCAACCCATTTTTTTAACAGTATGGACACAGTTATATTTGGTGTTCCTCGTGAATATATTACTACTATTGGTACTGAACTTAAATCTGGCTAATTATTGACTGACCGTTGGAGGCATAGCTCAAAGGAGGGAGGCATCTTGCCGGGAGGGGCATGGGGATGAATTGTACATATATTTTATAAGAAAACAGTCTAGGGTTAACACAAATTATTTTAACTGATTATTAATTTTCTAAAGATGTAAACAAAGGAAGTGGCTTGGTCAATCTTCTGCTCTATTCTGTTGAATATCTGAGGTTTAATACAAATTATTTGTGATGTGTACTGTTTTAACTGCGTACTTTCAGAATAAATGTAATTTTATTAAGTTTCTGTAAAGAAAGTGTGATGTAGTTACAGACCTGGTGATGAGAACCGCAATGTCATGGTGGTTGGGATGCTCTTCCGGGGGTTCAAAGATTTCTGCCATTTTGCAAAATTCTCTAGGCTCCCCTCGGCATCAGGGCTGATCTGGAGATCAAACTAGGACGACAAGAAAAACAGTCTAATGCACCTTTCGCCACTTGTCCTGAAAGTGTTTGCTGAACCAGTGACTTTTCATATAAATACTAGAATCACGAGCCAAACATTTGCATATATTAGACTAAAAGATAAAAAACAGTTGTGGACGTTCAGCTCTAATGGAATATTTAATTATACAACGCGTTATTTCAAAATATGGCTAATACCAAAATAAAGTCGAAAAATTCCAATAGGGCTTTTAACAATTCTATAGTACCGTAAGAGTTTTATTTTATATAAAAAAAAGTGTAGAAATTTAAAATTAGCTCATTTTAATGACTTTTTAAGCATATTTGTGGAGCTATAAAACTAGGCTTGATGAAAAAAGGGTCCTAGATCTAGCCTTTCTCTAACAAATACAATAATTTTTTGATAAGCTCACATCAAATTCTAATATATTTGAGAACTACCAGTAGTAGCAAGCTTTCCTCTGTACCTTGAGATAAGTTCTCATAGTTTTATTTCCCCTCTTTCTTAATGACAAAGCAAAGGGTTGTTTTAGGTGAAGAGCAAAAGGAGTATAAGCTTAGACAGAATAGAGAAGTGATTCCAGAAAAAGACACAGACCATAACGACCTGAAGCGATTAATACTTTCTCGCCGACCGAGGTGGCCGCCTTAAGCTCAAATTGATAATAATAAATATTGGATCCACCCACCTCCTCTTCTTCCTTGTCAAGGTACATGAGCCTCACAGGTTGATGTCGATCATGTTCCCGACACTGGCGTCATGGTAGTAATCACTCACCTGCAAAGAAAACAAAGTTCTTCAGCGTATTGTGAATAAGGTGTGTTATCAAAACTAGTTAATAGAGGGCACCCACCTAATATGAATAGAATAGAAGGTAGCAACAGATGGAGAAAGACATCTGATAGGCTGAGATTGTGACGTCATTCAGTACACAACCCAGCGCGTTACATACAAAAATCTATATGGAAGACAAATTAAATCGTTAAAGTCAGGTCACATTTTGGAACTTAAAAAAAAAAAAATTAAACCTTTAAAATCCACGTCATTGTCCAATTAATGTCATTACTCTACTAATTATTTAAAAAAGTATGTATGTTTGGCTGTCTTCATATTAAAATATAACTACTGTTTAGTGTATGACATACGCAATGACAATCAAATTCCTCCAAGTGGCGCTACCTTTCTATTCACCTTACATTACACATGCCTGTCTTTAGAGAGAGTCCAATTTTCATATAGGAAGAGGCTTTTAAATAATACAAACATATTTTTTTTCAACCAACATTGATAGTATTTTAGAATATTATTATTGTTATTTTATATGTATTGATAATATTTATTAAAATGACAGTTTTAGATCAAATTACTTGACATATGAATATGTGAAAGTAGATCTAGTAAATTTTCCTAGCTGTCAAGACATATCCATTCATAAGAAAATTGGAGTGTACAACCGGTATAGTGTATTCATGATAACTTTGGCCTTTATTGCCAGATGGACAGTTACCAAAAAAACACAGCTTGGTATTCATAAACATGCCAGTAACTTTACATCAATTGTCAAATTTACATAACATGTTTCCCAGGCGGATGAATGTTCAGGGGTGCATCCTCAAAGCTATGTCAGTGAGGGACTAGATTAAGTAAGATTAAAACCTGTGTTGTGGCCAGGGGTAGCGGTTGTAGAGGATGTTATTGTTTTCAATGACTCAATACTTGCTAACTTTCAAAAATTAATACACCAAAAAATCAGATTTAATAATATGTTGATATAGAAGACCATATTTTCTTACATTTATGAATTATAGTTTTTATGATTTGTCCTCTCAGACCTCCTCTCTGTTAGTAATCAGAGTTCTTGTTTAAGGATCCAGAGGTCACAGGTTTGATCCCTGGCACATCCAGATTTGTCTGTGAAGCAGTTGATCTGGAATGGGGTCAAGCTCAGCCTCGTGAGGACAATTATTGAAGAGCTACTTGAATAAAGAAGTGGTGGCTCGAGCCTAGAAAACTGAGATTAATGGCCGGAGGGTTCGTTGTGCTGACCCCATAACACCCTCTATCCGCAAATGCTGGCACAGTTTCTTTGCCAAAAAGTAGCGACCACTCGCTTGCTGGTTGACGTTATAGAGTTATTATAGTTTGTCCTCTCAATAGACAGATCTGATTAACTCGGAGGGGAAACTGTCCAATCCGTCCCACTGGACAGCTACACTCCTGTGAGCATGGAATTGGTTTTCGCAATATTCCAACTGGTAGAAAAGTGCAAAGTTACCGTAAATGAACAATACCAGTGTCTACTGGTAAGCTGCAAATAGGATATTGGGATATAAATGTATAATTTAAAACATAAAAAATAGGTGCCCCATCTCAAATTATGTAATGTTTCTGTTTATTAGGTTTATTTTTAAAAAAATTAGATAAAAAGTATGTTAAAATAAGGATGCCGGGTGAATTTCCTTTTTGTAGTTCTCACCATAATATATATATTTTTATAGGGTTGGCAATGTGTTGAAATTTACTTTGTAAAATTAGTTCTCTTTAGACACTATGAGAAATAATCTGAGCTTGTTGAGGAAACTTTGATGTATGAACTTAATATTTTTCCTTTATTATTTAACTTTGTCTGTACATGCCATATTCATTATGGTGAGTAAATAGTCCTCCGGGTCTCTGTTGGCCTCCTTATGAAACGTGATGAACTTCTTGTCGGCCACCAGAAACACCTCCACGTAACGCTGCAAGCTTTCCTCGGCTGACGCTCTCTTACCATCAAAATGTGGATTAGTTTCATATTCGTGTCTGAACCGATCAGCCCAGGCCTTCTTCCCATCACCTTGAACGAAACACAACTACCGGTAAACTCAAAACTATAAAGAGCTTATATGTAACAAAGGTTTGGTGGGAACAAACACTTCCGAAACAACAAGTTGAGAGGTTGAAACTTATACGTTGTAAATATACATATATATAATGTACAATGTGTCTCAGAGATAGAAACTCAACAGAAAATGTTGTATGCTTCCTCCTGAGAACATTAGTCAGAAATAAATAATAAAATCTTTGTATACTGAAAATAACTATCAAGAAAAATTGTCATCTTATGTGCTGATATGTAATATTATGTATTTTCCATCATAATTTTATCTTGTAGATTTAAAATAGTTAATAAAATTTGTGAGCTGATTTTTGGTCAAATGGTATACACACAAACACTATTAGCCAACCAAATAAAATGGTATTTGCCAGCAGGACCGTCTCGAGTGTAATTTGGTGCCCGGGCAAACTTACATTTTGGCACCTCCTGCTTTACCAGATACATTTGGTCCAAACATTGTATTATGTCCTTGAAAGGAAAGTGTTACCGTTATGAGTTTAAAAAAATGCATGGATAGCCATTTTTTTTAGAATTATTGTTAAAATGGTATTTTTTGTACAATTATGTAAAAAAAAAACTTAAACTTTTCTGTAGACCTAATTAACATCAAAAAAATGGTGGTATTAAAATTTATATAAAAATTATAAATGGAAATTATAAAATAAAATTAGAAGAACTATTGACCTATCAAAATTTTTTTTAGATTCAGTTCCTAGTCATTATTTGAGGCAAGGATAGCAAGTTTATTCTATTTACCACCATTGAGAATTTGATTATAATACAATGAGATTATCAAAAACTGAAACATTTTACAAAAAAAAAACACAGTTTTCACACAACTTAATGCCACAATACAAGAGTTTTGCAGTTTGGTGTCTGGAGTTGGGGAAGCAATGTACCAGCTGTACACGGAAACAATAATCCTAAAAGTGCCACACGTTGTACTAAACGCTAAAGGGAACTACACTTAAAACTCTTTAGGCCATCATTCTGCGCTCCGGCACATTTTGAATCTTCCACCTTTAATTTGAAGGACGGCGCTATTAGCAGTACAAAGGCGCTAAAGTTGTTTACATTTGCAGCATGTTTTGGCTTGTATTCTGGCTGTATCTTAATCCCTTAGTTATGTCTTCCAAGAAACCAAGAGTGGTGAAAGATGATGTACTATTTCCTGTTTTATGTTCTATTCTTCCTTGCATGACACAGCGTATTTAGCGTAAGATGGTCAAACTTAGGCCGACGTAAAGGGTATATAAAGGGATTTTTTGAGTCGAATTCCGTAGTCCAGACAATTTCTGTGGTTTGGTTTTTGTCAGGCCTCAAGGGTGCAGGACTATAGAGTTTTAACTGTAATACAATATCAACAATGCACGCATTAAAAAAATTAATTAAAGAAGTTTTAGTTGTTTTTGAGACAGCATAATGCCATCCATCAAGCTGACCCTGTATGGCAGTGATCTATTGTTCAGTGCCATTATAAAGAAGGTAGTCTCAGCACTCAACTGTCTTTGACGCCACACACGCTCTTGCCCTCCACCGTAGCGCGATCTCCCCAAGGATTGTCCGCAAGCTGGCGGTATATGAGGTGGTGATGTCGACCATCTCTCTCTGGTTCCGAGTCCTTTGCAGGCTCAATGAAATACAGGTCCCCATTCTCTGTCTTCATGTAGCCTGCCTGCACAAATTAAGGGTCCAAGGGAAAAAAAGGAAAGTCCAATTTTAACTCAAGGTGACTTAGTGCTGCCATCTGCTAGACAATCATGATACCTTTCTAAAGCACTTTATATTAGGTTTAGAAGAAGTCTCTGTCGTATTTAAATTAATTAAAAATAAAAAAGGTATTTGCTGGGGTTCTTATGGGGTTTGAGAAATAAAAGTTGTTGTCCAAGAAAATGTGTGTAGTATGACTTCCCTCCTTTTTCCCCTGTACCTTTCAAATTAGTTGTGTTGTATACAGAATATAACCTACACGTAAATTGTTGTAGAAAATAAGTTTTTGTTACATCCAAATTGTTAAAATTCGACTGATTTAACCACCCTTTACATTGATTTAAAACCAATCATAAGTGTAGCTGAATAGTCTCTTCTACCTTTGTCTTAAAAAACATGAAAAAAGGCATTTATTATTTTTAAATTTGGGGAATTTATGACACTGGAATGTTTCTTCCTTGAATATAAACATGTCTATCTATATTTTTTTATAAAGTTTGCTTGAAGTCTGTTAATTAATAAAAATATTACATGGACACACAGTAGTGGTCAAACACTCTAATTAATTAAATTAGTTAAAAAAAATTACACACAAACTCTGAAATTGAATCCAGAACCCTTGGCTTAATGCACCGATGGTTCCATGTCCAGGTGCCATATAACTAATTTAAATTAATTGAATTATCTACACCTACCTATGGACACTTCCGTGCTAACATCGATTTCCCCCTTGTGTGTATACATTCATCAAACTGCCTGAGGTGTCAACCTTATATTGCACTTGATACCTTCTATGCGAGGGCCAGAGTTCGAATCACAGCCAAATACACCGAGCATTGAGAGTGATTTCCCAAACTATGTTCTTAAATGCTGGTATATTTAATCTAAATTACTCTCATTGTTCAATCGCTTAGTAGGGGCATGCTAAGTCCACCTTTTCAATTCAAAGTGAAGCTAAATCGAATAAATGAAATATTACCAAAGCCAAATTAAAGTTCAAATACATATTTAAAAACAAGAGTTTTATGTCAAGAATAAATATTATACTGTGCATATTTATACAATATTATACATAACGTATTAAATTTACAAAAGTAGTTTATTGAAAAAGGTTTAACATATTTTGTCCTAAGTTATAAATTGCATTACTCTTACAACATTAGATTCAATTACTACAAATTTTTGTCATGTAAACATTAATTTGTAATATGCATAACTGCACAAAATGAAATGAATTGAACATGTATGAGTATTTTAGCTGAAATACTTTTATTGGCAAAACTTTGCAATTGTTGGAACCAAAACATTTACCTCAAGTGTAGTCAAAGTTGATGAAGTTTCGAAAGTAAGTTAAAGGTGATTAAATTTTGAAGCAAAGTCAAAGTTGATGTAGTTGTGTAATGAAGTTCAAGTTGATTAAGTTTTGGGGTGAAATTGAAGTTGATGAAGTTTCAAGGTGAAATTGAAGTACGGTATTTAAAACTTTGCACACCCTGATAGCGTGGATTAAGTAATAAAGAGGCCTACCTACCCCTTGTGTTTTCAACATTGAAACAACAAAAATCTACCCTTGTTGGATGTATCGAGGGTGGTTTTTACAAAATTGTTTTCTACTCTACCTCCACACAAATACAGGTACACTTCCTCAACCTTCCTAATCCCGCACCCATTAGCGTAATTACTACGTATGCATATGTTAAAAATACTACTTAAAAACAAATTAGTTAAGTTAGTTTTTTAATAAATAGACCCTCAAAGAAAGGATGGGGGCTATTTTTTTCAAACTACACCAATTAATACAGAACATTTTACTCAACTCACCATTCCCTCACAGAGAGAAATGGCCGCCCGGGAGTTGCGATGCCCCCGGATGATTCCGACAAAGTGGCACTGCTGAGGCTTGGGTGGTGCGAACTTGCTGTTTCTGACGTCATTCCTCTTGGACTCCACCACCATAGCAGGCGATAACAGGCCATAGTTGGGCTCCAGCTCGATGTGGTGCAAGTCCCCGTTGAAGTGCAACGCATAGTGAACCTGAAGAGCAGCCATGTTAAAGAATGTTTCACTTAGGCTACGGCCATATTGTCGACCTGGTCGCTGGGACAAAACATGCGAGCACGCAATGCCTTGTTGTATAGGTGGCCATACTACATAACTACTACCTAGAGACCGCAGCTTGGTCGCAATGTGAGTGACTCTGGGTTTCCCACATAAATAACATAGCTCGACATTCTGGAGTCGTGGGACCTGGCTTCAAGTATGGCCGTGTTCTTAGACAGGGTCTTACACAAATTTTCCTGTGGCAGAAACCTTGTAATCACAGTGATAAATTTGTAATTTGTATGTTTATGTAATTTGATTAATCAAGTAAATGTCTACAACCAAGGGTGTGGGAAGGTTATTTGAAGGATCTGGATACCCCCCCCCCTAAAATTTGATGTACTCCCCGCTAGAGGGATTCATATATGCATATAAAATATTTTATTGGCTAAAGGTACATTCACATTTTCTAGTGTACCCCCTATAGAAAAATTAACTTTCTACGTCCTTGTCTACAGCTTTCACTTTTAATATTTTATTTTATTTTTTACAACTGTGGAGCAAACCATTTTGCCCATAAAAAGTATTTTTAGTAAATTTTAAACATAGTTTTTAAACCTGTTCTGGCACTCAACAGCTTCCAACTATGGCTCTGAACTTCTTGTATGTATATGAAAATTAAATCTTTATTAGAATACCCCAACCAAGAATCAATTGTGAACATCCGGGATACACCTAGAACTCAATACTGATTCATTATGAGCGCTCTCAGCTCGCTCAGTGGCAGAATTATTGATACAACTTATTCTTATAGATCTAACTATAAGTTCAACTAAGTTACCTACCTTAATATCAGGTTGTTGTCGTTTGCGCCTGTCTCCAGAAAATCGCTCATAGAAATGTGGGAGAGAATAGGTCAAGAAACTGCCGTCCTCATTCACTTTCTGGGGGACCACCAGCTCATAGTCATGAATATCACGGGTGTAACGGCCTGATAGCAAGAAGAGACCCGTGAAATAATCGGGAGTCATTTGTCCTGAATAATGTGTCATATAGTGTGATCAACTTTGATGTGAGAGCACTGGGAGTAGTGGGAGGGGGGACAAAGAGGCAAGGTTCAAATAAAATAACAGGGAGGGAGACTACTTTAAATTATTCCCCAGATTAATGCTTTTCAGGTTCTTCATTTACTTTCCAATTACATTAAGGGTGAGGGTTATTGTTGTATTTTAAAGCACATTAAAAGTTTGTAACCGTGGCACAATATTTCCGAGTGTTATTTGTATTTGGTTTATATCTGGACTTTCTTTCAGCTATGAGAAATAAATCTCTGAAAAGACTAACAAACTTGATAGCAAGGATAGGGAAAAGCTCTCTTTAAATTGACATTCTAAAACTATATACAGTAGGCTCGTGATTATCCGGTCTAATATGGCGGTCGACCAGTCCGAATAGCAAAAAACCGGGTTAACCTTGAGGGTGAATCATTTTCTGTGCAGTCAACTGTATATTAGTAGCATGTTTCATAGCATATTTAAATACGTGTTTATCGAGTTTGTATACTTTTCAAACAAAGATTTAAATGTATATTTTACCTAAATATAAAAGGAAAGTTAAATAAAGCATAATTAATATTTACAAAACCTTGAAATTTATTTAAATAATATGACAGAGATTACATACACTCGATTTGTGGATCCAAACGACTGTAGTATAATTCAATACTGTAATTACATTGAAGTCCCGGCCAGATAGTATGAAGGGCCAGATAGGCACGTGTGTGTGTGTGTGTGTGTGTGTGTGTGTGCGTGTGTGTGTGTGTGTATATGGGCCCCTATAGAATTATATAGTATAAAAGTTTGTAATTTGATTTTTAATTAACTACATTTTAAGCATAGTAGTTACTTATATTATTTTTATACTGCTCAAAATTTCTGTGTATTTTTATTTTTACTTGAAGTCTAGGAATACGTTTTTCTAAAAAAAGAAAAAAAACTTTCTAAACGCTGAAATTTTCTTGAACATAGGAGTGTAAGAAAAAAACCAATGGGAGTGTAAAAAAAAAACCAATAGGAAATTGAAGTTGAAAAAGTTATTAAAATACTTTTACTTATGCTTGAAGTTTCAATGTATATAAATTAACTACCGGTAACCAACTTCAGTGGTTGCACGGTCTAGGGTGTCAATCTCGCAACTTTAATGCCATTGAGGCTTAAGGTTAGGGTTCTAATTTTGTTCAGAAAAACTGAAAAGGATTTATCTTAAATGGTTTTCCACTTCTCCCCCATTCAATTGGGGGCACCTCTCAATTCTACCTTTCTCATCCCTAACATTTTAGTGTAGTCTATCTACCTATAAATACAAATAGCTTGGATAGGTAATAGGACACAATGAACAAAAATTAATGTTTCACTAAAACATTATTGTGATTCAAAAATATTTTTTCA
The DNA here is from genome assembly GCA_033556935.1 of Timema podura. NCBI lineage: Eukaryota > Metazoa > Arthropoda > Insecta > Phasmatodea > Timematidae > Timema > Timema podura. The sequence goes on along the minus strand of JAVRXN010000002.1, from coordinate 18,241,258 downwards.
TATGTTAATTAGCTGGACTTTGAAAGGTTAAGGATGAAATAATTCCTAGCTAACAGATTATGCGCACAAGTCAATTTCCTGGATGCTATTGGTATTGTATTGTCGTGTCTGCCCTCTGGCACCGAAGGTTGCTTCGACGTACTTTCTCATCTATCCGGTGTGGTGTGCGCACTCAGCCCTTCAGCTGGTTAGTGTCACTCACCCACTCCATCTGGTAGCAAGTATACATACGACTAGGGAAGCTGTGAATAAGTGTGGTGGTTTCCTATTATCTTCCATACTTAATTTCTATGAGAGAGTGAGAAAGTGACTAAAAATTATACCAAAAAGGCATCTCATATCTTGTCTTCCAGGAATCCCTTACATGCCTCAAGTGACAGAGGACCGATTTTTGCCGTGTGGTAAGAATACATCGGTCTTGGTCAGGATTTAACTTTGGGTCATGAGGCGAGCACTTTACCCCAAGACCATCAACCATCGACTTCGACCCTAACATCTGTAATATGTGTGTAATGCAGTCAATTATTCCTGCATATTTCTCTCTTCATCATCATCATCATCAACTTATTCCAGCCTGTGGCTGGATCAGTTTAGTAAAATGCCTCCATCTTCCTCCTTTACTCGCTTCCATTCTTCCCCTCTCACTTGCACACTTGCTGTTGTTTGTTAAAGCAAGTTTACTCAAGGACCTAAAAGCAACAGCCTCGCTACTCAGGTGTAGGCCACGACATGCTTAAAAGCTGATGGCCAAAGCAAACAAAAACACCCGAGAAAATAAATTATATTTTCATAATACTTTTTGAAAATAATGATTGCGCATCTATTCACCATAAACATATTAAGGTACAAATAACAATATAAAAATAATTGATTATCTTAGGCGATGATACAAAAATTGAACTACCTCAAACAAGGACTCTTTAAAGAAAAACTGTCGATGGACAAAAGCCACTCTTTCAACTACAGGATAAGCTATAGGTATAATAAGAAAAAAGTAAATTCTTTTTCATCTACAAGGCATTTTGAAAAGACACAAAACACAAGTTTTGTCATGAAAAGAAGAATATAGCCGTTAGTGAGCGACATGTGAAAATGACACTGCAGCTGTACTAGATAAAAACAAAATAAAAAATCTAAATGGATTTGGAACTCTTGAATATACATTACATTACATACAAACACAAGTGGACTTTAGAAAACAAAGAAAACTCTCCATGAATTAGTAATAAAAGTGAGTATCTGCTTATATTACTAACAAGTTTTTTAGCACCATGTATTAATAGCCGTTTGGGTTATACACTTGTGTACTAATTGAGATAATGGTTTTAAGGATTAAAAAGGTTATATCTAGATAAAGTGTACCCACATTTGCGTGGAAGGAAAGCCCTTTTGGAAAAATAACCCTCAATACACCCGACTGAGATTCAAACCTCGATCTCCCTGTCATTGACAGTCTAGTCTACTGCGAGAATAGCGCTTTAGAGCATGCGGCCACCGAAGTGGGTATAACAAAACAATATGCACTATCTTTTACCATGTATTTCCATGAACCTTTACCCTTTGACTGCAGCTGTAGAACTATATTTGTTTCTGATTGGCTGAACGCAAGCCAACCTAACTAATAAACATAAGATATGTTCATCTCTGTATGACAAGTGGGTCTAACAATTCCAACACGCAAGTTTGCTTCCATGTTCTATTGTAGACAGACAATATCCAATGAGCAAATGTGACTGATTGTAGGTAGGCCATTATAAGAAATAATTAATAATGGGATGCAGAGAACTTGAGTTAAGGCCAGTGTTCTGCGATTTTTATAGCAAAATATTTTTTTTACCAAAAGAAATCAAATATTGGTTCAGTATAAACAGAGAGTTTAATTTTCTTCACACAGTGACTTCAACAGTTCTTGAATATCTGTCAAGAGTGTTCTGGAATTTAATGACAACTTTTTCTGTTCATTTAAAAAGTTTCTCATCTAATACCGCCATGCTCATGAGAGATAGTCAACAAATGTTGATATCACCATGTGAAGACAATTAAACTTTATGTTTGTTTCTACTGGAGCAATATTTGATTTATTTTTTCAAAATAAAGTTTTGCTATTAAAACGGAAAACACTGCCCTTTTATCCCGTTCCCTATATCCCTATCTTAACTCAGATGTGTCAACCATTCACAAACAATTATAAGCTCAAACATTACCTTCATGTTTAATCTTGTTTTCTGCATTACAAAAATAAAATAAAGTTGTGAAAAAAAAGATGACATAGGAACAAATCATTGTGATTTTCCCATGATATAGTTTGTGTTAAAATAACAATAGTAAAATGTAAATCTTATTAAAAACAACTTTTTCACAAGAAGAAATTGTGTCACAAATTAAAACAAAAAGCATTTGTTTACTCCAAAGAAGAAATAATGTATCTCTTTGTTGCATTAATATCAGTTGAAACAAATAACCATTTCATATAAAATGTTTACTCAAGGTCTTAAGAATTTTAGGTAAAGTCATTCTGGATGATGTTTCAAATAATATGTAATTACATTGTTGAAGGAACAATAATTCTACAAGTGAACACATCATCCTTCAGTCTCATGGAAGTATCAGTATTTTTTAGTCAATTAAAATAAATATGTAAATTATAATATTTATAGACTTTATAAATAAGTTAAATATCTAGTATTAATTAAATGTTTACTTATATGATTCAAAAGAAAGTTTTATATAAAACATGGTTCATCTCAAATTAGGAATATTTTTAAAAGTCTTGTCTATTAATCAGTATAATAAAACTACTATTGAGTGGTTTTTCCTAAATGTTTTCCCACTCTTCTTCCATGCAAATGCGGATAAATTGCCTCTTAAATGCTCCCTTCCTCATCACTACCCCATTAGAGTAATTATTATATGTATGTAACAGGTATTAAGATGGAGTGATAAAAAAAAATGATTAAGTGGAGGTTGATGATCCCATGCATTAATCTTGAAACTTAAATCATTATTTTAAATGTATGTAATGAAAATATAAACTAAACCATGGACCTTTGGTTGGATCCTCCTAACAGTTATGTTAGAGTAGTAATTGTTTTCCATTCCAGCACATCTATTTGGGCACATTCGGCTGGAGGGAATTCTGTCCCCAAAGTTGACTCGTGGGCCAATCAGCACAATGCAGCAAACATAATGGGCCAAGCAGAATTAAAAAAAAAAATTATATTGGTAATGTTTAGGGATGTCAAACTCAATTCTACAAAAGCTTAACATCTTCTATTCTTAGCTCTCAATAAAAGTACTGGCAACTGAGAAAAACAGAAAAATTCAGAATAAGTCGTAATCGATTATCTCTATATTAGTTTGTTTGCCGTTATTTGTTCTATGTTTTTGTTCAATTAATGACCCTATTTGGAGAATTTAAAAAACTTGTGTTTTTGATAATAGTAGTTTATTATACCTTTTTAAAAAGGATTTATAAATGTTTAACTCGGTGAGGCTTTGTTTGTAAAAATACATTCTTCTTATTGCGATTCCCAATCATTTTATTAACTATTCCTTACATGCTTTAATACTTGAAAAAACAAATCTTTTTCTTTGTAAAGATTATAAATGTTTTTTTCTTATTATTATTTATATATTTTTTTTGCTTTTTTTCTCAGTTATGAAGCTGAATAAATAAATTTGCATAGCCTATGAGGTTGAAAAAAATAATGAAATATGAAAATTAAAAAAAATTAATATGTGCATCATTTCAGTCAAATATTACAATTCCTTGAGCAAGAATTTGGAGTTCATGATTAAGAGTACTGTTCTAAATTAATAGGATGCAATATATGAGCAAGTTGAACAAATTCAACAATTTTTACAAATTCAGTACATAGCTAATAAAGTAAGTTTAAATGTTTAGTCAATAATTAATTATATATGATGTTTAAAAAAGTTATTTTGTTTATACTTGTAACATTTCTAACCTAGAAAAGTGCTCAATTAGGTATTTAGCTCATTCTGCCTAAATAAGATAATTCGGTTTAATCATGTTTGGAGATTTTAATTAAATGCCATAACTAAAATAAAATTAATTATTTTGGGAAATGATTACGACAAATTGTCGCCACCTTCATAAGATATATTTTTTTATATATTGTTGGGAGTCAGACATGGCCAAAATTTCTTTAAATGTATTCAAAATTTAGAATAACAAGATACAAAAACGCAAGTTGCACATAGTAATTTGATGGTTACCTAATTAACAATGACATTCCTAGATTTATAAAATGGCTCATTTTCTGTAAACATGCAGTTTCAGATAGAGTTAAAGGCTGTAATACTTTAGTAATAGGTTATTTTACATATATGATGTTCAAACTACTAGTTTTGTAAATAAGTGTATATTCCATATTACCATATTATGTCTCACATATATTGATTAAATGTTTGTGACCCATACTAAATGAATAGGCAGTTGTCAATAACAATATATTGGTTAAATTAATTTAAAGAGACAAATATCTAAATAGGAATGTTAGTAACTTTGAAAACAACATAATATTAGAATAAAAAGCCATACCAACCGATATATATTTTTACATAAATTTTATTCACAAGGAAAATGTATTAGTTATTATTTATAATTACATATAGCAACAAAGGTTATGTTGCTAATAACACAATATTATAATTTTACTAAAAACTTTTGATTTACTTTTAATAAACGACAGTGAATTGTTCCAATAAAGAAAAACATTCATTGCAGAAAAAATTTCATACTGATCACAACTTTTGTTCTTATATCTGATTTGGAAAAGTTTGCAAATTGATCAATCATATTTCAAATAGAAAAAAAAGGGTGTACATAGTTTTATAAAATAAAATTATGATAAACTCTCATAGGTAGTGATTTGATCAATTAATTTGTTTCTACATAAATGTTCCTCGGTTTAACATAGTAGGTAAAAGTCTTTTTTTGTCATATACACATATAATAGTAAAAAAATTGAAAGAGTTCTTGTAAAATTGATTACAGATTATTAAACTGTAGACACATTACTTTTTAACTATAAGAGGTTTCACTAAACCTTTTATTACATATTAATGATCAAAATGAACCAATTACATTTTTATCTAAAATTAATAAATAAATAATGAACTAACAAAAACGAGTAACTCTACAAAATTAACAAAAATAAAAATGTCTAAACACAAGATAAGTTTATACATTTTTGTGTCTACAGCGAAACCATACCTATAAAATATTTACAAATATGTGCCTCTAGAGTTGACAAATTAAAAATACAATTAGATCCACTTTTGTAATGCCAAGTTATAGCAAATGGTGAAGCACTGGATTTTTACAACATGACTCGAGATAAGAGCTATAATTGTTTCACAAACTATACATTTTGAAAGTCAAACTTCCATAATAATCCACATTACAGGAAAGATAAAAACAATTCTTAGAGCAATACTCTGTGTAAGTGTTACGTGACATTCATTACAAGTCTTTTAAATAATGGAATTCCATTAGTGTACATTTAATTAAAGTACTTAATTCAGTAGAAACTTGTACTTGAAATACTATGGCAACTTTTAAAAAGTAGCTACTATAAAAACTGACGAGCATTCACACAGCTATGTTTTCATCCTTGTTTCTCTAGAGGATTATTGTTGAAAAAAAAAACATTTACTTTGGAAGAGAGAACTTATATGAATCAATTAACAAGTCCCTAACCCACTTTGGTGGCCGATGGTTTGCTATGGTGTCACTCTTACAAAAGACTAGACTCCCGATGATCAGGAGATCCAGGTTCGATCCCAGTTGATGTACACGTTTTCCCCCAAACGGTTTTCAACCCTCCCTTCACTCAAATGTGGGTACACTTCTTCTAACCTCTAACTTACTCATCTCTAACAAATTAGAGTAATTATTACTTAGGTCTATAAAATGAACGGGTAGAAAGACACGAGGAAAAAAAAGTTGCTAGATATTTGGTAACAAACTTCTATAATTAATGAAATCTGAGAAAAATCATTAAGAACATACGCATGACTCCACTATGTTTTTTAAATAAAAATATTTCATTTTTCTGTTCAGTTAGAAATATAATTCACTTTTTAATGTGTTAGTGTTTAAATAATTAATCTCGTTGTGTATGCCTTCTGTGTTAAAAAGTCACTTAAAACAAACTTAAAATCAAAAATAAGTTTTCACGGTTGTCGCTTCTTCTGCTAATAGCAGCCATAGTAGTTTGTCATTCACTCGGTATGGATAAATTGTACTGAAATTAAGATCGGAAAAAACACACATAAACCTGGCATAGGCCTGGATTTGAAAAAATTGTATTTTTAATAAACAAAAACTTGCCTATATTTTCAATTTATTAAAAGCATAATTTCACCTCCAGTATTTTTTAAATAAATTATAAGCTTGTTTGTTGAACAACTTACACAGCGTATTACTCTGTCATTGATCAAAGCTGCCAACCTAAGGTTTTGGGGTAGTAAGGGGGAGTTAAAATTATTATTCAACAGGTGTTCACATTTTTATGAATGTTAACTGTACTTTTGAGTAATTTATATAATATTTAATTAAACCCAATACGCATGCAAAGATTTAGTGTAAAATAATATCTTCAACATGTTTAACCAATATATTTTGATGAAAAGGCCGTATTGTTAATGTATAATAAACCTCATGGTAAAGTGTGTGGCACTTTCTCAATGATAATACAGTAGTCTCTCAATAATTAGAGCCCAGAAAAGTTCCAAGATTCTGTTATAATCAAGCCAGTCAACATACAGAGCATTTGAAAACTCAACGCCCAAACTGCACATATAATTTGTTTGAACCAAAAGTAATACAAAATCCCTAAACATTTACATCCTGCAAACTATGATAATACCATAAAATGTGTTCGGAGTTTCGATGTACAGCACACATGTAGTCTTGGCAAGCACTTTCTGTGATGTAGGACCGTTAGTGATGACCCTCAGAACATATACGCATTTATAGATAGACTGGTGTGCTGTTTACTATTAATTGTGGTATGTTCTGCTGCCGTGCTCCACGATGTCAAGGCGTGTAGTACGCATGCCTAGCTACTATGCAACCTGTTGTACACGCATGCTTGCACATCTTCACTCTCCCAACGCTGTACGCCGAAACTTTGGACACCATTGAATAGTATTAGCATAGTTTTCCGGATGTAAGTGTATAAGGATTTTGTATTACTTTTGGTTCCAATAAAGTATATGTGCAGTTTGGGCTATGAATTTCCGAACATACTGTATACATGTTTTTTACACATAGTTGGGTGTTTGGTGTGAAACAAGGAAGGGTTGATTGATCATGGTTTTCCTCCAACCCCTTTGGGTGTCTTAAAGTATAAAAATAAATTACAACTTCAGTAACGTTAAATATTGCCACCCGTTTTGAACGTGTTTGCTTTATTTACCAAGTCGGTTCCTATTGTACATTATAGTTGCTATATTTTTGTGAATTCTGTTTTATTTACTGTGTAGTAAATTTTTTCTAAGTGTTCTTTAATTCCCAAGTACTCTTTCCTGCTAATTTTCTCATGTTATCTTGCATAGTTAAAAGTGCCGGGTGATCCTAGGTAGTCTCACTCCAATTCACCTCAAATTATTGAGACTCAACTGTATTTTGTAAATTAGAGAAATACAAAGTTTCTAAGCAAACATAAGCCACTTCAACAAGTCTAGTATTAAAGATAATATTAAAATGAACTGTAGGTATTTCATTAGAAAAATTAATGGTATGATAATTATTTTAAACACAAAAGGTTGGCAACCCTAAAATGAATCTGTTTAAATATCCAATTTACAAATTGTCACATTAGGCATTTGTTTTTGATTAAAACCATGGAAAATAAAATCGGAATTTGTAGTAATCTCTTTTGTGCTCTGGTCAACAGTGGAGGAACCAGCTTCGGTGGTCAAATAGTTCAAGGTGCTTCTCTTGCAATAGATTGGACCACTGATGTTGAGAGATTTGGGTATGAATCCCTGTCGGGTGACCTGAGGGTGGTTTTTCATAAATGGTTTTCCACTCTCCCTCTACACAAACTGTGGGTTACACTTCCTCTAAATTCAACCTTCCTCATTCCTCACACATCATTATAATTATTACATATGGTTTGAACAGGTAGTGAGACGCAGTGCTAAAAAAATGAGGTTTGGGAATTTTTGAGGTTGAGTGTAAAAAAACTGGCAGCCGAGAGAAGTTTCAACCTGTCAATCATTGTCTTGATTTAACTTAATGCTCCCTAAAAATTAAACTTCCATTCCTAAGGTGAATTTAATATTTGTCATTCTTGGCATCATATGATGTAAAATTGTGTTATTAAATCAGTAAGTTTGGGGATAGCAAGAACTAACATTCAAGGCTGGTAGTTCTGAAATAAAGTTATAGGAAGTTTTGTATTATAATTAGTTAGCCAGCCATTGTGAAAATTAATATTTAAATATTATAGTTTTACTTTAGCCTTTCTCACTAAAACTAATTCATTTTTAAGACATCACCATCCAATCATTTACAGTCTGTAGCCGGGTCAGTTTAGTAAAATGTCTCCATCTTCCTTCAGCCTTTCACCATTCTTCTCCTCTCACTTGCACACTTTCTGTGCTCCTCCTTTCTCTTTCTTGGCCTCCGTTGTGGTCTTTTTCCTGCATATTTCATCTCCATCATTCTCTTTGGCATCCTCTCCTTTGCCATCCTTATTACATCCCCATACTATCTTAGTTTTATTCCCTCTACTATATTATGTACTCCCTCGTGCTCCTCACAAACTTCATTCCCATCGCCTCAACTTTACTTGTCTCTCTTACATTCACTGCCCATGTTTCTGCGGCATATGTGACAATGGGTATAAAGTACACCCTGTACAACACTTCCTTACTTACCCATTAATAAGCCATAATAAAACGGGTATCTACTTTTAATCAGACTATTCTATTGTCCAACGCAATGTTTTGATGAACAATAATTTGGTCCCTAAAACGCTTTTAACACCAGTTCAATTATAACCTTTTTATTTCTGGTTTATTATGTAAAAGTAAAGCTTGATTTATTAAATGAGTGTTTGGAATGAATTGGTGATATACATCACTGTCTTAAATAGAGGATGAACACCCACCAAGACAAATTTAAACTACAAGCTTGGGCAGTATCGGGAATTTATTTTTATATTAACCGCAACTCGGCACTTTTATTTTAAACAAACTGATACAGCAAAATAAATCATGACAGACTGCCTACTATTACAATTTGTAGGCCAGAATGTGGATTATTTAATGCAACAAACAAATATAAAATAAAATAAATGTAATTTAGTGAGAATTAAATTTACACACAAAAAAGATCTTAAAAAAACTTCTTCCCATTGTGTACCAGCATAAGATTAATATTTACATTTATCACAGTAAGTGTCTGCTGCATTGTAAGACTACACTAATATAATAACTATTGTTATAAGATGGGGGTAAGGGGTAAGTTCATAAGCGTAAAGAAAAATGGGAAAAATCAAGGATGTTAGTGCATGTATTAGTTGTATTTATATTTTAAATTCAGGCTATTTCATAATGAAAAATATATCTGTATATATTATATCTGTTATGTATGTTTCCAGGGTTATTTTGAGGTATACCATGGTTATTTGCTATTGGTCATGATTAGAGTTCATTTACTACTGAGTCTTGTGTAAGTAACAATCGGAGAAAAAAAAAAAGACCAGTTGCTTGTTCAACATATTTTAAGTCTATGATTAGACATTTTCTGTAAGTGTAAACAATCACATAATTTATTACAGATTATAAACAATATTTATACTTTTAACTAGGGGTGTGTGAAATTCATTTCAATGATTCCAAACCAAGCTGAAATCAATTATATGAATTATTTCTGAAGCCAAATTGAAGTTTCAATAATTTTCTAGTGTTTAGTTTTGATAAAAATTATTACATATTTATAGTACCATATTTACCTACTATTAAACATCTACTGATATGATTTACATAGTTTTAAAAGCTATTAAAAGATTCAAACCATTTTCACAAAGCTGCTGAGTCCTGTCATTAAAATGTATAGTTCTATTACCGGCTATTGCGAACATGTTTATATTTGCCTGGCACTTATTTTAAATATATTATAGATATTAACCCTTTCCCTGGTGCAGATGATGTCCACAGTGTTCCTGGTGCGAGCATGAATCAACATTTCTTTTCAATAAGTTATTGTAATGCCATCTATCAATGAATTCCTGCACTTTTAGCCAGTCCAATACTTTATGTTGAAGCTGATAGATGGGGAAACAGTTCAGTGTCAACTTTCGATAACTCGTAATAAAGGGGGCGGGGGTCATTCCGAGTTACGAAAAGTCCATCTTATTAAGGGGAAATAAAGGTCTTAGTAAATAAAATTTATTTTCGGAGAAATTTGCTCGAATTATCCAAAGTCCAAGATATTGAGGTCTGAGTTATCGAGAGTTGACTATACTATGACCACGAATAAAGTAATAAATGAGTAGAGTAGCAAAATATTTGTCGGATAAGAATATACAAGTAGTCAAAAGGTGGCCATGTCTACGTAGATAGCTATGCTTAGTGTGCACCAGGGAATGGGTTAAAAGAACAACTTACCAAAAAATGCAGGTTCATTGAATAGCAAGAATCATAAAATTAATACATTTTTGAAACACTTTGGGTAACTTAATGAAAAAGTATTTTGGTTATGTTTGTTATTTTGTGGACCTGCAATTTTTCTGTCAAGTGCGCAGGTCTTGTTCTCTCCAAATGCCACGTTAGTAAAATTCAGCCCCTTGATGAACTTTTTATACTTTGTTTGACCTAATAATGTATTATTATTATGGTCAATTTACCTTTTTAACTAACTAATACATTTGTTGACAAAATTAAAGAAACTTAAAAATAAATATTATCAGTTTTATATAGTTCTCTTTTGAAAATGATCAAATTCAACAAAAATTTATTTGAAAATTTGACAGGGATGGTAAGAATTTTACTTCTTTGTCCAGTGGCAGCAATGTAAAGTGTGAATTGTGTTCTTCTTTTCATTGTAAAAGCCATTTTGTGTTTGTTCCCTTTTATGTGCTTTCCATCCACCTTTCCTGTACCTTCTTTCAAATATTTATTACAAAATACCTCAAAAAGTGAAAAGAAGTTTTCCTTAATTTGGGATTTTTTCACAGTAATTCTTTTGTTAAGGATTCAAGTGGCGGTTAAAATTCTAATTAACATGACAATTGGTGAAAATTGAAAATTGTTATTTCTATGCAGAGTTATATTGTTTCTTAAGACAGATTTTTTAAAAGTGAAATCAAATCTGACAAATTATTTCAATTCAACTTCAAAGCGTTATAAGTTTTACACACCCCTATTATAAACAATGAGAAAACTAAGTAATGAAGTGTTTCTCATTTTTCTAATCAAGCAATAAAATGTATATATAAAAATTGTGTATGAACCTTCTGGCTTCATATAATAACATTACAGCACTATACAGCACCGCCTAAATGACTCCAGCTTGTCCAATATTTCACATTCACATTTCCTATATAAATTGTATATATATATAATTATATATTATGACAAAACTAAGTTACAGTTCACATTAAGTATAAAGCTTCATAATTATACAGAAAGATGAGAAACACTATTAAAATATGTAATATACAAGTTTACAACAAGTGCCGTGAAGTAATGTAAGCCACACACAGATGAAAGAATTCAGTACAACAGTTTTAACATACTTTAAATCCTTTCACATTAGATTAAGTGGTCAAGCCTGAAAAAATATTAATTAGTTATCATACCAAGCACAAATTAATAGTGGTAAAAATTTGCCTAAGGAGAGCTATAACAATACTAATTAGTTGATCTTCGAGATTTTATTTAATCTTGAGTTACAAAATTGCCATTTTGTGAATTTCATAAAATATTTTATCCTCAAATAAATATACATTATCATTTGTATTTATAAAAATCAATGAACAAGTTTATAGAACTGTTTGTTAAATATTAGGTGTGTGCGATTACTCGAAAATTCGAGTTTGAGTCGAGTTTTAATAGTTGTTCCAACTTGACTCGAAGATTTTTATGAAACTCGAAAAATTTGAGTACTAGGAATTTTTGATCTTTTTCTCAAAAATTCCTAGTTTTAATTAATTTTAGTCAATTTTAAGATATAATTTCATGGCAAATATAGAGTCCTTCAATATTTCCTGTTGTCTAACTAAAAAAAAATAATAATTTACAGTTATTATAAATTTATTTAAAAATTTGAATTTGGGTTATTATAAATTTTTTCACAAAAAAAAAATTATAAAAAAAAGTCTGAAATTCTTTATGTTTTATGCATGAATATATTACAGAAATTCACCTTGAAATATTTCTTGCATAAATATTGCTCTATAGGACTCGAACTTGATAAAAACTCTTTGTATTCATTCAAACTCTACTCAAAGTGAAAAATGCTTACTCGCAACAACCCTGATAAATATAACCAATATAAAAGCCTTAGCATACTCATCTCCATCAACCACTAAAGACAAGCTATGAAATTAAATATGGTACAATGTTTCAATACCAGAAAAAGAACTCAGAGAAACAATACCTTTCAATTTTTTGTAAACATACCGACAGTTAATAAGCCATTATTAGCAGCACTAAGCATGGGCAGAATATTAAGTTGGCCAATATTCAGGTATGCGCATATATTTTAATATTTATTTATAGGAGTGTGTAGTTTGTTCAGCCATTGTTTCGTCGAGTCAACTGTCAGCAAACAAAATTGACACCCAGTGTTAATTTGTACACCTTATTTGGTGTAGTTTGACTGTAGCTGATAGTTAAGAATGAATTTACAAATATGTTACTTTGTATCTTTATTTTAATTTTGTATGTAATATATGTGGGGTTATGTTCTAGTACCCTTTTTATTGAGTAGAGGAGAAAGGAGTACCATCCCTGGTATAAATCACAAATCACATGTATTTATTAAGGTACATTCCATTTAGAATGAAAACTTAACAGTCTTACCTTGACAGCCTCCACCATGGCCTTGTACCTGTACCATAGCTGTACCATAGTGGAAACAAGAAAGGTAAACTTTCTACATTTCGAGGTAAATGGATCATATAAAAAGTATTGTAATACTTTGGCAACTTGTGGCATTTGTTTTTAATTTCTTGTAAATTAAACATAATTAATTTCACTTAATGTAATTTTGAATTTCTTACATATCATGAACATAATAAAAATAGGTATGTATGAAGACTATTTTACTTTTTTTTTTCTAGCCAAATAAGATAGGTGAAATAGTCTCAAAGCTGGAGGGAAATTTTATTATATATTTGTTTAGTATTGTATATTAAGAATGAAGATTGTATTGTATATATTTATCTAATTTTTTTAACACCAAATATAATTCACAAAATGATTTCATGCAAAAATGTGACAAGAGTTTAACCTAAGCTGATAAATTACACTATCACAAAATTAATATTAAGCCACTGTAAATTTGTTAGGGTTCGGCCAGACTGACAAGTGTGCGAGCAAGAGACTGAGTGAGGACTCGTGGCCAAACTGGCGAGTGCGAGTGAGTGATAGCTCTCGATAGTTGTTGACGAGGAGGCAAAGGTTTGAATCTTGGCTCAGGGAACTGAGGGTGGTTTTTGACAAGTGATTTATTGTTGTGGTTTTCCCATCCTCTCTCCGTGCTCATGGTGATTCTTATTTGTAAAGGCCTACTTTGATTTTAATATTGAAGTATTTTAACATATCAGTTTTACATATATATCTCTGTCTATAGTTCATGGCCTTACCAATTAAATTAGGCCGTTAGTAGCAAGTGTGCTAAACCTATCGATAATTATAAAAAAAAATCATATATCATGTAAAATTGAGAAGTTTTCCTACCACTCAATGAACCAACATACAATAATATTGCTCAGCACCTGTAAACTAGACTGTTTCCGACTCAAGCGTGCGCATTTGAAGCTCCCCAACGCTCGTGCGCTCCAGTCTGGCCACCTCTCATTATAACCAATGTGTTCTATTTTATTTTTTAGTCGCTCATCCAGTCTGGCCGTACCCTTCGATATTGGCATTAATTGTAATGTGCATAACATTATAATATAACAAAAAAGTTTAAAAAAAATCTTATTTTAGCTACTAAAGCAAGAGTCAAAGTTTTCAAAGATTCACACACTCCTAATATAAAGTGGGATTCGGAGATATAGAGCTTATTATGTGAAATACATTCATGCAATTATTGGTATATAACAAGAGATAAATGATAATTATGCCAATGGATTAAATTATATTTTAAACCATAGAGAATGAGAAAAATACGAAAAATAAACTAGCGAACTTATGAAACTTATGAATCAAATGGAAAATGATAACATCTTACTTTCTTCTCTAGCGGGGATATGTATGACATTTGGTCAGTAAAGAACCATACGTCAAATTGTGTTAAACTTGAGTGACACATTCTTGGGTGTTGTTACTATTTTGTGTTAAATGTTGACGTATCTCAGGATTGTCACTATTTTCTAAATCATAAATAGGTTGTTTTGAGCTTAAGGAAATATATGCAGTAATTACACAACCCAATCTTTCAAGGGCGGGCAGGTATACGATGCGTTCGGATCTGCATGCTTAGTTTTTAAGTTCACCTGTTCTTTTATGCAGAGGCCCAATATTTAAGGCTAGCACAGGATGGCTAGAAAACTTTTATTCATAAAATTCCCTGATTTTTCCAGACATTTAAAAAATTTCCCAGCTTAACCTTTAAACAGTTTTTCTTGGTGAATGGAAATTTTTCAGTTTATTACAGTGGTTATATATTTTTGAAAAACAATCCAATGGTTACTAAAGATAAACATTATTATAAGTTATTTTTCTAGTATTTAATGTTTTAAGTATTTTTGTGTCTGTAAATGTGGTATAAAACAAACACTGTACAGCCATCTCATGTTAGCATAATGCTATATCTGGCCACTGCATTTTTTTAACAGTGAGGAAAAACACTCTCACATTTTGTTTACATTTTTAGGTGCAGAATTAATATTTAAATTCCATGACTTTCCCTTTTTCCCTTATTTATGATTAAATTCCATAACATTTCCCTGTTTTCCATTATATCAAAAAAATTACCTGACTATTCCAAATTTACCAGTTTACCCTTTCTGTATCCACCATGTAGCAACTAAATGTCCCAATTTCATAAATATTCCTATATTTTGTTGTTGAAAAATTATTTATACTTTCAGCTGGTTCCCCCCGCCTCCTCTCCTCCCTCCCCTCAAAACAAAAAATTCCTCTAGTTTTCCAGAAACGTGTAGAACCTACCACTTTTTCTTTTCTCCACAGGTGGGTGTACTTGTCTTTAAGGCTCAATTTTTTTTATAGTAAATTTGAATATTGAAAAATCATGTAAAAATTAAGAGGTTCACTTTACTAATTTAGTTCTTAAGTTAATATGAAAAATAGAAACTAAAGCACTTTTTCAAATAAAAATGTATTGTATAATTTATACATTTAGTTAAGTGCTAAACCATTGGTGGTTGTGGTGATGATGATGAGCTAAGTGTTAAATGTCTGGGATCTGGTTAAGATGGTCGAAAGTTTGTAATGGGCTAAGCAACCAATAGCATTATAAAATCTTTTAAAAATCCAATTCAAAATTTAAAAAAGTTGTTTATTTTTAAATCTCGAATCCTCAAATATCCTCAAAGATTTGAAGGTTCCTTCCTTATATTTCTTGTTTTTTTTACCCAACAGTCTATCTTTATGTATTTTTTTTATATTTTTCATATTTTAAAATATGATGACATGCAAGATATCAAATTAAACACATTATTTGAAATTAACATAATATTATATTATTTGTTGTGTAATTAGATAAATTTGACACATCCCACACAGATCCAACTTCAATAAAATATTCTCCATTCTGACTAACATCTGAATGTGGCTGCTAAGTTGAGAACACTTTTACAAATAAATAAATAAATGTATCACTTGTAGAAACAAGAAATCTTTATTTTTGAAGCGTGAAAAGTAAACACAAGATCTTAAGTTTGAAGATATATCTCCCCCCCTCCCCCCTTTTTTTCACCCTTGCTTAGTCTCTTAGCTATTAATGAGCAAAAATATCCCCCCTCTCATTTTCATCAAGAGGTTAACAATCGTATGAAAACAAAATTTAGAAGAAGGTAAGATTAACAATAGATTTACCAACGGCACCCAATTTTTTTGTAATTTTTTTTTTTGTTCTCCTTCTAAATGAACTGTGTGTGCTTCATATGACATCAATTTACTCGAACACATGTGAAGAAGCAAAGTTGGAACAAAATGTATAACACAAATTGCATGTGCCATTAAAATATTTTATACAGTGTAGGCCTCTAGTAGTTACAGTCGAAGAGTTCATAAAAGTTTCTTATTTTACAATGTACTCAGTTTGATATAACACGCAATATAGATAGCAGTTTTATTTTCCTTGATTAATTATCACTTCGATAATATTCCCTGACAATTAAAAAAAAAATTAAATAATCATGAAGTATTTAATTTTTTTTTATTTTTTTTTTTTTGTTTGAAGATTTACCATTCAAAATGGTGTAGCACTTCTGAGATGTTCTTAAATAAAACATTTATTTACCGTAAATCAACAAATATACTCAAATGTCCACGATTTAATTATCAGATCGGTTTGAGTATAACCATTCCCTTTAAGACAATACTATGAGATGTGTGACTCCAGTATAACAATGTCTAAAGCACTAGTGGAAACCACAGGTTTTATTTTTTCTGCAGACACATTTTAAGAACATTCAACAAATCACCAAAGTTAGAGAGCTTATTTTCACTTAATCCCACAATCCTTAAAAGATCTGAGCAAAAAGAAAAAAAAAAGAATACGTATAACCACTTTTTTTTTCTTCACGTGTCCGCCTTAGTTAGAAATGCACAAATAATGAGAGAACAAATTGTGCACTAAAACACTAAACAAACGGGTGAATCAATTACCTGTGGCTGAATTTAACTCTCTTAAGTACATTTTTTAAGTCTTTTCTTTCCACACTGTGTTGCTGGTGTTGATTCAAGTGGAGCAACATCATCACACGAATGGATGTGTATTGTTTACATGATCGGTCACATCGCGTTGCGAGGTCAGTAGATTACTTCGTACACAGTTGCCTTCTTGTCTCCTGATCCTGTCACAATGTATTTGTCATCTGCAGATATGTCGCAACTCAGGACGATGAAGACTCTTTTGACTGGAAAGTTGAGAACAGAAATTGATTAACATTATTTCATATTTAATAAGGTCTCTATTGTAATGGTCAAAACAACTATTTTATAAATCCAAATATTCTTCATTTTACCTCAAATTCAAATCTGAATCTTGGATTCATATATTCATTCATTCAAGTGTTAAATTAGTGGACTGGGGTCTAGATGTTGAATTTTCTTATAACTATGTTGGGATTGAACCACCAAAAAAGCAGTATTGGAGCTCAAAAACAAATCCCAATCAAAAATTTTGATCCCCCCCCCTCCCCCTCTTTTGAAATTCTGAATCTAATATTTTTTTCTAATCCTCGGATCTGTAATATCCTTTATGATTTGAGGGTTTGAGGATTCAAGGATCACATCCCTGGTCTATTACTTTTAATAACTAAACTATCAAATTAGATACAAAATATTTTTAACTATAATATTCTTAACAGTTTCAATTTTAAAAGTTTCAGTTCCTCTCTCCCGAATTTACTCAAAGAGTCTCAAATATGATATGGTACCATTTAAGTTTAGTTAGTTGACTATTATTTTCATGATTATTCCAAACGCATTTTTTTTTTATTTATTTATTGAAAAAATAATCTTATATCTAGCACAATTTATTTAAAGGTGCTTCTGGGGGAAAAAATAAAACAAATTGAAAAACTTGTTAACCCTTTCCATGGCACAGGCGTTGAACAATATCTTTGCCTGTTCAAACATTCCCTGGTGTGGGTGCAAATCAACGTTTCATTGCAATAAGTATTATACTACCATCTATCAATGAACCATTGAATTGTTAGCCAATATGAATATTTCATATTGAAGCTGATAGATGGAGCTAAAAGTTCAATGCTTTACTAAGACAGGGTGTTCCAGCCAAACTATATCTTAAAATTCCCTGACTTTTTCAGGTTTTCCAGAGCCAATTTCCAACTTTTCCAGTTACTATATTATAAAATTATTGTATTAAGATCTCAATGTAATAATATTTTTAGACACATACACATTTTGAAATTGTAACACCTATGAAGGGTTAAAGAATGCCAGCTTAAAGCTAGTGCAATGGGTCGTCGGGTTGTGTGTTCCAAGTTAGATTCAGTTAGATCATATTGAGACATTAAAAGATCGTCTTACACGGGATAATGAACTGATGACTTAACTTCGGGTAAAGACACGATAGAGGGGTGGAAAGATTAGATGAAAATCCCATGTTGACTTTGAGAATTGAGATTAGAATATTCAAGATGGACAATTACTGTACTAAAATAAATTCGCAGTGATGAAAAATGTTTTTGACAGTTATTTTATTGTAAATGAAAGTAGTGTAGGCCTATTATTTTCGTGACTATGTGAAAATTCCATAAAGTTGATAAAATTTTCTGACTTTTCCCTGGTTAAGCAAATTCCTAACTTTTCCGTTTTCCAGGCCGCTGGACACCCTGTAAGACCATGAATAAAGCAATAAATGAGAAAATAAATAAGTAGCGAAAATATTTGTCGGATAAAAATATAAAAGTAGAAAAATTGCTACCGCGCCCACGCGATAGCTGTGCTGCACGAGTGAGCAGGGAATGGCTTAATATATAAATATTAAACAAATGTGTGTTTATTACCTGAAATATGGACGCTCCATATGGGGTTCTCCAGGCGTTCAGCAAGTTATCTTTCCCTGTCGAGACAAACCACTTCCCGCAGGCAGCAAACCTCAACGAGAGGACACACGACTCGTGGAGATGAAGCTGATACTTGTCTGGTTTGGCTGCATGGAGTACCTGAGACATGGACCCAAAGCTAAGGTGAGTAACTACATAAAAATATTGTACATGCAATCAGCAGAGAATCTTGCTGTTTTTAAATTTATACACAAGGGTTTTTATGAGTGTTTTTTTTAGAGTTAGGGTCAGATCCATTATTTTACAAATTTGGATATAAAATTTACCTTTGAATCCTGAATCTAGAATCTGAATTCGAATCTTGTAAAACATTATGAACATAAGATATAAATATAATAGAATACCGTAGTATAAAAATACAATAATTAAATAAATTCATTAAAACATTCATACATTCATTTAAGTGTTAAATTACTGGTCGTTGTTAATTTAATCTTATAATAATTATAATAGGTTCTGAGCCATCAATAAACAGTATTGGATCAATAAAACGAATTTCACTTTAAAAATTGAAAAAAAAACTTTTTTTTTAAGGACTTGAGTCTCAAATTTTAAAATGTCTTGAATCCTCAAATATCCTTTAGGATATGAGGATTCCATACCTAGTTTTTTTATGACCTTTACAGGATCTCTTTGTTGCTTGCTGGTGGTGTGAATTTGATAAAAAAACAGAGTCATTTAGGTAAAATCGAAGTTTATACCAGGTTAAGTTGTCTACTTGGAAAACGTTAAAGAGTAAAGGTAAAAAGGCTTGGGAGTAAGCACATAGCCAAGATTTCATTTTGGGGGATGTTATCCAATGCTATGCTATCCCCACCCTGATTTTTTGTAAACCCCGTTATTTTTTACTTTAGTTACAGAGTTTTTAGAAATTTTAAATGAAACTTTTTTTGGTGTAAATAAATTCTTATTGTTTTTGGGTTTGTTGGAAAAGCAGAAAGCAACAAATTTGCTAAATGATGTGTATGGAAAAGTGTTCATGCACCACTATCTATCATTTTTACAATAGTATTCTTCTGTTAACTTTCTTGACCATGACATCCAAAATGTCCGCAAGTGTGAAAGGCACTGGGCAGTGAATTGACATCAGTGCCAGGCCAGTCAATCGTTCACTACACATCGAGTTTCTTAAGTAGGTCTTAATCCTATTCAATGAGGAAAATGACCTCTGGACCTCAGCGTTGTCACGGTTTAAGTAGCTAGTACACACAGCAGATGTCAGATGGTCGGATAGAAGTGCTTATTGCATGCATCCATAGTAGGCATGATCTCATTTGGTATGTCAGATTGTTTCTTGCCTTTCCACTTCTCACACCACAAGAGGTATTCTGCCTCAAACGTGCCTGATAAGTTGTCTCATCATAGTAGAGGCTTGGTTTTTTGAGTTCATTCACATGACTTTCATGTGTGTTTTTGGGTAGAAGAACCTCTATTACTGAAAGAAAATCCTTATTTTGACAAAATCGTTGCTGAGATTGACAATAAATCGTCTACACAGGCAGGAAGATGGCTCTGAATAGAACTCTTCAACAGAATCGTGGGGAGGGTTATCCCTTTAGTCTGTTTCTTAACCAGTCGTGGTACCTCAGTAACTATTCCAAACAAGTTATCCGGCATACTTGTAGCCTTTTGGAATATCTCTGAAAACTGGTTCTTGTCACTGTCGTAAGCCCTTACATCCTGAAATGTTTTCAAGATGTTTTCACGATGCTGTGCTATGTAAAAGTTACAAGCAAGAGATCATACTATATTTTTTTAATCTTTCATTAAATTTCGGGAGGTGTCCGGACCCCATGGTCACCCCCTTGGCTACAGGTGTGTTGGGAAGATCATAATAACAGAAAGATAACATTCACAAATATTTAATCTCAAACAGTAGGATGAGGTGGACACACTTAATTCAACTGGAAAAAACACAGAAAATTAGATGTAAAAAATCACTTCTTCTACATTTGATCGAGATCCAAAACGTTCAAACTCTTTTAACCTGGTTAGATTATATAATCAACCTTTAGTTAAATACTGGAAGTTTCTTTGTCTCGTGTGTTTTGAGTGAAGGTGAGATCCAAAGTAATTCTAAATTCCGTTTGGGTTCAATGGCCATGTTTATGCTTAGCTTAGCACATGAAAATTGATTATTACACATGAAATATGGAGCTGGAAATAAATATACAGGAATAAAAGGAGTGATAAATTGATGCACAGTACTACATGTTTGTGCTTTTACCTCAACATTGGAGTTCTCCATGCCAACCGCCAGCCACTCCCCTGTGGGGCAGTACCCCAAGGAAAAGATCTGACTCAAAAAATCATGCTGTTGCAGCTGCCTTCCTTCCCTGAGGTCCCACGACCGGACAGTGTTGTCCAGGCCGCCCGTCCACAGTTTGGTCCCATCCGCCGAGATATCGATACAGGACGCACCGTCCGTATGGCCCTGGAACTGCCGAACTAGCGTCTGGTTGTGTAGATCCCACACTGCGATGTTGCCATCTGAGCAACAGCTGAAACACACCTTGAGAACGAAAAGTCACGTTAAAATCAGAGGGAATTTTTTTTATAGGTTTAATTTTATTATCTGCTTCAATGGTTAAATGGTCTAAGATGTCACTTTTGCAAGCGAATGGAATGCTGGTGCCAGGGATATCAAGGTTCAAATCCTGATCAAATGGGATGGTTTCCTTAACTAGTTTCCCACTCTTCCCCCTCACATACGTGGGCACACCTATAAATTCAACCTTTCTCATCCCTAACACATTAACATATTTAGTTCATAAGTACTGAACAGCTAATGTGACAAAAAGAACAATTTTATAAAATGTAGGGGTGTGCGAAATCCATTTTTCAATTAAAAAAAAAAAAACACGAATTGACCTATATAAAATAGTGAAACTGAATCAAATGTTGAATATAAAGAATTATAAAAAAAAATTGGTTGAAAATTTTATATTTACATTATTATATAACTTTAACCATTAAATATAATTTATAAAATGTTATATTGCAAACATGATTAACATATTCTGTCCAAAAACAATAAATTAAGTTCTTATCATAACTTATAATTTAATTATTTTAGATTTATGTCATATAAACATTAATTTGTGATGTACATAACAACACAAAATGACAATAATGGAATATAAATGTGCGATTTCGATATTTTTATTCACAATTCTTATTATTATAACCTTTTGACATGTCTTTTACCTTTGAGTCAGGACTGATGGCAAGTGCATAACAGGCAGGGGCACTAGAAGTGAGTTCCGCCTTGATACGAGGCGTTGGCGAGGCCAAGTCCCAGATGCTGAGGTTACTCGCCTCACCACCCACAATGAGCGTCCGTCCGTCTGGGAGCAGCTTCACCGATCGAATGTAATTGTCCCTTTGCTGGAAACATTATAATAAATAAAGGAAAATTTACACCTTGTTCTTGACAGAAGTAGGGGCTGGAGTTTTGTAAATATTGCTCACACACAAGCTTTCAGATTCCTTGATCTTTTCCTCAATGTCCTGACTAAATGAGTAGCAAGGGGCGCTCAACCTCGGTGGTCTTGGGATAAAGTGCTCAGATCCAATGTTTGTGGAAGTGAGAGGAGAGGAATGGAAGCAGATAAAGGAAGATGGAGGCATTTTGACTAAACTGACCCAGCCAGTTGCTGCTGATGATGATGATGATGATGCATCTACCTCCTCACATGTGAATACTATGACTATGACAAGTAATGTCAATTAATATAAGTGGTTAAAGATTGACAAGACACATTTGTGAGGCGATGCAAACTTAACTTTTTTTCAGTAGTTTTTCAACTGTCAGAAAAGGCCTGAATTACAGTACACCGTTTATAAACAAACTGTTAATTACAAACTAATGTAACATAAAGTTCCGCTAATTTAAGTATATTTCTACTAACCAGGCAGTCGAGTTGCGAGACAGGACTCTTGGACCCGGGCTGGCTGATGTCCCACACTTTGACACAACCTTTGCCCCCAGTGTACACGTACTTGGTGGGGTTGCTGATGGTCACAGGCGCAAACTACCTCACCGTGACTCAAAGTGTTGATCTGTCTCGCATGACGGGGAATCCCTGGGCCTATCAGTGCATCGGGAGGGAAAGGAACTGGCTGCATCTGACCATCTGCGCTCACGTGGAACGAATATGCACTGAAACACGCAGATTATTGCTCTATCAGATACTAACAACTATTTTAACTACACTACTTTTAAATGTAATTTTTCAACTTTTTTTTTACTAAAAAAAACTAAATCAAAAATGACAACCAGGTCCCAGATTCAATTCTCGAGCCCAGGATGTCAATATTCACATCATTAAATTTAACATCTTAGCTCAAATTAACTTGAAAAATAATACACTCTACAGAGAGAAAACCTAAGCTTACTCTACTTTCTAAAAGAGAGAAATAAGTATTGTATATTAAATATGCACACTTTAAATTTGAAGAGAGGAAAAAGTGTCAATTTATTGAGAAGATATAAAATTTTATTCAAGTGAACATATGAAGTATACTCAAAGAGTGGCTCAGTGGCAGAGCGTTCAAATGATATGGTCATATTTGACCTGGTAATAATTCAGGTATTCTAAACCTGGTCAAGCGTACTGGAGGTGATTATCATGGTGATAATGAGCCCCCCCCCCCCCCTCAAATTTCAGTTCATTTTTGCCGATGCTCTCTATGGCTCAGAAGACAATATGTTATGGGATAGTGAAGATAAAGGCAGCTCAGAAGAATTAAACTAATATTGATTCAGAAGGAACAGATGAACAACATACCTACTGAAAAATAAGATATTATTGTTAGTAATTTGAATTCTGTAATAAAAATAACTCTTATATATAGTGTATTTTGGCATTTTATTTGTATTTATTTTCTTAAAATAAAAGCTTCTTTTTTTTCTGTTGGTGGTACTAAAAAATTAAGGTGCGTCTTACCATTGATTGTTTCTTAGAATCAAATAAATACAGTAGTTGATGTTGTGGGTAATATGAATGGGCAGTCAGAAGTATATTCAGTAAACCAGTAACAAGATATTTCCCTGCTTACAATATTCCACACATATGACTAACAATCCCCTTCTAAGAGGCCAACATAGCTGAGCATGCTGGTCAATTAAACAAACGTCCAGGGGTTCTCATAAGCTCTTCACTCTCCAGTGCATTGCCTTGTTTAAATTCACCTTCCTCACCTAATTCACTTAGACTATAGAGAGTATATAACTAATAGCCAGCACACTAAAACTATTAAGGATACTTATTTGTACCTTTAGGGAATTTATTAAACTTACGGTTTGCCTCCAGGTATTCCTCCCAATCCAGGTCCTAATGGGGCCCTCATCTGAGCGTGCGGGTCATAGTTTCCTAGTTGTGGCCGAGGATAGCTATTCAGAGGGGGCAGGTTGTTGTGCAAGGCAGCATAGGGCCCACCAGGGAGATCTTGGGGGCCCGGCCCCAGGTAGTGCGGGTACTGGGCCAGTGTGGGGGGCTTCGCTACAGGTTTGAGCCCCCCACTGCTGCCCGCCACGCTGCTACCGCTGCCACCACTTGTTGGAGTTACAGACTTGGAGATGGGTGTGGTAGGTTTCTCCCCGTCTAACTTTTTGGTCGAGGGCGTGCTCGCGTTCGAAGAAGTTCCACTCCGTGGGCTGTGGAGGAGTAGTGAAAACATCAGGTATGTCCTATATTGATTAATATTTCAACAAGTAAACATCTTACTAAAATGTTTTGAAAATAAAGCTTTAGTTGGCTTTTTTTTTCACTTGGCTAGATTTTAAGCATGATTTAATAGATGCCAACCTTTGAAGGTCAAAATTAGTGAAAATGTATAAATAAATAATGTACAGTAACAAACAATGGCTCTAGAGTCAAGTCAGAGATGGTAAAAATGTACGACTTCAGCTTCAAAGTAAGAAACTTAAAAATATATAGCAAAATGGTATATATCATTATAATTCTATACTTTTTTTTAATATCTAGGACCAATATTTGTGATTTGTATCGACAAATCTATTTAAGTATAAATTCCCAATGCGAAAGAAGCCTTACATGTAGTAATCAGTATTTAAGTGTTTTATGCAGTAAATTTGCTATTACTAATTAATAAATTCAGCCATTTATGAAGAAGTTGGAGTCTGGACAGTAGAAAAAGAGAGGAGTTAAAGTCGAAGACTTGGTTTACCAATACCACAGCTGTGATACCAAATGTACATTAACACCTAAAAACAAATTAAAATAAGTAGATAGAATTGAAAGTTAAATTTCTAATAGTGAAAAAAAACTATGTCCAAACTATAAAAATAACTCATCAAGTTTGACAAAAATTTATAATTGAGCTCTTTTAGTTTACTAGGCCATCATAGGTCCAAGGCTATGGCTCAATCTACACTTTTAACTATTAATAATATTTAGTGTTTGTAAATGTTATTAAAAAAAATTATGGGCTCATAAAATTGCAGAAATAGTTATATTCTTATATATTTAACAGACAAGTCAGAAGAGATGGCTTATGGCACACTTTGACAGTGTGTAGTTGCAAATTGTTTCCCTACATTGATATTCATTCAAACACATTTCCAGAAGTTAGTTTTAAACATGTGACTATTGTTTGTTGTTTCGGTTTGCTAAATGGGTTAGAAGAGTGTTTACTGTACTTTATCAAGTCGCAGACCCATTTCGGGTCCATGGCTAGCCAACATGCTTATTTCAAATAGTCATTTAAAAATAAATTGTATCTATCTTTTGTAGAGTATAAACAGTTGTTTCTAAATCTAATAATGCTTTAGTTAAAAGCCAAATTAAGTGAAGATAAAGGGAAAGCGAGTCAATTATATACTATCAAAATCCGCATTACTTTTCCTCATATATTTCATGATTGATAAAACTCAGTGTTAACCCGTGAATCCCAGGGTGTTACACATACCACAGTTTGAGAAACAGTGGGTTAGAAGAAACAAAAACATTGTCTTGCGGACACATACCTTCCTTTCTAAGACACACTCAAAGCTAACACTGCTTTAAAATTACGTACTCATTCAAAATGTAAAAATATGAATTGCTATTGACAAAACATGATATTTATTTTTAGGACAATTCAGTTGTCCAAATCAAAAATGGAAAATGGACAGTTGTTTTAGTGTTCTCTTTTTCAAAGATGTTTTATTAACTAATTTCATTTTAAAAAATAAGAAATAATAGAGTTACATTTGAATCCAATTTCTAAGTAATACTTACTTCTGTGTTGGTGACCTGGTGGCCTAGGGGTAAGGTGTCAGACTTCGGTGCTGAGGGTCCGGGGTTCAATCCCGGTCACGGCACAGATTTATCTGATTGCCAAACCCTTCCTTCACCTCTTACAAGACGTGTATTAATCACAACTTGTGAATGTGAGGAATGCCAGGCCTCCACCATGGTTCGAATTCCACGTTAAACTGCAGGTCCTCCATTTCATCTCACAATCACCTACCATTACACATTACGTTTAAGTGCGTATAAACCCAAACGGGTAGTAAGACGCGGTGCTAATAATAATAATAATACTTCTGTGTTATTTAATTTCTTAACAGGTCAATTTCTAATCGAGAAATAACCCAGTATCACTTTGTTGTGATATATATTTTCAGAACATCAAAATAAGCTTTTCTCTTGCCTGCCCTATAATTATATAGTTATTTTAAATTCAAGAAAACTTTAAAGTCCCTTGAAAAAAGAATACTGACGGAACTCGGCAAATTTCAAAAATTAATGAGCGAAATAATTTCTGATAAGTTGACTTACTTAGGTACCCATCATATTTGAAATAAGAGAGATTAAGTGACCTCCAGTGTCATGGAATACAACCGGGAGTACGCAAAATTAAAAAAATTATTTCATTTTAAACACCGAATAATAGTGGCTAAATATTACTTCTACTCTAACGAATATAAAACCAGAGTGAGTGAAGTATAAACATGAATCTAACTAATGTACCTATGGGGTCCAACATGTTCTTTCTTGGGTGCCAGCTTGTCGAGACCATTCTCACGCGGTGATGCCGTACCGTTTGGGGGGAGACAGGGTCCTATGTAACAAAACATAATCATTTCAGATCAAGTTAAACCAAAGATGTGTACTGAAATTTCAAATCACAGAAACATGACAGAGTGAAAGTTTAAACTACAAATTCTTAATTAATAAATTTACAGCTAAATTTAAAGTTAAAACCCAAATGCCAAAATATTGGAAACATTTTGAAAGTTTTCTTTTGGATTGAATTGAAAAGTTTCAAGTCTTTATATTTTTTTATAAATGTTGTAATAATCAGTCTCATGAGTAAAAAGTCTTCATTTTAAATAAACGTATCCTAGCTATTCTTTTTATAAAAGATTTGATAGCAATGGCTTGTTAAAACTTACATCATGTAGTTTTTTGCTCATTGAACATAAAAAGAAACCCTCAAGTGCTTGATGTGTTATTTAAAACTCTTAGATAGGGCCCCTACATTTTTAAAAGAGAGATTTTAAAACCATATTTGTAAAGGTTATGTGCAAACTCCAATAGCATTTATTTGTTCCTTTGAAATGTAGTAGAAAATTTTTTATATATATAATTTAAAACTACCTATTGTGGTGTAAAATTTTAATTTTTAAAAGCTACATGAAAGGTTAAGCCTCAAAGTTGTTTACTAATTAACTCAATGAAAGCACAGCTCTAGCAAATTGGGTAATATTCCTCTAACCTCGCTTGCATCATCCACGACAAGATCTTGGTCACTCTTCTCGCCATCGCTCGCCTGAAACAAAACAAAGCTTGTTCTTTAACTGTGTGTTTGGGTGCAATGGATGAGAAATTTAACAGTAAAGATTAGATACAATGTTTTGAAAAATTTATCTTATCCTTCTTGTTAGATTTGGAAATTTGGTGGGTATTTTTTTTTCACAATGTTTTACTCCTTTTCCAGGCTATATCCATTTAATAAGATTACTTGTCTAAGGATGAGGAAAACATATTTTAGAAGAAATGAGCCTGATGAAATTAAACATGTTTTTTGTTTAGTCCGTGTGCCCTTGCGGGTTGCAAATAGATCTGTGTTTTTATGAAAAATCTGACAGAGCTCCAAGATCAAACACATTTACATCAATTATATGTCAAAGTTTTACAGTTGAACAATAATTCACAGAAGAAACTTAAAATATTAGGCTGGTTAATTCAGGATGAGAAAGGTGAGTCTTAAGGTAATTCACCAGCATTCCCTGGAGAGAGGATGGTGGAATAATAATGTGTGAAAATAGCCCCAGTGCATCCTGACCTGAAAAAAAGATCCGAGCATACCGTTCACCATTCGCCGGCTCTGCCAAGTCATTGTGGTTGTTGCCAAGTCATGTTTTTATTACTATTATTGCTAATCTGTGAGGCGGGTTTGATCAGTGAAAACCACTGAGCCGTGTCGCCCTCAATCGACTTTGTCCCCAGTTAATTACGGCAAAATACAAGCTTCGAGTAAAGTTTCCATTTGTCCTTGGGTCGAGTGGGTATCACGCCCAGATCTCGGCCACGGTTCATGGCTCGGGAGAGCTATGGTTCAGTGGCCATGTGAACAGGGTGTTACCAACAACATCAGTTTATAGTGACGCCATTGATACACATCAAAGATACAAAATATATTGACTCAGCCTTGATTTTTTTTTAAGTTGTTTTACTATGCAAAACATGTTCAGACAATTTGATTCCTCACACTTGTAAGGTAATATTAATTCTGCTGTACAGATCTATTTAAAATAGCTATTAAATTTATTTGACTAAAAGATAAAGGCATTTAATTTTAATAAACAACTATAGTGCAATTTTCCTAGCAAGAGTATTTAATAAAATATAAACATATATATTTCTTGGCAAAAATTGATAACAAAAATTTACTAGATTTTTACATTATGTTATTTTATCGTTGTTGATATTATCTTTTAAAAGTGACATCTGTAATCCCATTTAATTGGAGTATGAATATGTGAAAATAGATCTAGTAGCTTTTATAGTTGTCAGATAAGGAGGACTCTTATGAAAATTGGACTGTACAAAAATATAGAATTGAAACTTTAATGGTCATTATTTAAAGTATAGTGAAATTTTAGCAAAGTGTGAAGCAAATGTGTCGTGTCGGTTCCTTTTGGCAAGATAAGCTGATACCTTTTCGCCTAACGTACCCGGAAAATCAGGTCTGTGGGGAGCTATAGAGGGCAATGCGCACGAAACTATTCATCACAGCCACTGAAGGCAATTGGTAAGCCAGCTATCCCCAACTCTTTGATTGTTACATTCTGAGCATTCAGAATGTGTTTTAAGGGTTTATTTCAGTTTAGATTGGTTTAGTTTTGTGATTGTGACTTGAATTTTACTATTTTATGGAGTTGTTTAGGATTTATTATCAGCGTTGTCACTTATCATCATCATCGTTATCATTATCATTATCATTATCATTATTATTATAATTATTATTATTATTATTATTATTATTAACATGGTCCAGCTAAGCACAAATAGTAGTAGTGGTGGTTGGTGGTGGTGGTGGTGGTGGTGGTGGTGGTGGTGGTGGTGGGTGTAGTGGTGGTGGTGGTGGTGGTGGTGGTGGTGGTGGTGGTGGTTACTCAAAAATTATCACCACGCTTCGCCACTGACTGAACCAAGTTAAAAACTGATGATTAGTTAAAAATGTATAGTTGTTGTAAATATAAAGCAAGGAGAAGGGGGATGAAGGGGCTTGAATAGATAATAAAAACATACTGTAGGTTTATACTCCATTCACGGTAGAATTACTCTTGAAAGGTTTTTTTCTACCAATATCTTACTTATAATAGATTTCTGGTAGGGAAAAAGGTCTTTTAGAAACAATTCTACGCTGAACAGACTTTAGGTGAATTAGCAGAGTTGAAACAAACTAAATGTATAGTTTTTCAATGGTATGGTTTAAACTAACAGTTAAATAAACTGAACCAAAATACATACAGTATAAGGAAAAACTTCCTACAAAAATAAATATAGTAAGAAAACAAAAAGAAAGGTGGTATCGGGTATTTGACAGTTACAAAAGTTAATAAAACCACTTTAATACATTTATGTGTATAGTCATATGTCACGTTTGATGGATAGTGCCAATAATAATAATGATACATACCCACTTCAGTGGTTGAATGGTCTTAGGTGTCACTCTCGCAAGTGGTTGAACCGCCACGAGTGGGAGGTTTGTTGTGGTTCTAATCTCGATCGGTTGTATTGAGGGTTTTTTTTTTACTAAATGACTGACCACTCTCCATACTCGTGCATGTAATATGGAGTCCACACAAATACACACTCATTCAACTACAGTAGGCATTCAACTGTACATCATACAGTCCAACTACAGTTCAAATTACTTTCACTCTCTGAAACAATAAAACACATAACTTTTAATTACTGACAAAAACCAAAATAATCATCTCAATTCCACACCTACATCGAGCATTATGTCGACACACGCTGTGCATGCGTGTGTGTTTAAAAGTCTCGAGTGAAAAAAAACTCCATTCAAAATACAGATTCACACAAATCTGCATTTCCAAACAATATCCCCTCTCTCGCTTTGCTGACAGAGAGAGATTTGTGCTATTATATTTCCTCATGCACACCCGGTAGGAAAGAGGAGGGAAAAAGTGAGGCAATACTTTTTTTAAAAAAATACTGGTTTAACAATCTAATTTAATTAATATTGAATAAAAAATACAGACCAAAATAAAAAAAGAGAGAGAAAGAGGATTCGAAGCTTTGTCAGACAAAATTGGTTCATGGGTTAGTACAGATATTTGAGGAGGGAGGACAAAAAAAAACTGAAAAAAATATTAATAAAAAATAAAAGAGCTGGGAAGGGCACCAGAGGTAATCCGTAATAATGCAAAAGTGCGTTCAAGCTTATTTCATTTGTTTCAAACGGTTACCCGTTAATTTTCACTATGGCAGGCGAGAATGGAAGAGGAGAAAATCCAATCAACAACAAAAAAGAGAGAGGGAGGGGGGGGATGGATTGATGAAAAGGGATGAATGAAAAAAAGAGGGGGAAGACTCTAATTCTTGTTACTCATTACTGTAACACCGTTTTTTTTTGTCCCTCTATCAAACAGCAGGGGAGATAGAATTAAGCTTTGGGGAACAAAAAAAAAGGGGGAGGGGGGGAGTTTTTAGGTAGGGGGAGAGTGGGCATGGCAAGGGAGGGGAATAAAATCCCAGCATCAAGCCCATTAGCTAAGTGTCCTAAATAAAGACTAATTCTACCAACAACCCTTCCCCCTTCCTCCCCCCCCACGCACAAGAGACAACCAACCAACAAAAAAAAAGAGAGCGAAAGGAGAGAAAAGAAATTGAGATGCCGTCCAGGCGTTTGAGAATTAAAACGACTTTGTTAAAACCCATTTTGATGGCGGAAAGCGGAAACATGATTAAAACGGGCAAATTAAAAGCAAGTTTCCTGTGCAGCTAATCTGCTTGTTGCGATGTGTCTTCATTAGCATTGCTAGATTGATGGTGCTGTTATTCTGACACAAATCTATGCTGCTAGGAAGGTTTTAATGACTATTCTAGTCTGGTTGCACAATAGGTTTGTCAATTTCCCACATCCCACTCTTTATTTTTAGTAGCAGCTAATCAAAATGTTGGCTAGCCCCCTCCCTACCACCATCCCCTCCAGAAAAAGTAATAATTTTGGCACATCAAACATGTGGCGAGTAATTATTATAGTAGAGTTAGAAAAATTGATGGCCCATGATTACTTGCAAAATGATTCAGTTACACTCACATTTATTCTTAAATAGTAAAAGCTAAATAGTTTATTGTATTTTATCTATATTTTGTGTGAAAGATTTATCAACCTAGTAGTTTGCAAAAAATAGACACAATATTTTATTTACTACTTTAAAAGAGTGACTAAAGATATTCTGAGGAACATAAGTCTAACAGTGTCAGTATATATGTATAGTGTCCAGATAATTTTTAATACTTCTCAATGAGCTAGAAAGCTGAAATTTGGTGAATGTAGAGGAACTACTCAAGAGTTGTGCAACGCTTTCAAACTTTAAAATTGATACAGAAAAAATATATATTAAAAAAATTATTTATTTTTATTTAATCATTCAAATTTATTTATAGACATGTTATTTGCACTTCAAAAGAAAAAAAAACTAGACGAAGAATCCCAATGTCAAACCCAAAGAGAAATGGCAGAGTGACCTGTTTTCATAGATTTGTTTGCTGTTAAATATTCATATTAGTAAATAAAAAAAAGTTTTTTTTGGCAAAAAAAAAATTACACATGTAATGTTAACATGCTTATTTAATTCAAGCTTACATTTACATACATAATGTATTCGACAAACCAATGCTATGGTACTCTACTTAAAAGGCTGAAAATGAAAGAGTGTGGGAAGATACATGGACAGATAGAGCTGTTTTAGATAAAATGCCATATCCCCTCAGGTAGATATTTGCCTTCATTTGTTTATTTGGTTCACTACCAAGACTAAGAAGCTGTGAAAAACTTTCTTTGCTACCTTCGAAAGGAAAGTAATGTACTCATTAAAAGTATCGGAAGAAAAATATCGATACTGTCTAATATCGAAAGAAAAGTATCGTTAACAGTAAGTATCGATATCGAAATTTTAATCTGGAAAAAAGTTTTTTTATCTAGTAATAATAATCTCAGATTTTGCATCATAATAATTGTATTTTCATATTTATTTAAACACTGAAAATTATAATGATTTAATCCACATTATATGTATACTTAGGTGTATCGCGTATATGTTGTGTGTTGAAGCTTGAAAGGTATGATAGATAGTAGTATATTATGATGGGTATTATAAAAGGTTTTACCAAACCAGCTTTCAAAATATATGAATGTAAATGATGGAAAGTATTTAATAGCTAATAGCATGATTAGTAAAGTTTTCAGTGTTTTTATTCTTCTTAACAAGTAAAATTAACCCTCAAAGAGTTGTTCTTTCGATACCAATGAGTGATATCAGTTAAAGTATCAGAAAAAAGTATTGATTAAAAAATACTAGTATCGGAAGGAAAATACTGATATTAGTAAAAGTATCGATACTTTTTTTCACATCCCTACAGAGAGGACTTTGCCAGAAAACATGATAGTCAAACTCCCTAATGGTTTGATTGTGAAAATTTGGCTCACTGATATGTACAAAACATATTGATCCTACAAGGCCGACCTTAGCTAGAGGAAGCCTCCATCATCTTCTGGAAAACATCCAGGATATGTCTGACATGAACAAGGAAGAAAAAGTTTGCATCAGCATGTAATTTGATGTTGAACGCAGTGACAAGTCTTGCTTTAGGATGACATTGAATAATGCAACCGTCATCAGAGGCCAAACTTTCGCATGTACATTTTTTAGTTTACATTTGTAAAGCGTGTGTGTATGTGTTTGATTTAGTCGTGTGCATTTATCACAAATTTTTGCTCATATTTTTAGGCCTTTTTTTTTTAATTTGAAGTCTTTTTTTAGAATTTTTTTTACTATCTTAAGATCATCAAAATTCGTGCCCTGCATCCATGCAACAATTTAAACATGTTTATCTCAAGGGAATGTAAGCTACCTTTGTTTCTTACCAACAATCAACTTGGCCCCTATTTACCCTGGCACCCCCTTTATTTTGAGCCGGAAGCAGTTCCCAGTCAAACTGGTGTTCTCAGTTACTATTAATTAGTTACAAGGTTAAACCTTGGATATGGTTGATATATATCTGCCCAAGCCCGTTTTCAGCCATGGCCAATAATTATTGTGTAGGCCCTTTTCATGTAGAATTTTATAATTAATTTAATAAAAATAGGATGGATTTAGTTCACTCTTATGACAGAAAGATACTTTTTTATATATAAACAAAGTCTAAAATTACATGCACTTATCAAATGAAGGTTAAGTAAGTGTTGATAGGTTGGTCAATATTATAATCAGCCTGTTGTAAACAGACCTAAAAACTAGTTTCTAATAGATACCAATTACATTATATACATAAAAAACCTACAGGGATATCTTTTAAGTTTGATTTGGTAAAAAAAAAAAAGTGAATATTGTGAAGGGTAGATAAGAAGAACAGAGCCAATATTTGAATAGAGGGATGATGGGAAACCAGCATGTGGGAAAGTCACCCTCCTTGCAGATGGTCGGATGTCAGTCAGAATAATCAAACAAAGTAGAGGGTGTTCTTCGATATCCCTAGTCTCTAGTGTACAGCAAGGCTTCATTTCGGTGCCATTTTAAACCCTCGATGGAGGGAGATAGGGGGATTAGGGGAGCCAATCATTTAAATGGTTGTGTTCATGTACTGGGGGTGGGTTACTTTGGAAATAATCATCAGGCTTGAGTCATAATGATAAAAAAAAAATCATTCGGTCATCTGTATGCCAAAACAACTAATTATTTTTATTTTGTATTTTTTTAACAAAAAAAACTAATATGTGTTGTTAATCACCTATCATTTGTTCATCTGTGTGTAAGTGTAAGTAAGTGTTGTATAAGGTGTACTTTGTACCATAGTCACACATATAGCAGAAACATAGGGCCAGTTTCATAGTCAGATTTAGTGAGCCTAAAGTGCGAGTCGATACTAAATACAGGACGACACCTACCTAGACCAAAATGGAATGGGCCAGTTTCGCATATGAAACTGGCCCATTACATTCAATTTCAGGTAGGTGACATCTTGTATTTAGTATAGCGCCGCACTTGAGGCGTACTAAATCTGTCTATGAAACTGGCCCATAGACCGTGAATGTGAGAGAGACTAGGAAAGTGGAGGCCATGAGAATGAAATTTGTGAGGAGCATGTTAGCTGTTAGAGGAGAAACAAGATTAGGAATTAAGTTATCCGGGGAATAGTTGGGGTAAAGGGAGAACATGAGATAGTAGAGGAAGCAAGACTGAGGTTGTATTAGTGAGAGAAGACAAATGGAAGCGATTAAAGGAGGATGAATGATGGAAGAATGGTGCAAAGATAGAAGAAGGTGAAGGCATTTTACTAAAGTGACCCAGCCGCAGGCTAGAAACAGTTAAAGGTAAGTTCATTGTGGTGATCAGATTGATTTTATATGGTTAATTTACTTACCTCGAGTCACTACAATGTAAGGAGTATGACTACATGAACCCCTCATGACAGAAGGGTGTGGATAGTTTATATCATACTTAAGAGGTTCTGATATTACAAAGCATATTAATATGACTTGAGTTTATTTTCAGTCCCTTCACTTTCCAATTTTAAAATTCAATTTATTTATGAAAAATAATAAGTAAACACTTGGGATAGAAAACTTCAGTTCTACAGTTTTTCAGCTAAGAAGCAGAACTTATTAAGGTTTCAAAAGTGTATATTTTCAGTTGATTTTTACTAGAGGTGTATCGATGCTGATACCGATCGTTATCAGGTGATTATTAGTGCATCGGAAATTAATCGTAATCGGCGATTATTATGTCAATTAAGCAGTTCTTTTTAAAGTGAAATTTAAATCAATATTTTCTTCGTAGGGGTTTAGTGATCAAAATCACGAAATAACACGTATTTACACAGTGCATTAGTTCCAACTTTCACCGGCTATGCATAAAATATATTTTTGCATATATACAATCTTTTTGTATTAGTTACATTAACTGTTATCATTCTCTAAAGCATATTTCCCAATAGTTATTAATAAATAATCAATAATCGGGATTAATCGGTGTAAATAATCGTAACATGAACAATTATTTTGAACAGTCGGTAATCGGTTTTACTGGATCAGTACACCTCTAATTTTTATTTTTTTTAATATTCTTAAAAAAAAGTGTAAAGATATATGTAGAATGATATGCGTATAGTCAACATAATAAATAGCCTAGGCTTTTCTACATACAGCTACAACTTTACTAAGATATGAAATTAATGATTTTATGGAATATAAGGGCTGGTTGGTTAGTGATGTCACTTTGAAATGATGTGGTGGAGACCAAGAGGTTTAAGATTAGTTTGTGCTATTACTTGAAATTTGGACCAAAAGGCTCAAAAACTGAAATATTAGAGCCAGCATCGAAGCCAGTGGAATGTTTTGACCTCTATCGAGTGATCGCTAGCAAAACCCACTTGTTTGTTTTTATTTCTTTTTAAGGATATTATCATGTGATCACACTTGTGTCAATTTCCAAACTATCTGTTTTAACATCTACCTAACCAGGATTCAAACCAACTGGTGTTATCAACAGTTGGTCGCACAATCTAATAATAGGTTAAGATCGGAATTGACTAGATTGTTGATAATGTGGAGATCAAGGTTGGAGTTTCGGTCGCATGCCTCCATGAGTTTTTCTCATGTGATTTATTATTATGGTTTTCCCATCCTCAATCTAGTCTAATGTAATTGTATATAAGCTACCCTCCCGATCTCACACCCTAGAAAAGGTTTTTAATAACCTTGCTGCTAAATTAGTAATACATAAACAGGTGTTGGTTAGTAACTTAAGAGCCTGTCTCACCAAACTTAAATAGAGAGTTCAGCTAGATCCAAAAGTCACATCGTGGAGCAGTTTTCTGTATTTTACTTTAGAAAGTTATGGACCCATTTTACTATATTTTTTAAAATACAGCAAAATTGAAATATTATTATTTTAAAATGACAACCAATTCCAATTTTCAATGTAGTCAAATGAAGAATGCATAAAATTGCACTTTAATCGGTTTTTATAATTTAAACCTAATATTTTATTTATTATCTCGGTCATGGGATGGAATCTTAAGGAATAACAGATTATTAGCGGTCTTGTCCACACTATAGACCAGGGGTCCCCAATTATTTTTATGGAGGTTCGTTTTAAAAACTCGAGATACTTCCGTGGTCCTGCAAAACTTTAACAGTGACTCAAGTTCGAGACCTATAGGACTTTTTTTTTATTATTTATTTTGCTATTTATTGGCCTGGCATCTTACAAATTTTTTAATCCAGGCCGTTTTATTCACAAAATTTTCATAAATCTCCCTATATAATCTGTTCTATCCATTTTGTTTACAACTAGCAGGTTTATCTCTTAAACTACCTACTTGAGTAGGGGAGACCGGGGCATGTTGACGAACGGGGCAAGATGACGAATTGCAATTTGCGCCGTATGTAATGTCGAGAGAAGTTTGGCTATCCTGTAGCCTTGACCACCCCCCTCAGCTACTATAAGCTAGCAGCAACAGAATTTTCCATTCAGTCTGAGAGTAGCTGTGTGGATAGGAAGTTGTGTCGCCGCATCCTTGCAGTGAAATTGAATGTAGGTTCGATAAGCTCTTGTTCAGTTGTAAAGAATGGTTCTTGTTTGTCACATGCTATTAGCTAGTCTGTGTTATATTAGTAATTTATACATGTAATAGTTACTATAGATATAAATTTTTGTTTAAGCTTTTTATGCAAGTTATTGAAATAATGTAATCCGGGGCAAGTTGGCGGGGGTAAGTTGACGAATTCGTCATCTTGCCCCAATTTTATAAAACTATAAATGTATGCCCATATATCTAGAAACCTGCAAGTGTTAGAGTTAATTAATATGAACATTACTAAAAGTAGGCTAAATAATGTGGGTTTTAAAAATATATCTCAAAGTAACACACTACAACGTTATTTTTATGCTACCATTGTTATTGGCATGCAATGCACACTTAAAAATGTAATTGTCCTCTGCAGATGGTGAGAAAATGGGTCAGGAAGATCGATTTAAGAAATTGGGACGATACTAAAATGATAGCAGCAATGCATGCTGTGAGAGAAGAACACATGTCCTATAATATCTGTAACATAATCAAGCCAGTGCAAGTAAACAAATTCTTTAATCTGCTGAAAGAGGTTAGATTAAAGTATGAGTTTTCCTCCAGTCAAATATTTAATGCTGATGAATCAGGCTTGTCTACAGTCCCTACCAAACTTACAAATATAATTTCACCCAAAGGCACAAAAAGGGTATCTAAGGTTGTTTCTGCAGAGAGAGGTAAAATGTAACAGTTGTGTGCAGTGCCAGTGCGACTGGAGTGTATGTCCCACCATTTCTTATATTCTCCAGAAAGAGAATGAGGCCAGAGTTACTGGATCATTTGCCTCCTGGTTCTGAAGGTCATGCTAGCGAAACTGGTTGGATGAATTCAGAGTTATTTGTTTCCTACCTTCAGCACTTTACTAATCATTTAAAGCCATCAGAAAATATGTCTGTTTTACTTCTTGTTGACAACCATGCTTCTCATGTTTCATTTCCAGCTATTAATTTCTGCCGTGAACACCATATTGTGATGGTTGGGTTCCCACCTCACACAACTCATTGACTCCAACCATTGGATGTATCGTTTTTGGGCCTCTCAAGACCTTCTATAGTCAAGCATGCGATAATTTCATGGTGTCCCATCCTGGTCAAGCAATAACTGACAGAAATGTAGGTCGGCTTTTTGGCAAAGCATACTTGAGTGCAGCGACAGTAGCCAACGCAATAAAGGGTTTCGAAGCTTGCGGAATTAAACCATACAATCCACAAATTTTTGCTGAAGAGGATTTTGCACCTTCAGCAACAATTGAACAAGATCTTCCTCAATCAGGACCTTCTCATGATGAACCAACTTTGGTTTGCAATGGACCACAAGAAGTTGCAGTTGAAAATAATCACCGCCCACAAACAAATATTCCACAACCTGGAACATCCCAGCAGAAAGACCAACAAGAAACTGTTCATGCTCAAGCAGAGGCTCCTTCTCGTGGTTCCGAGTCGAATGAAAATATAACTGTGTAAACATCAATTCCTAATAAAGCACAGGTCACTCTCAGCTGTATTAAACCAAGAGCAAATAGATCTATGAAAAGGAATCGGCTAGCTATAACAGCATCTGTTCTAAAGAGCACGCCTATGAAAGATATTCTCGTGGAAAAAGAATAAGAAAAGGAAAATAAATTAAAAAATAAGGAAGAAAGGGATGCCAAAACAGCTGCAAAGAAGTTATTCCAAAAAAAAAGGAAGCTCAGGAAAACACTGAAACTGTAATGTGTCCAGGATGTGAAGAAGAGTTTATTGACCCTCCTAATGAAGATTGGGTGAAATGTGGAGCTTGTGGACAATGGTGGCATGAGGACTGTTCAAGCTATGAAGGATGTGACCAGTTTAAGTGTGACTATTGTTACTATTTAAAACGTAATTGCCTCTTATGGCCTAAAAAATTGTTATTGATTTCTTTAGTTATTATATTGTTTCACAACACCTAAATGTTAAATGCCATGTTGTGTGTGGATTGCTTTTTTTCTTAGACTATTAGTTAATAGTTAAAGTCAATGAATACCATTTTAATCAGAGAGGTAATTTTGAAATTATTTGGTATTTAAATGTGTAAGCTATATTAATATAGCAAAAGGTTTTTATATAATATATAATGCATTAACCTTCTAATTCGTCATCTTACCCCAATAGGTTCGTCAACTTGCCCCGGCATAGGGGCAAGTTGACGAATTTGCAGTGTTGTCATTTACAATTTTTTACAACTAAAAAAATGTATTTTTTAACAAATTGTAGTGCGGAAAATTTAGTCAATGAATTGTTCTTAAAGATAAAAAATACTCACTTTTATATATGGATTGCAACTATCTATATTAGTCATTCTTGCTTAAGGTCGTCAATATGCCCCGGTCTCCCCTACCTATAGGACTATAATAATTCGAAAACGTGATTTGAATTTCTTTCCTTTTAATTATTTTACCTATTTATTATTGCTGGCCTTCCATGTCTACTACCCGCCCGAAACCGAAATAGCATCAGTCCTTCTGTTTATCAATCACTACCTCGTCAAGATCCTTAAAACTGTATCTGCGGTCCGGATGCAGACCACTGCTATAGACCTACATGACTCGAATATATTAAGTAGAGTTATTGAATGTCAGCTTCTTCCCCATGCGCTACAAAAGGTGTGAGTGTGTTTTGAACTCACATGACTCGAGTATATTAACTAGAGCTATTGAATGTCAGCTTCTTCCCCATGCGCTACAAAAGGTGAGTGTTTTGAACTCACATGACTCGAATACATTAACTAGAGCTATTGAATGTCAGCTTCTTCCCCATGCGCTACAAAAGGTGTGAGTGTTTTTTGAACTCACATGACTCGAGTATATTAACTAGAGTTATTGAATGTCAGCTTCTTCCCCATGCGCTACAAAAGGTGTGAGTGTGTTTTGAACTCACATGACTCGAGTATATTAAGTAGAGTTATTGAATGTCAGATTCTTCCCCATGCGCTACAAAAGGTGTGAGTGTGTTTTGAACTCACATGACTCGAGTATATTAACTAGAGCTATTGAATGTCAGCTTCTTCCCCATGCGCTACAAAAGGTGAGTGTTTTGAACTCACATGACTCGAATATATTAACTAGAGCTATTGAATGTCAGATTCTTCCCCATGCGCTACAAAAGGTGAGTGTGTTTTGAACTCACATGACTCGAGTATATTAACTAGAGTTATTGAATGTCAGCTTCTTCCCCATGCGCTACAAAAGGTGTGAGTGTTTTGAACTCACATGACTCGAGTATATTAACTAGAGTTATTGAATGTCAGCTTCTTCCCCATGCGCTACAAAAGGTGTGAGTGTTTTGAACTCACATGACTCGAGTATATTAAGTAGAGCTATTGAATGTCAGCTTCTTCCCCATGCGCTACAAAAGGTGTGAGTGTTTTGAACTTACATGACTCGAGTATATTAACTAGAGTTATTGAATGTCAGCTTCTTCCCCATGCGCTACAAAAGGTGTGAGTGTTTTGAACTCACATGACTCGAGTATATTAACTAGAGCTATTGAATGTCAGCTTCTTCCCCATGCGCTACAAAAGGTGTGAGTGTTTTTGAACTCACATGACTCGAGTATATTAACTAGAGCTATTGAATGTCAGCTTCTTCCCCATGCGCTACAAAAGGTGTGAGTGTTTTGAACTCACATGACTCTAGTATATTAACTAGAGCTATTGAATGTCAGCTTCTTCCCCATGCGCTACAAAAGGTGTGAGTGTTTTTTGAACTCACATGACTCGAGTATATTAACTAGAGCTATTGAATGTCAGCTTCTTCCCCATGCGCTACAAAAGGTGTGAGTGTGTTTTGAACTCACATGACTCGAGTATATTAACTAGAGCTATTGAATGTCAGCTTCTTCCCCATGCGCTACAAAAGGTGTGAGTGTGTTTTGAACTCACATGACTCGAGTATATTAACTAGAGCTATTGAATGTCAGCTTCTTCCCCATGCGCTACAAAAGGTGTATGTGTTTTTGAACTCACATGACTCGAATATATTAACTAGGGTTATTGAATGTCAGCTTCTTCCCCATGCGCTACAAAAGGTGTGAGTGTGTTTTGAACTCACATGACTCGAGTATATTAACTAGAGCTATTGAATGTCAGCTTCTTCCCCATGCGCTACAAAAGGTGTATGTGTTTTGAACTCACATGACTCGAGTATATTAACTAGAGCTATTGAATGTCAGCTTCTTCCCCATGCGCTACAAAAGGTGTGAGTGTTTTGAACTTACATGACTCGAGTATATTAACTAGAGTTATTGAATGTCAGCTTCTTCCCCATGCGCTACAAAAGGTGTGAGTGTTTTGAACTCACATGACTCGAGTATATTAACTAGAGCTATTGAATGTCAGCTTCTTCCCCATGCGCTACAAAAGGTGTGAGTGTTTTGAACCCATGACTCATATTACAATGATGTGCTCTCCAGCCTACAAGTTGAGGTTTGAACTCACTCTCATAATTAACAATTATTCACTCTCCATGCACAAGGTGTGAGTTTTTGACTCACTACTCAATATATAAGATGAAGCAGTTCTTCCATGGCTACAAGTGAGTTTACTCCATACAGATATAAAGTATGATGTTCTTCCAGGCTACAAAGGAGTGTTTGACACATGACTCATATACACATGAGCCTCTTCCCCATGCTAAAGTGATGTTTGAACCACATGACTCGATAATATATGAAGTCTTTCCCACGCTCAAGTGTAGTTTGATCTACGATAAAAGTAGATACTCCCGCCACAAAAGTGATGGTTGACACACTCGTATACTGAGTATGATGTCACTTCTTCCCCGCCTAAAGGGTAGTTTAACCACAGATCGTATACAGCTATTGAGTCATCTCCATCTCAAGGTGGTTTGACACAGTCATATTACAGTTAGAATGTCGCTTCTCCCATGCGCTACAAGTGTTTGACCAACGAATTAAAGCATTGATGAGCTTCTCCAGCTACAAGTATGTTTGAACCCAACTCAGTATATAACTAGTATAGTACTTCTTCCAGCTACAAGTGATTGTTGATCACATGACCGAATTAACAGATATGATGTCTCTCCATCGCTACAAGGTGAGTTTGAACTCACATACCATATATAATATGAGCTTTCCAGGCTACAAGTATGTTTGACCAGACTCAGTATATACAGTATGATGCACTTCTCCATGCTACAAGTGGAGGTTTGATCACATGACCAGTATATACAACTATGAATTCTCTCCACCTAAAAGTTTTGAACTCACAGACGAATTACAAGATGATCTCTCGTACAAGTTGTGTTATACAGACCGAATAACTAGAGCTATTGAATTCAGCTCTCCTGCCAAAATGATGTTTGAACACATACTCGAATAAAGCTTGATGCATCTCGAAGGGGTGGCGTATAGATATCGCTCTCAGTAAAGTGAGGTTTGAACTCACAGAACTCGAGTATAATTAATAAGTATTGAATGTCAGCTTCTTCCCCATGCGCTACAAAAAGGTTGAAATGGTTTTGAACTCACATGAATCAGCTCATTCTAACTAGTGCTATTGAATGTCAGCTTCATTCCCTGGTACAAAAGAGTGTTTATTGTATGTTGTGAGTTTAACTACATACTCGGATATAACTAGAGCTATTGAATGTCAGCTCTCTTAATGCGCTCTCCTACAAAAGTGTGTGGTGTTTTGAACCACATGACTCGAGTATATTAACTAGAGCTATTGATGTCTGATGCTTCTTCCCCATGCGCTACAAAAGGATGTAGTTGTTTTGAACTCACAGACTCGCAGTATATTAACTAGGCTATGAAATGTCAGTTTCTTCCCCTATCTCTATACAAAAGGTATGATGTCTTTGACTCACATGTACGAAGTTATTAACTATGAGCTATTGACTCAGCTATTACTTCCCCATGACGCTACAAAGGTGTATGTGTTTGAAAAGTCACTGACTGATTAATTACAACTGAGACTATTAATAGCATGAATGCAGCTTCTTCCCCATGGCTACAAAAGGTGTGTTATTTGAACTCACATGACTCGAAATATACTAACATGATGATGAATTAGTCTTCCATGATCGTAGCAATAGTTGCATGTGTTTAGAAAAGTCACATGGATATGAATTAAGCTCAGAGTAATTGAATAGAGCTTTTCCATGGTACAAAATGTAGATGTGTTTACAAGAATGACTGATGTATTTAACTAGAGTATTGAATGTACTACTTCCCATTGCGCTACAAAGGTGTAGTCGTTTTGAACCAACATTGACTCGTAGTATATTAACTAGCATATGATAATTCACTCTTCAATATCTCTCCATGCGCACAAAAGTGTGAGTGTTTTTTTGAACTCACATGACTCGAATATATTAACTAGAGCTATTGAATGTCAGCTTCTTCCCCATGCGCTACAAAAGGTGTATGTGTTTTTGAACTCACATGACTCGAATATATTAACTAGAGTTATTGAATGTCAGCTTCTTCCCCATGCGCTACAAAAGGTGTGAGTGTTTTGAACTCACATGACTCGAGTATATTAACTAGAGCTATTGAATGTCAGCTTCTTCCCCATGCGCTACAAAAGGTGTATGTGTTTTTGAACTCACATGACTCGAATATATTAACTAGAGTTATTGAATGTCAGCTTCTTCCCCATGCGCTACAAAAGGTGAGTGTTTTGAACTCACATGACTCGAGTATATTAACTAGAGCTATTGAATGTCAGCTTCTTCCCCATGCGCTACAAAAGGTGAGTGTTTTGAACTCACATGACTCGAGTATATTAACTAGAGCTATTGAATGTCAGCTTCTTCCCCATGCGCTACAAAAGGTGAGTGTTTTGAACTCACATGACTCGAGTATATTAACTAGAGTTATTGAATGTCAGCTTCTTCCCCATGCGCTACAAAAGGTGTGAG
Organism: Timema podura; assembly: GCA_033556935.1. Classification (NCBI taxonomy): domain Eukaryota; kingdom Metazoa; phylum Arthropoda; class Insecta; order Phasmatodea; family Timematidae; genus Timema; species Timema podura. The sequence goes on along the minus strand of JAVRXN010000002.1, from coordinate 18,197,018 downwards.
TGTGTTTTGAACTCACATGACTCGAGTATATTAACTAGAGTTATTGAATGTCAGCTTCTTCCCCATGCGCTACAAAAGGTGAGTGTTTTGAACTCACATGACTCGAGTATATTAACTAGAGTTATTGAATGTCAGCTTCTTCCCCATGCGCTACAAAAGGTGAGTGTTTTGAACTCACATGACTCGAGTATATTAACTAGAGTTATTGAATGTCAGCTTCTTCCCCATGCGCTACAAAAGGTGTGAGTGTTTTGAACTCACATGGCAGTCTTTCTCCTCTTTTTTAACCTTCTTGTGCTCTGGTTCGGGCGGACTACGGGGCCGGTACTTCTCCCGCTCCGCTGGGGAGATTGAGTTCCTCTGCAACACACAACACGTGATTATAAATATGGTACTGTTTTTATTAGTGTTGGCGTATCTTTACATAATTATGGTGCTGAAGATAGTTTCAACTGCTATTGTAACATAAGACATAATAATGATGAATAATAATAATGATAATAATAATAAAGTTTATAAATAATAGGTATAATAATAATATTAATAATAATAATGGCCAGGGCCCGGATTTTTGATGAATTTTTTTTTGTCCATCAGAAACAATGTTCAGTTGTACATAAACTCTGTTCATGATCCCCTGGTTGTAGAAATGTGTAATTTTTAGGTAATTTTTCTTGCTTTTTTTTTTTGTTTGATAAGTCATTTTTAAGCATTTTTTTGGAAAGAAAATTTAAAATTGTTTGAAAATGACTTTAAAAAGGATATATATGTATGTATATATATATGAATATATATATATAATTATCCGTGTTTTGATAAAACATGAATATTCAAACATAAAATATTTACCACACGCTTGTTGACTGAAGAAGATAATGTTTGAGTCCAAATGAACTTTGTACCCCTTTACCTGCGTGCTTATAGAATCCACATTCCTGGTGAGACCTTCACTACACCTAAGTTGGTAAGGGTTGCAGGGGGAGGGGAGAGCAAATTTTAGAGATCAAATGAACTTTGTGCCGGCTTTACATTCCTGGTGAGTCACCACCATGTCTGGAAAGGGCTGCAGGGGACGGGGGGGGAGGGGGGGCTATCGCTTTTAAAGCAGGTATTTGTATTCCAATGTTAAGTAGAACACATGATTTTAACTGTCAAAAGATTTATATGCATAGTTTTCATTTATAAAGTGCACATTATTATATTTATTTGTTTGCAATCATTTTATGTGTATTCAGAATGCTCTAAGCCAAATCATCTAAAGCGAGTCATTTGAGGCAAATTATTACTGAATTCCGAGATGATATATTTTCTAGAAAAAGTGAAATACTTTTCTGTAAAATATGTTAAATGAAAGTGGCTGGCATCAGATAAAAGATTTAACCATTCAACAGTATATCAGTCGCAACAAACATGTCCGTGGTATCCAGAATATCGATAAGAAGAAAACCTATTAATTATTACTTGCACAAAATGCATTCACGAATCAAGAAAAATCCTCAACTTTTTATAAAGATGTGTGTGACGTTTCGGTTTATGCTTCACAACCGACCAAAGTATCCTTTCGTGCCAACAAGAACAGATGGATCACGGAAACCTTAATATGAGCTAGCTACCGGACAGGTCTTGCGGAAAAATCATACGTTAGTAAATGTCAGTTTTCTCGAGAACGAGTGAAATTTTTATTTTTAATATTTTCAACACCCCTTCTGATATAATGTATCGATGTTTATTAATTGTTACATTTTCTTATTTTTTGTTAAGAATCCCGCAGTTTTCTATTGAAAAATGTCAATTTTATCGATATTTGATCACTGTTAAAATGATAAAGGAGGTGTGTATATATAAAAAAAGTATAACTTAATCAACATGCTTCTATTCTTGAACAAACCGTTTCCGAAAAGAAAATTACAAAACAATAAAAATTCTTGAAGATAACCGTTTGTTCCCATGGATCTGCATTTCCACGCCAAATGAAAAGGGCCAATCGCCTTAAGGTAAAAGCTTTGGTGAACATACTCTTGGCGTATAGCCCCAAAAGGTAGAAAGACGCAGTGCTAAAAAAACACACAAACTAAAGATTAACGTTATAATAATTGAAATGTTTGTTAACACTTGTGTGTGTTTTTTTTAGAAACTAATATTTATCAGGTCCTTTAGAAAACAGAGCCTTGCCCTTCATCCCACGCTACCATCGCAATAACCCAGCCCTACTACAATCCAATCGAAAACTCTTCATCTTGTAAATCAATAGAGCCGACACTTTTCAATCCGTAGATTTTAGGGTGGAAGGGGGAGGGGGGACAAAAAATCACTTCATCTCCGCCTTGTATCCTGAAATATTTTCCTTAGAGTACTCCCCCCCCCCCCCCCACCTAAAAAAATATATTTCGTTCCGGCCGATTGCCCCGCTTGTCAAGAGTCAGCCAAGCTTAAACCGACTAAAAATAAAAGACATGAAAAAAATCATTGGAAAGGAAAAAAAAAGGGGTGGAGAGGGACAAGGCGAAAAGTGAGTTGGGGAAAAAAAAAGTATAAGTTCGTGGGTTTCTATTGAGGGGCAAAGGGGGGGAAAAAACGATCCGAGCATGCGAAGGCCATTACAGAGGGGTTGGGCCAAGCGATTTCTAGTTCCTACACCGGAACACAGATGGCGCTGGCACGGCCTGTTGGAAGACCTTACACGCCCAAACGCTCCAAGCTTGGTTTTTCCGCGCGCCCGAACAAATGAAATTCGCTCCAGCGGGCGTGTCGAGAATCATTTCCCGCTATCGTCAGTCGTCACGAACTAGGATGAGGTGAGGGGGGAGGGGAGGGTTAGCCTTTCACTTCTACCAGAGCCGCATTTTCTGGTCTTGTTTTATTTGGACGATACAATAAAAAAAAAAGAGAGACCGTAATAAAAGAGTCAGACAGAGAAAAGAACCAGCGGAATATAAGAGAAGGAAAATGTTCAGGGATGTTTTCACACATAGCAATTCTCAATTAGTTTAAAAGAACCTTTTTTTTCCCCCCTTTAAAAACTGTAAAGGGAATCTAATGTGAATGCAGAACACCATCAACAAAACACCTGCCATAAAAAATAATATGTAAGCAAAGCACTACAAAAGGAAAGGTTTTTTTTTTAAAAATTGATACATGTAATGGTTTGTTAAGAAATATGCGGAAAGATCAGATGAGGTCCACCCCACAGCTCGATTGTATGTTCTCTGGTTCTAGAAGGTCGAACTCTTGGCGGTTTTAATCGTGTTGGAATCAGCTATAGGTTATATTATACGGTTCGTAGATACTAACACAGCTGAAATGAATGATTTGCGCGGTAACAAAGCTGAGTCTGATTTACATATTAAAATGTAGCAATAGGCAACATAATATGGCAGGTATTTATTTACTCCTGGACGATCCCAAGTGAAGGAGCAAGGTGTGTATAAATTCATGTGTTGTGGTTGTAGGTTAGTTGGTTAAGTCGTGTGTCGTGTCCTGAAAGAGATAAATTAGTTAACTCGGCTATATTTTGAAATTTAAGATGCGGTGAAACCAAATGGTATCGTTATTTAAATTGGCTAAGTGGATTTATTGAAAACATGTTTTAATGACTGCGGAATATAAACTATTGAAATAAAATTCACTAAGATCATGGCATTTAACAGGTGCAGTCCAATTTTCATAGGAATGGCATTTTCAAACAAATATAATTTTTTTTGCAGCCGAAAATTACCCTATTTACTAAGTTATATCATTAGTGAGGTTATCTTAAAAGTCATTGATAGTATCAAAATATTTGACGTATGAATACCTAAAAGTGGATATAGTAGCTTTTGTAACTGGCCGATAAGGTTCTTCCTATGAAAATTGGACTATACATACTTACTAATAGAGCTGTGTTTTGAAGGAAAAAAAGTTTATTTTGTTATAAATCTGCCGAGAAATATGTATATTGTCTTCAAACTGGGTGAAAAAATAAATAAAAAAAGGAAGGTGAGAAACTAGCTTGTGTTTTCTTAGTGTTTAATTGAAGCCTACCCTTCTCTCCCCCCCCGCCCATAGACCTGACGACGATTAATAATGATAATGGAACACGTTTATACGCAGCCGTATTTACGGTCAAAACAACTCAACAAATTTACGTTTAAAGCTTTTCCCCGTCATCGTTTTTTGAAATTCGTATAAATCCCCCCCCCCCGCCCCCCGTCTTCCCCCCCATTCAATACATTCATAAAATATTTTACGATGTGTGGTTGGCTGAGTTGTTTAAATTTATGTGGTATTGTAGTTTTAAATCTACATAAATAAGAGCAAAGACAATAAATATGTGAAGTAAAACAAAACGCATCGAGTGAGAGAACACATTTCGTTCATTATATATATATATATATGACATATTTTGACAAAACGTTTTGAAATAGTGTAACTTTAACTTCCCCCAAAAAAATATCTAGAACGGGAGCTCTCAAACGACTCATAAAAACCATCCTGGCATGTATCCATAGCTCTTTTTTTCTCTCTCTCTAAAAAAAAGCTTCTTCAACCCTTCAGATCTTTTTTTTCCCCCCTTCTAAGAATCGTACACTCTTACCATCCACAACTCGTATGAGGAGGGTAGGAAAAAAAAAAGAAGAAGAAAAATAGTATATCTAGTTTCCCCCACAATCCCTGTGCAAACACGACCTCGCAGACTAGTGCGACACACACAGACACACACACAGACACACACACAGGCACACACAGAGAAAGTGATCTGGTGAAAAGCTCCCTGTAACCATGAAAGGTGGTGAGGCGACTTTACTGTCATGGAAGTTGATGTGTTTGGGAGGTGCGCTTGTGAAAGGTCGGCTTTACGAGGTTGGATGAATGAGGGGGATGATATACAGGGTGTTTCCATTACAAGTAATCTCATACCTTTTTTTTTTTTTTCCACGAGAAGGGAATGTCTGTGTTGAAAGGGGAAGATGGAGGTAGGGGCCTAAGGTTTAATGTGCATATTTCAATCGGATTAATTTTTTTTTGGTAAGAACTTGAGCTTGTACATAGCAGCACTTAAAGGAAAAATAACAATAAACATAATCGTAGTAAATTATATGAGTTAATGTGAGGATGTAGTAAACGCAAGAAAAGGTCAGTGTTATTTTTTTTCTTTCAGTTTTTATAGCAAAACAATTTTTTGAACAAAATTAATAAAATATTGTTCCAGTATAAAAATAAATTTTAATAGTCTTCACATGATATCAATAATTCTTGAATATCTGTCATGAGCATAGTGGTATTAGACGAGAACTTTTTAAATTAAGAGAAAAATTGTCAATAATTTCCAGAACACCCTTGACAGATATTCAAGAATTGTTAATATCACCATGTGAAGAAAATTAAACTCTGGAGCAATATTTGATTTATTTTGACCAGAAATCAACTTGATACAAACTGTAAAAAAAAAACCTCTACCCATGTTTACTTTGAATAGTAAAATGTAAACAAATACTAGAGACTTTTTATTGCCTTTCATTTTTCCTTCGTGCAAAAAAAAAAAAAGTAAACAACTTTAATTTTTTCTACGATCAACAAAAATTTAGCAAAAATATCGTGTGATTAACAAGTGTATTTTCTCCGTGATTAACAAAAATCAGCGAACAAATTGAGGTTAATCAAGTGCCGTAAGACAAGTTTTTTTTTTTAAGTATGCTTAAAGGTTTCCTTTTAAATTGTTAAGCTATGACGTGATTTATTTACACACTGTAAACTGAATCTCGACCCCATCAGGTTTCAAAGTCGTACTACTGGCAAAACGCCCTAATAATTTCAACTTTGAGCGTAACAGATAAACAAATGGCAAATATACATTATTATAAACGTTTGAACTTGTATATTTTAATAGATATGTAAACTGTGAAATAAAAATTATATCATAATAAAATAGTAGAAACCAAAAATAATCTCACCAATGAAATAAAACTCAAGCTTACAAAGAAGCACAGAAAACAAATTAAGTCATTATATGAGATTTATTTCGAGTCATCCGGTGGAGAAAAAAAACAAGTTACATGCCTTGAAGGCAGCAAATCTGTCTTCACTCTCTTTTTTCTCTCTCTTCTCTCTCTTGATCATCATCAGCATCAAAATAACCCAAAAAAAGCCGCGACATGGCTACATTTTACAAGCTCGCACCAAGCAGAGATGTATGTCACTTTTAGGGGGATACGTGAGATGCTTTCAGAACATCCCAGTCATGTTATTTTATTATTTTATTTTTAAATAGAAAGAGATGATGTATTCTAGACATATAAATCATTTTATTAAATAAAAAGTTTATTACTAACAGTCCCCGTGGCAAAGCGGTTAAAGTGATCGACCACGTGTTGGGTATGGGCGGGGGGTGATTGGTTCAATTCCGGGTGGTAGTGATATCTACTATTTGTATAGTGATTCGTTTCCTTATATCCAATCGACAAATATTCATGCTCGGGGCTCAATGTGTGGTATTGACACACGAATAACAAACCAAATTAATAACATCGGAGCAGACCAACAACCAGCCTCCATAAACGTCAATTATTCATCACTGTGAAAGAGGGAGAGGGGAAAAAATCGGCAATTATAAATTACTTGACAATGCCTGGTGTCAATCCTGGGACTCTTAACAAAGTTGACAGATGCGCTACCAACTGAGCTAAAAAGGACCTGGTCGACCGGCTATATTATGTGTTGAGGAAATTGCCTTCCTGTGACGTTGTGGTAGGTCAAGATTGGATTTACCATGTTCGTGAATTTATGTTCTATTCGGCGAGTTTGAAAGATATAGCGTTGGGGAAAACCCATACATTCTTAAATAATTATAAAAAATAGTCCTGAAATGTTACACAATTATTTTATTTTTATCTTGAAGTAGTTTTTTTTGTAAGCGTATTTTTTTATAAATCCTCTACAATTTAGGCTATTTGACTTAGTCCCGAAAATGGCTGTAGGAGTCTTCCTGGCAGGATGTAGATTAAAAAAGTCCGTGGAAGCATATATCTATCTAGAATAGGAAACAAGAAAAATGTATTTTAAAAATCAAGTCGATATTTTCAAGGTACATATAGTATAGTGACTATAAGTTCGTTAGATGAAGAGGGGAAGTGTTACCAGTAGATACACATGAGCCGTGGCAAAGTGTACTATATTTTCTTCCTTCTCTTTCTATTTCGTCATTGATGTTTAAGTATGATAGTGCTTTAGACAGCTTAGGTGAGTCAAGTTAAGATGCAACCCGCCTCGCAAAACAGCGTCGAAATCCCTAAGTAGGCAAAGTCGTTAACTGAAGTAGCTAATTTCTAAAATACAGCATGCATGTGGGATTGTTATAGCAATACTGTCACTCCTTTATCAACGTAGCATACGGAAATGTTATATAGCAACAATGCCTCTTCTTTCTCGACATATTAAAGTAGAAAATGCAAATGAAGTGCTATCGCGAAAATACCACCCTTTTATCAGCTTAATAAAATAGAGTGTTCGAAAAAGAAGTTGCCCGATCAAACTATTTTACGCAATCTCCTCTTTTCTCTCAACGAGCCCCCCAAAAAAATCAAATAAAAAGTAATTGAACTGAACGAAGGCGCTGAAAGGAAATAAGGTCCGGTCCGCACGAGATAAAAGAGCCGACTCGACATTTCGTGTCTAGTTTTTCCACTAGGAGCATTAGTTTAATATTCACTTTCCATTATAAAAAAAACTAGAGCAAAAAAAAGGGGGGTGAGGGCATAATAAAAGGAGTATTTGGTAGAAGGGGGGCCAGTTGTATAGGACAGCGGGAAGTATTTAAAGGGGGAACAGAAGATACTATCTATAATGCGTGTCGTTTCGTCCTGAGGGGCTTCGAAAATAGGGGGACCCTCATTTAATCCTAACAATGGACTAACACACACACCAAGAGGGTGATTGAGGTGGGGGGGAAGGGGGGATACGGAGCTTCTTTCGTGGCCTTGTCAATTGATTACAAGCCCTGAACCTTTCACAAGTGAGGGGAGAAATAGACCAACCCTCCTCCCCTAACGGATCTTTTCTAGTGGGCGGAAATAAGACAAACGGGGCATATGGCGAATGGAAGGGAGAGAATATATCCATCCCTCTCTGTAGGGGGTTGCAATCCAATAAAGGTGACAAATGGTAGGGGGCTATTCTAGATAATGAGCAACTCTACCCACCCTCTAGAAAAGAAAAAAAAAGGGGGGGCGGGGGGGTAAGTGTCACGATGTTCGTGCGCTTTAATATTTTTCCTGCCGTTAATGTAAAGGGAAAATAAAAGGGAAAGGAAAGGAGGCACGAAAATACATATAACATATCGATAAAAGAAGGAAGAAGTCAAATGGGGTGGATATAAAAGTTAAGAGGTTCTGCAGTTGAAGTGTGCTGGTTGGGGTATGCGGGTAGGGGTAGTTTAAAAAAAACTATTATTGAACTATCTTTTTTTTTATTTTCAACTGTATTTGTTCGTATCGCTCAATGTTGGGAATAATCAACCGCAAAAAAAAAAAAAAAAAAAAAAAAAAAAAAAAAAAAAAAAAAAAAAAAAAGAGTGACGAATCAACCAAGGCAAATAGATATTGTAATACTTAGATTCCTTGTTTTTATATCCAGTTTACAAAAGTTGATAGATCAGGCCTACTTGTATAGTTGGTTATTGCAAACAATTCAAATGGCAAAAATACAAATACTTATGAATATTTTCGTGGTTCATGCCGTAAGACATAAGAAATAATGCTTATTCAGGAGTGGATCGTGGGTTGTTACCAGGGCGAATACTAGTTGACGGAACTGTACTAGTAAATTATTATTATCACCGCGTCTTACTAACCGTTCGGGTTATACGCACTTACGTTAATGTGTAATGGTAGGGTGATTGTGAGATGAAATGGAGGACCTACAGTTTAACGTGGAATCCAAACCACGGTGGAGGCCTGGCATTCCACACATTCACAATGTCGTGCGGCAATCTTGTGACCGTTCCGAAACCGAGTGAACCACCGAGAGCCCCCAGTGCGCCCTTAATTAGTGTCCAGAATTCTCGAGAGACAGCGCCAGGCTGAGAAGGGCTATTAAGCCCCACACTTAACAATAAAAGGGACCAAAAGACGATCCAGTGGCAGTAGCGGGACGGGAATGTATATAGGTTAATTAAGACTAATTCTAAGAGTGTATATATGTATGTGTTTAGTATAAGTAATAGTGTAAGACTAGGGAGGAGGGTTGGGCCCAACCTCCTCCCCACGGATAAAAACCGTTGATGTATGGATGGCAAAAAAAATAATAAAACAGAAAGGTAGGACAAAAAAGAAAACCAGAATCATGTAGTTTCTCTCTGCGTACACTCTTTTTTACAACAACCCTACCAACCTACCTACAGCGCTCAGAAACATTCGGGCAGCCACACTTCCTCTGTTCCAGCGCTCATGAAACATTCGGGCAGCCACATAAGTCCCACTCCCGACATCCTTTCCTCTCTTACCTTTATGCCCCCTCCTCCACCCTACCGTCATCTCCACAGAAGGAAGAACAACAAGATGGCGCCCAACGTGGGGCCACTTCTCCTGAACCGAAGAAGAGAAGAATGATCGGCTGAAGCCGTCAGAGAACACCACGCCCAAGAACTCACCAATTTTCCGAGTTAAGAAAAACTCGGTGGCGCCCAAACACTAAAAAAAAAAAATGCCTAGACGTACCCGACATCAGTGCGGCAGTCCCACCTGCCCCGGAAGAGGAGAAAGAACAATCTACTGTGATAAGTGCGAGGACTGGTATCACTTCCTCTGCTTAAACTGGGAAGAAAAAGACAGAGATACCACCGGGCTCCAATTCATATGCCAACCCTGCAATGAAAAGACGGCCGCCGAGCACGACGAACTTGAGGAACTCCGCCGAAAGGCAAGCCAATCCCCCGCCATACTAGCCACCAATCCCCCGCAGCCCACCTTCCAGCCTATTCTCCCAGGATTCTCAGGCTTGGACCACGAAGATCCGGCAGCATTCCTGCGGACGTGTGAAGCTATCCTCCAGAACAGCAACACACCCAAGGAGCTATGGATAACGCTAGTGAAGGAAAGATTGAACCAAGACGCCGCGCAGTGGTGGAAATATTACGAGGGATATTCCAACACTTGGGAAGAACTTCAAAAAAGGCTCCAAGAACGATTCGACTCTCCACCACTGAGAGTCAAACTTCAAGCGAAGCTATATGGAGAAGCCCAGACTACCGGGGAATCTACCGACCACTTCATCCTAAGAAAGATGAGGCTGTACAAGCGGTTCTTCCCCACCGCTCCCGACGAACAAATTCTACCCCTCATAAGTGAACTCCTCCACCCCACCATCCGGCCATTTATCACCTCCGTCCCACCCACTTCAATAGACCAATTACTGGAAAGAGCTCAGGCAGTGCAACGAGATATACTCCCATCAGCCTCTCACGAACAACCCAAACCTCTTCCTCTAGGATCATTCCGAAATCCCAGACCCCCTCCTCAATGCCATTTCTGCCCTGCCCAGCATTTCCACAGAGAGTGCCCCATACTCCTCGCCAGAAGAACCACGGACAGACCACGTGACGCCCAAACTACACAGCCAAGCACGGGAAACGGAACCAGGGGATGAAAACATGGCCGAACTCATCTCCGGCACAGCAGGCCATACTCAGCAGTGGACCGCCAGCCAATTTACCCCGAATCCCAGTTCGCACGCCATCAAGAGAACTTCGAGCCGTCCTAGACTCCGGAGCATCGCAGAACTTCGTCAGGACCTCAGCCCTCGACTCTCACACACGGGAACATATGGTCACGGCACCCACCTCGGTGTCCCTAGCCAAGGAAGGAACAGAACTGAATATTCGAGGCCACTGCCAGCTCCCTATAGAGATAGGGCATAACAAAATGGTCATTAAGTGTCTAGTCGCAGATGATCTCGTGGAAGAAATCCTTCTGGGTCATACGTGGCTCACCGAACAAGAGGTAATAGTGGATTACCAGCGCGCCTGCGTACTATTCGGAAAAGAGCAAAGAGAACAACTATATTGGGTCGCGAAAGGACCAGAGAAGGTCAGCAACTTCAGCACCGAAGAAGTGAGACACAGCTTTCCCCCAACACTACAGACCCACCTCTTTCAAGTCATCAAGCAGCACCAGAAGGCATTCGACATCTTCAATCCCCAAAACCAAACCAACTGCACACAACATCAGATCCGCCTGAAGAACGACCGCCCCATCCGAGGACCCACCTACAAATATTCGCTTCAGAAGAAACAGATAATTCAGAACCAAGTCGAAGAAATGCTCAGAGACAATATAATAGAATCCAGCACGTCCCAGTACCAAGCACCTATAGTCATTGTCGAGAGAAAAGAAAAAGCTCCTAGGTTCTGCATTGACTACCGGCTACTCAACGCGGCTACAGAAGAAGAGAATAGTCCACGAATTCACATCCCACAGTTGCTTCAAGAGATAGGTCCAGCCAAAATCTTCAGTACCTTAGACCTCAAATCCGGGTACTGGCAGATTCCATTAGACCCGGCAAGCAGGCACCTCACTGCGTTCAGCACACCCAATGGAGAAACTTATCAATTCAAAGTCATGCCCTTCGGATTAAAAGGAGCGCCGGGGACGTTCCAAAAAATGATGAGCCAGCAGGTCTTGGCAGGATACCAGGGAAAATTCTGTTTCGCCTACAGGGATGATATTATCATATTTTCCAACTCTTATGAAGAACATCTCGAACATCTAAAAGGGGTCTTAGAACGGTTAGAAATATACCGACTCACATGTGCCATGAAGAAGTGTGAGTTCGGGAAAACCACACTCAGCTACTTGGGACATATCATCTCTTCAGAAGGAAATAGCCCAAACCCCGAACAGCTCAAAGTGATCCAAGAATACCCCACCCCCAAAACAAGGCGGCAACTTCAACAATTCCTCGGTACGTGTAACTGGCTACGAGAATTTGTCCCAAACATGGCCGATATCACCAGCCTACTCACCACCAGAGCAGGAGCAACTCAGAAATGGAAATGGGGCACTCCAGAGCAAAAGGCCTTTGAACAGACAAAAGAAGCATTTAAACACATCCAAGCCCTGCACCGACCCGACCCTGAGAGAACCTTCTGCCTTCAAACAGATGCCAGTGGAACAGGACTAGGTGCGGTCCTGTACCAAGAAGTAGAAGGACACCGGAAGATTATTTCCTATGGTAGCGCTAAGCTATCACCCGCGGAACGCCGATACCACAACAATGAGCAAGAATGCCTCGCCATAATATGGGCAATCAAAAGGTATCAGATATACCTCGACAAACCATTCACATTAAGAACGGACGCGAAATGCCTGACATGGCTAAACAAAATGAAGGACGGCAGATCAAAGCTAACCCGTTGGTCTCTGCTACTGCAAGAGTACAGCTTCACGGTCCAACACAGACCAGGGAAGGAGAACGAGCTCCCAGACGCTCTATCAAGGAACCTGGGAGAAGATTCCACGGAAGAGAACACCCGAGAGTGGAGCCGGATGATGCCCCCAGAAACTCCCATCCCACCGCCCGAATCACTCCGCCTCCTCACCCTACCTTCCACCCCGACACTACCAGAGAAGGTCATCAAGGCCCAACACACAGACCCCTACATCCAGAAACAAATAAGACGGTTGGAAGACATCGCAAGAATCCCCGTCGACGAACGGTCCAGAGACGAAAGGCTCCATGCAGCCAGATTCACTCAGCGAGACGGTGCATTGTTGTATAGAGACTATCCAGAGCAAGCGATGAAGATTGTAGCCCCACCAGCAGTGAGAAAGGAGATTCTGACATACTTCCACGACCACGCAGAGGCGGGCCATCCAGGAGAAAAGAATACTCTACAGAATCTCAGAAAACAATACTCCTGGAAGGGAGTGACCAGAGACGTACGGAAGCATGTCCGAGCTTGCCATACATGTGCCACGATGAAGACTTCCGGGAGAACAACGAAGACACCATGGAAGGCCAGAAAGCCTACTTCACCATGGAAAGAGGTCGCCCTAGACCTCATGGGGCCATACCCCAGATCAACCAAAGGGAAGCGATTCCTCTTAGTCATTAATGATCTTTTCTCTAGGTGGACGGAAGCCTTTCCCCTCTCGAAATCAAACGTTCCCCAAATACAACGGATCTTGGAACAAGAAATCTTCCCCAGATGGGGCTACCCCGCCGCACTTCTTACAGACAACGGCCCGCAATTCCGCTCGTCCGCATGGAAGAAGATCTGCCAAACCTGGAAAACCAAAAGATGGACAACCGCGGCGTACCACCCAAGGGAAAATCCTGTAGAACGGAGAAATCAAGAACTAAAGGTGGGAATTCGCACGAGTCTCCAAGGAAAAGATCATCGCCAATGGGACAAGGCCCTACCCCAAATCCTCTTCAATCTTCGAAACCGAAGTAATGAGGCCACCGGGTTCGCCCCCAGCGAACTTCTCTTCGGGCAACTGCTCAGACGGCCCGAAGACTGGGCTTCAGAAGAATTAAAGCCTGCGCCTACCCCAGACGCGGCCGAGCAACGTCAACAAAGACTGCTGTCTCAACAAATGGAAGCGAGACTACATCAAGAGAAGTATCACAAACAGTACTTAGGGAGGAGAGCAGCAGCTGAAAGAGATCCCCTGCCCATAGGAGCCAGCGTCCTTATGAAGAACCACCCCCTGTCAAACGCGGCCGAAGGGGTACACGCCGGATTTTGCCCCAAATGGACGGGGCCATACACCGTGCAGAGGCAGTGTGGACAAAACATGTACCAACTGCTACTAAACTCAAATCCGAGGGCGAACGGGATCAAAGCACACCGAGACCAGCTCCAGCTGAGGCCTTCGCACGAGCCAACGAACGAAGAAGAGCAAGCTCAGAGTGAAACAAGTGATCACGGGAAGTGCCGAGGTAGGGAAGAGGGTTCAGATGGTCGCGAGTGAACGAATGTTTCGGAACGGGTCAACTTTACAAGGGGGAATTGTCGTGCGGCAATCTTGTGACCGTTCCGAAACCGAGTGAACCACCGAGAGCCCCCAGTGCGCCCTTAATTAGTGTCCAGAATTCTCGAGAGACAGCGCCAGGCTGAGAAGGGCTATTAAGCCCCACACTTAACAATAAAAGGGACCAAAAGACGATCCAGTGGCAGTAGCGGGACGGGAATGTATATAGGTTAATTAAGACTAATTCTAAGAGTGTATATATGTATGTGTTTAGTATAAGTAATAGTGTAAGACTAGGGAGGAGGGTTGGGCCCAACCTCCTCCCCACGGATAAAAACCGTTGATGTATGGATGGCAAAAAAAATAATAAAACAGAAAGGTAGGACAAAAAAGAAAACCAGAATCATGTAGTTTCTCTCTGCGTACACTCTTTTTTACAACAACCCTACCAACCTACCTACAGCGCTCAGAAACATTCGGGCAGCCACACTTCCTCTGTTCCAGCGCTCATGAAACATTCGGGCAGCCACATAAGTCCCACTCCCGACATCCTTTCCTCTCTTACCTTTATGCCCCCTCCTCCACCCTACCGTCATCTCCACAGAAGGAAGAACAACAACAAGTTGTGATTAATACACATCTTGTCAGAGGTGAAGGAAGGGTTTGGTAATCAGATAAATCTGTGCCGGGACCTAGGATTGAACCCCGGACCTCCAATACAGAAGTCTGACACATTACCCCTAGACCTCCAGGTCACCTTGTACTAGTAAACAGTTTACTGTCTAGTTGAACACAACCCCACACACACACATACACACACACACAATACAGTAGTGGCCCGGATGTGTGCACATTATGTTTAAGGTGTACTGGAAAAGAATGTCAGTTAAGGTGGGGATGTAGGGGACGCGAGAATAGATCAGTGTTTTTTGCAGTTTTTATAGCAAATAATTTTTTTGCAAAAATAATTAATATATTTCTCGAGTAGAAACATAAGAGTTTAATTTTCTTCACACGGTGATATCAACCGTTGTTGAATATCTGTCATGAAAATATTAGTATTAGATGACAAACGTTTTAAATGAAGAGAACAAGTTGTCATTAAATTCCAGGACACCCTTGACTGATATTCAACAACTGTTGATATCACCGTGTAAAGAAAATTAAACTCTGTGTTTCTTCTGGAGCAATATTTTATTTATTTGTCTAAACAATTTTTTTAATTAAAATTTCATTAAAAAAATGTATATACAAACGAGTTCTCCATCACACTTTAAAGGGGCAAGTTTGATAAGAAAAGATTATTAGTACAATCCCTAAGTTGCTTAGATTAACTTTAATACCTAAGTATTTAAAACAAGATGAATCAGAAAAAAAAAAACTCGAAAGACTAGTTATCCGTTAAATCCGTTGATCCATCTACGAAACGTATCGAATAACACGTTTAGCAAAAAAAAAAAAAAAGTAAAAATTATATAACTGGCTTTTTTTTATCTGTATCTTTCTTTAGACCCGATACAAAAACTTGTTATTCAGATCTCTTTGCGACTGCCTTAATCTCACCTATCCGGCGAAAAGGACCGAAATAAACAACCGAGGACTACCTGCGGTTTCACATTAAATTATCCGGATGTTTAACAAGAAGACCCTGAAGAACATAATGCCTACTCTCAAGAGGATATGAAAGTCAGTGAAAACAAAGAGGAAGAAAAACCACAAAGGGGAAAGGAATAAGATAAAAAAAAAAGCAGATAAAAACACTGCAGGTAGTCTACCTCCCTGGATAATAGGTTGGGTTTGGAAGACCATTCCATTTATTGAACACGCAATACGCCCTTTAGTTTTGCCCCGCTATCCCACTAACAATACCTGTTTCATATGACGCCCACCCCTCTACAAACCCCTATTATAGCAGACTATACGGAACAATGAAGTGTATTCTTCCCCCCCAATACTTAAAATGCTTTGTCAGGATATTCTTTATATATATATATATATATATATATATATTTTGCAGCTTGTGGAAAATTATGTGAGATACATTTTCCTTTCCTATTTTAAATAATGGATTCACTAAAGCGTAACGAATTTAAATGAAAATAAAGAATTCGTACATAACTCTTAAAAATGAGTAATAGGGCGAACAACATTTTGTTTGTTGGGTAAAATTGAAAATTAAATTAAAATTGGTCTCTTTTTAAAAAAAAAACAAAAAAAAAACAGACCTTTCAATATCATCGGTTTCAATTGGCTTGAAATTTATTGAGCTATCGCAAATGTACTAGACTTTGTAAATGTAAGTGATTCGTTATTAAAATATTTTCCATGATACTATAAATAAAATTTATATTGATATTTTTAAAAAAACATGAACATTTATATAACACCAATATTTTCAACTTTTATTATAGTGCCCCTAAACCCCCCTTTTTTTTTTAACATTCTCATTTACAAAGAGAAGATAAAGTTTTATTTACAGGTGTCCAACAAAAGTGGCTTTAAAAGTTCTCTTTTTCCAGGTTTACCAGAGTAAAAAAAAAAGTTTCACAAACTGATATCAAACCAGCAACAACCAAAGTTTTTACTCGCCTGTTGGCAAACTTGACGTTCACTCGTTTCATTTGTTTTAAAGAATACATTTCTTAAAAAAAAAAACCAACCAGTTTCTAAATATGCTTCAGGTGTTTCTTTAACGAGTCTGCAGATTTAAAAAAAATACGCTACTGTTGGTTACACGGTCTAAGGCGCCAAATCTTACAATAGAGGGTCCTAGGTTCTAATCCCGTTCGGATGTATTGAAGGCGGTTTTCCACACATGATGATGTATCAGTGTTTTTCCCATCCCTTATTCTCAATCATCCACTTTCTATAAATACCCTCATCTCCTCACTTAGGCTATGTGTACACAGTCGACAAAATGTCTAAACACTTTTTTTGTCGTTACAATATGTTCAATCAGTTTGAATGTAAGTGTGTACACAGGAAACGACACGACAAAACTGTGTTTTAGACTCCTTTGACATATATTTAAGAACTGTTGAGGTGACCATGTGAATAAAATTAAGCTCTTTATGCTTCTATTGGAAAATTACTTAATTTCCTTTGACATACAAACCCTTTTTTTATATAAAAAAGTGTAAAAACAGTGTCCTTAGCTCGTGTTTCCATTTCTACACTCCCAACACACTCCTGGTTTATGTGCGCCTGAATACTTGTTTCAGAGTGAACCAGATGTACTCTTGGATATTGCCGAGCCAGACCTCGAACTAGATACCATTTGATAAGTGCTCCACTATTTTTTTTACCAAAGTCAGCTTGGGTAACAACGGGGAAACAACTGTGTAGGTAGGTCATGAGGAGGATATTTACTGCATTAAGTTTCGTGTAAATATTTGAGAATCAACCATCAAAAGAGAATAAGAAAAATCACGGATTTTAATTGAACTAAACGTAAATGTTAACCAGTATTTAGGGTGTTATATGGAGGAGCACTGAAATCGTTGCGGCTTTTTCAAAATTCTGGATTATTTACGACGTGGTTGGATATTTCTTAAAATGGTTTTAAACTAAATTTAGGCCTGAGTTTTGCCCAGTTAAAAAGTTTAAACTTTAAATTTAAAGTTTTTAAAAAAAAAAGTCTGGTAACTTATATAAGACCTTAAAAAAACAATCCCGCATTTGCTTCAAATTGTTCTGTTGTGACCCTATCAAAACATGACTTTATTTGATAGAGGAAGGCTAGTTCTCTATCGTTTTACTTTAATCTCGGAAGTACAAATATTGGCGTAAAGCCCAGTTGAATTTTATTAAAGAAATTTAAACTTAAAATTTAAACTTCATAGCTAGATAGGGACATGTTCATAGCTTTCGCCTACATTTTGATGAAAACCATAATTAAAAATACAAAACCACTTTTTCAAAAATTCGGGATTTCCAAACGAATAAAACGCCCTCCCCATATAACACCCTTAAGGGAGGCGAAAAATTGCCGCGCAGATGTTCAGCTTTATTTAATTCTACGATGAGTTATTTCAAAATAAGGTTAACGTCAAAATAAAGTCGAAAGATTCCAAGAGGGCAATTTTTTTTTTTCCTTAACAACCCTTTGTTTAAAGTTTTATTAATATAAATAAATGTGTGAAAAATAATGTGAGATAAGCTATGAGATTATGATGAAAAAGAGCTCTAGATCCACCCCTCCTCTAGCAAATACAATAATGGTTTGATAGGCTCATTCATAAGACAATCTGAGAACGAGCAGCGAACTTTCCAATCTACCTTGAAATAATAAGTTTTGATGGTTTTCTTTCTCATCCCTCTTATTGGCATTACAACAGGTGATTGATTATAGGTGAAGGTCGAAAAGGAGTGTTAGATTAGACAAAATAGAGAAGGGGTTCCAGAAAACGACAAAGACCGTTGTATTTAAGCTTTGTGATCCGAAATCGATTGATACTTTTATCAATAACCGAGGTGGCCGCCTTAAATGCATTTTTTTTAAACAGGTAGCCTACATTGTGTACATAAAAACTCATTTCTTGGGTATTCTACATCCTGTACAACATTGTACACCCCTTACCCCTAGGTTGGGAACATACAACATTGTACACCCCTGACCCAGGGGGGTGGGGAAATATAACAATGTACATCCATGATCTAGGGGTGGGAGTATACAAAATTGTACACCCCTGACCTAGGGGTGGGAATATGCAACATTGTACAGCTCTGGCCTCTAGAGTAGGAATATAAAATAATGTACACCCCTGACCCAACGTATAGGAATATAAAACAGTGTACACCCCTGACACAAGGGATATGAATATACAACAGTTTACACCCCTGACCCAGGGGGTGGGAATATATAACATTGTACACCCCTGACCCAGGGGGTGGGAATATACAACATTATACACCCCTGACCTAGGGGTGGGAATATACAACATTATACACGCCTGACATAGGGGTGGGAATATACAACAGTGTACACCCCTGACATAGGGGTGGGAATATAAAACAGTGTACACCCTGACACAAGGGATATGAATATACAACATTATACACCCCTGACCTAGGGGTGGGAATATACAACATTTTACACCCCTGACATAGGGGTGGGAATATACAACAGTGTACACCCCTGACACAAGGGATATGAATATACAACAGTTTACAACAGTTTACCCAGGGGGTGGGAATATACAACATTTTACACCCCTGACATAGTGTACACCCCTGCCCTACGGGGTGGGAGCGAGATGACGAGGACTGCTGTAGAGGCTAAAGTGGGAGGAAGACTGTGAAAAGAGCTCTTCACATGAGAATCACTCACGGTCCAGTAGAGCCGAGCTTTTTTCACTCTTTTCTCCCTCCAGCAGATACTCTCACTCCCCTTCTCGTCTTTCTTGATGGTTCTGCTACTATTTTCCGCCTTTTATTTTCTATTTCACACCTTTTTTTTTTATATACCCACCACTCCACCGAGAGAAAAAACTCGAGGCGACAATTATTATTCGTCGTCAAGTTATCTTCCGACCACATTTCTTGTTCTCCCTCTCCCAACATTCCTTCGTTTGTTCTCTGTTGCCTTCTGTTTTCCGCCACGCACGTCTTTTTCATCTTTCATCTGTCATCCACATTAAAACAATAGGAGAGTCCGAGTACGTCTGTTACAGTAACAGAACGCTACAAACACAGTTACAAAATAAATTGTTATGTCTGTTCCTGAATATGTTGTAGTTGAAAGAGAAGATTGCTGTGCCGACCGCATGAATAATGGAGTCGATTTTGACCAAGTGCACTTTTTTCCACATTTTTAAACCACCCAATATTTCTCCAAGCATAAAGTCTTAAAATTCACTCACTACCTTTGGTTAAGAAGGCTCTTTTTTTTAAAAAAAAAAATTATCACCGCGTTTTACCATCCGTTCGAGTTATACACCTTATATTAATTACTAATTAGTTCAGGATGAGGAAGGTTGAATTTATAAAAGTGTGCCCGCATTTTCGTATAAGGAGAGTGGGAAACCCTTTAGGGAAAATCCCCCTCAGTGCAAGTGACCGGTATTCGAATCCCGATCTTCCAGTCATCGGCAGTCCAGTCTATTGCGAAAAGTGACGCTTTAGAGCAGTTTTTTAACCGGTGTGCCGCGAAGGGTCAGCAGGGTGTGCCGCGGGACTTTCAAGGAAGATCGAAAAGAAGCGAGAAAAAATAAATTGAGTACTAAAAATAAACACCTTTTAGAAATCCATGACCAACGTTATTTTTAAAAATCACACAAATGTCATTATAATTTTAACCATTAAACTTTCAGACACAATATTAAAACAGTTTTTTTTTTAATAATAAAAGCTCTAGTCTACTTTAGAAACTGATGGTGTGCCTTGAAAATGTTAGTGCCTTGTTCGGTGTGCCGTCAGTTGAGAAAGGTTCAAAATCGCTGCTTTAGATAACACACTTAACTCAAGCTCAATGAGCACCCATAAACCGATTTACTTTATATCATACACATAAACTCAAGTTGCAGCAAAACTATAATGAGTCTAAGTAAATAAACGCAAGTGAAGAATGTTATTACTGGATTTAAGACTGAAAAAAAAAAAACACTCCACAGGCCAAAAGCTGTCATTTCCCACGGATAAAACTCCACAAAGGAACAGTCCACAACATTGTTTAATGTTCGAATTTTACAGAAAACTGCCACTCAAATAACTTTAGGATCCAATAACATTTTTTTTTATTCCATTACGTAACCTCGTAAAGACACAAACACCGGATGGTGGTTAAATTCTAATGGTTTTCTGTTGTTTTACTACCGACGAGGCGCCTTTCTGACCTCTTGCCCATTCTTTTTTTTTTTTTTTCCCCCATCGCTTCGGTAAAGTAATGGGACATAATGCTTCCAGCAAACTCCCAATGATATAGTTCCTCTCGTTTATGTTGTTTCCTATAAAATGCAGTTCACTAAGGCCTTACTTTCTGTGAGTGTCGCAGGAGAGAAAAAGTCAAGAGAGAATTCAATAACAACAAAGCTAATAATTCTTACTTTACGACATTACCAACTTGGTGAATTCAAAGATATTTCACGAAGCGGGTTGCACTTGAGGGTTGACGCTAGAATTAGTCGAGCAGAAATTCATAAACCGCGCCAGAAATCAGGTGGGTTTAAAACGTTATTGTGTGGAGCTGTCCGGCAGTAGGAGAACCAACAGGGGAGGAAGATCATACAAATACCAATACAATGTGTTGTGACCCTCCCCCCCTTTTAAATGACATCATTCGATTCCCAAAGATCCATTTTACGCTTCCATACCGGTTACCTTTCGTTCTCTCGGACATTTTAGGTCTTAATAATAAACCAAAATAGGTGGATTGTTTGGACTTATAAAGGTTGAAAATTTTAATATAAAACTAGGTTTACAATTATAAATAGGGTGGTAGAAAATAGTTTTGTGTTAATTCCAGTAAACAACAAACTCGTGTACTGTTCGTGTAAGGTTTTGACCAAATTTAACCTAGGCGCAACATTTGATTGAAAATATCTCAGCAATGTAGGCAAACCAAACAATAGACGAAATAGAAAGAGAGGGAACAAAACATGTGTATTTTACCCTCAGAGATCTCTTGTTTATTGGCTGATAACACTTTCCCTCTTCCGTTGACGAGTATGAACATCCTGGACAGCATTGACTTGGATTTCAAAATCACTCTTCCTTGTTTCCTACTGGCCATTTTCGTGAATAAGCGAAAGAGCTTGTATATAATTATATTTGTAATACAACTACTTTACTTCAAGGCTAAAAAAAAGTATGAGAATGAAAGACTATTTTTTTAATTTAATAAGTTCTAGTTTTTGTTTCAATGTATCGTGTTTAAAACTCGTCTATTAATACGTAAACACATTAAAATGAGAAATCCTATCTTGTCACGGCGCCATGTCACAGATAAGTGACGTCATACAGTAAATTAAGTCTATTTATTACTTTGAATAACAGATTAGGTTATTGTATTAGTTTGTCTTTTTTACTATTTGTAGCCTGGGTCACTTATTACACCATAAGCCTGTCGACGTCATCAATTACATTACATAAGATTGTCTCCCACCCACAAAAAAACCCAATTCATATTACAATATTTCTTGACGTATTAGAACATGTGACCATCGGTTCAGGGGACTAACCAACTTTAAAGCTGGTTTTTTTTCAGTTTCTTGAAAGTTAAAGTACTATGAAATTTTAACCCGCCTCGGTGGCGTAGTTGGCTAACGCGCTAGTCGTGTTGAGCTAGACTGCTGAGGACGGGGAGACCAAGGTTCAATCTCGGTAGGGTGAACTGGCGGTGGTTTTTTCTAAAAGGTTTTCTACTCCTTACACGCAAATGCGGGTTCAATTCTTCTAAATTCAACCTTCCCTATTCCTAATCCATTAACGTAATTAGTACTTAAGCGTATAACCTGAACGTGGTGCTAAATAAATGAACTTTGACTATTAATGTTCGTTCCACCCCTCCCGAGTATCCAAAATATGTGGTTCCCCTACGCCAATAAATCTCTCTCCCTTTCAATAATAATCTAATCTCTATTGCCGCCCTCAATAGTTGATACGACCGAGCTATAGTAAGAGTGACATAGAGAGAACATTCCAAGATACGAACCAATACAGTTCACGTAGAATAAAAAAAACTGGGGTGACCTGGCGGTCTAGGGGTTCGGTGTCGGACTTCTCTGCTGGAGGTGCGGGTTTCAATCCTTGGTCCCGGCACAGGCTTATCTGATTACCAAACCCTCCCTTCCCCTCTGACAAGACGTGTATTAATCACAACTTGTGAATGTGAGGAATGCCAGACCTCCACCGTGGTTCGGATCCCACGTTAAACTGTAGGTCCTCCATTTCATCTCACAATCACCCCACCATTACATATTAGCGCAAGTGCGTACAACCCGAACGGGTAGTAAGAAGCGGTGCTAGTAATAATAATAATAATAATAATGAACTCCGTGACACAAGCCCACAATCAAGCCATACCGACAAAATGGCCACTGTATGTTGAAGATAGTACCAACTTATCCGGATATATGGTGTCACGTGGTCAGCAAAACCAACCCTCAGACCGTTAATCTCAGTTTTCTACGCTGGAGCCACCTTCTTTCCATTCAAAGTATCTCTTCTTTTTTTTTCTTCAATAGGCTGAGTTTGACCTCGTTCCAGACCCACTGCTTCAAAGAAAAATATGGAAGCGCAGGGGATATCGAACCCGGTACATCTGACCACAAGACCACAGAGGCGGCTATATATATAAAACCTACGGTAAATCTTTACATCCGGTAAAAACACGACTAAACTAGAATAGAAGTGGTTTTTTTTAAGTGTAGGATGTTCTTACGGTGATCCACC
This sequence comes from Timema podura, assembly GCA_033556935.1. Lineage (NCBI taxonomy): Eukaryota > Metazoa > Arthropoda > Insecta > Phasmatodea > Timematidae > Timema > Timema podura. The sequence goes on along the minus strand of JAVRXN010000002.1, from coordinate 18,173,682 downwards.
TCGCCTGTAAGTCCCTCCCCAGTACCCTTATCCACGTGTGTGTGTGTGTGTGTGTGTGTGTGTGTGTGTGTGTGTGTGTGTGTGTGTGTGTGTGTGTGTGTGAGCCATCAAGACACCCCCTCCCACCCTTCATCCCGACCAAACCACCCTCGCGAGGAGTGTAACAAGGGAAGGAAAGCCGAGAGATTGATTGCAAGAGAAGCCAATCCTCCCTTTTCTCGACTCTTGTGGAGGAGATAAGAGAGGGGGGGGGGCGGAGGGAGTCGGTCGTCGGTTTGCTAGAGACAAGCTTGCGGTCTCCGAGAGGCGCCATGGAGGGGAGGCGCCGGGTATTGATCGGGCGTCAGGGACGCTGGAGGTAAAGGCGGCAAGGGAGGGATCGAGACACTAGAGTAGTGGAGGAGGGGGGGGGAGGAAAATCTCTCCCAAATGAAGCCAACATCCCCTCCCTACTTCCTGCCCTCTTTAAGTACACTGTCAACATGCAGTCACCGACAATATCGCTAGCAAGGACGTGTTTGCATCAAGAGCGATACATAATTCAGACCCCAAACTCGTCAAATATGTATACGTACACTCTTCTGGAACGTTAAAGAAAAAGTAGAGTCAAAGATATAATAAACATATATATTTATATTTTGATCAATAGGCGAGTTCTCGCGGTTGACCTGGTATCGATGTTTACGACCAGAGCGTTTTAACAGTTTACCTGGTACCGATGTTAACGAAATATTTACTACCAAGATGATACCAGATTAAAGAGTATGGCTACGACCAATGAGCCGATAATTTGTGCACCAATTTCAAAACATCATCATCACCTCTTATGTTAGATCTAAACGAGTATAACTTAGTAGTCAATGGATTTTAAGTTTTTGTAAATTAACAGCAATTATTAGCTAGAAATATATGGCAGTAAGTAGTTACATAAAAACAGTTTTGTTACAGATAAAAGATTGTACTATATTATTTTGGCCTATTTAATATGACATACGTACCTCATGTTTTCTTAAGGTTATTTTTGGAAAGATTTGTTGTGTAAATATTAGGCCTAGTCAAAATAATCACAAATCTAACTAAGAATAAAATTAAAAAGCTCATTTTCTATCAATTTGCAGTTTGCAGTACATGTGAGTAGGATTACATAAATTCACCTACCAGCTGTTAGATCTACACTATCCCGACCGCCATTTGTGTTTAAGGAAAACATCTCAAAATTGTTTTCTCGCTCCACCTTGGTCAGAACCACTTGGTCGTAAGCCCTTGATACCAAGACGTAACCAAGTCAATCGCGAAAACTCGCCTGTTAGCTTTTAGGTTGACGTAAAATATATATATTATTATATATATTATTATATATATATATTATGTAGCAGCTCGTAGTAAAACGCTCACGCTTCTGGAAATCTTAAAAATGCCACATTGCCTTATTCAAAAACAGATATATGATAGAGGATTACTATCTACAAGTCATAATCAACTTTAAAAAAAAACTCCATGGCTTGAGCCCACGATCGAGCGGCCGCCACCGCCGTTAGCGATTGTAGTGCTAACATTTGCGAGTAAAGGATGTCATGTGGTCGGCACAACGCAAACCCTCCAACCGTTAATCTCAGTTTTCTAGACCGGAGCCGCTACTTCTTTATTCGAGTAGCTCCTCGCGAAGCTGAGTTTGACCTTGTTTCAGACCTACTGCTCCAGAGACAAAACAAATCTGCAAGCGCCGGGGATCAAACCCGGGAGCTCTGACCACTAGACCACAGAGGCCGTCCATAGTTAAACATTATCATCATCATCATCATCATCATAAGAAAGAACGCAATCACCATGGACCAGACACAGACAAGAGACAGCCATACTAACCATGCGACCAACACGTGCAAGGAGCGATAACGTTTTACGTCGAAACTGTTTTGTAGTTTGTTTATTTTTCGTTTTCACTCTTCACTAGGCGGAGAGCAAACGGTAAGGGGTCTGGGTGTTGTGTATGTCCTAGAATTTAATCGGCCTGGAACCGCCAATATTCAGGCATTATGTGCGTGGAATTAATTCCCTGTTTAGTTTTAGTACGATTTAGGAAGGAAGGGTTTTTTTTTTTGTTTTTTTACAGTTTAAGTTACTAAAACAATCTTCATGTACTTAGTAGCCAAGTTATGTGATCAATCCTGGTCGGGTGTACCGGTTTATTTTTCTTCACCTGGTGATAGCAACCGTTCCTGAATATCTGTCATGAGCATGGCGGCATTATCTAACAAACTTTTTTAAATTAATAGAAAAGGTTGTCATTAAATTCCAGAACACCTTGACAGATATTCAAGAAATTGTGAGGTTATCATGTGAAGAAAATTAAATTATATGTTTGTACTGGAGCAATATTTTATTTATTTTGATAAAAAGAATTGTTTTGCCATAAAAACTGCAACCATATATTTTTCTCGCGTCTCCTTCACCCAACCTTAGGTAATTTTTTGACATTCTCTGGACATATTTGCAGTCATATTTCACATTATTTTTAGGGAATGCAACCACAAAGCGCTAGTAGTGACGTTAATAAATTGTTGTTATTGATATAATTAAATGTGTGTGTGTATTATCCATGTTTTTTTTAAGGATGTGGTAAAAGCAAGTAATTTTTTATCTGGCGCACATTTTATATTCAAAGACTCGTTAGAGAACGTCACAACAATTCTTAACCCAAAATGCATTTCGGTGTCGCGGAAGAGTTCCATCATCCTTTCAATAAAAATTAAGGTTTGGTAGTGTTATGTTTACCATCGAAAAGCCGGAACAGAGTGAAATTTTTTAAAAATGTGTGACAGGGATGAAGGAAAAAAAAATCGACAGAGAAGAGACCGACTTTATTATTCCATCCTAACACCCGTTCTCCCCCCCCCCCCCCTTTTCCAACCCTGTTTTTTTTTCTTTGTGCAAGACGAACAAATTCTAAGAGAATATTTTACCTTCGTTAAGACGAGAGCATAAGGAGAGGGGGGGGGGAAAATAGTAAAGAAAGAAAATAAAACCTACCCTCGTTTTGCCAAGAGCTTTTACTTCCCCGGTGCTAGAGTGAGAAAGGGGAGAATAAAAAGTTCCAGCATACCATTAAAAAAAAGAGGCGCCCTCCTATCCTAGCTTTTGAATATTTAAACGCGGAGAGAATCGGTGTTGTGTTCAACCAGCGAGGGGTGGACAAAACTGGGGAGATCTGGGAAATGAGCTCAGGGTGGACAGACAGGGGAGATCTGGGACATGAACTCAGGGTGGACAGACTGGGGAGGTCTGGGAAATGAACTCAGGGTGGACAAATTGGGGGTGTCTGGGAGATGAACTCAGGGGTGGACAAACTGGGGAGGTCTGGGAAATGAACTCAGGGGTGGACAACTGGGGAGATCTGGGAAATGTAATTCAAGGTGGGACAAACTGGGGAGAGCGGAGGTAACCGAACTCAGGGGTGGCAGACTGGGGAGATCTAAGAAATTAACTCAGGGTGGACAGACTGGAGGTCTGGAATGACTACAGAGGAAATGAACTCGGGGTGGACAGACTGGGGAGATCAATAAAGAAACTAACTAAGGGGTGGACAGATTAGAGAGAATCATAAGAAATTAAACTCAGGGGTGGACAGATGGGGAGATCTGGAAATAACTCAGGGGTGGACAGACTGGGAGGTCTGGGAAATGACTAGGGTGGAAGAACGGGGAGGTCTGGGAAATGAACAGTAAGGGGTGGAAATGACTGGGTGGAGTCTGGGAAATGAAACTCAGGGGTGGACAAACTGGGAGAGCGGGAAACCGAACTGGGGTGGAGAACTGGGGGGAGATCTAAGAAATGAACTCAGGGACAGACTGGGAGATTAAGAAATTAACTCAGGGGTGGACAGATTGGGGAGATCTAAGAAATGAACTCAGGGGTGGACAGATTGGGGAGATCTTAGAAATTAACTTAGGGGTGGACATACATTTAAAAGGAAGAAGAACTAATAGAAACTTAATCTAAAATGGTTATAAACTTTAAAACATGTATTACTTGAGTAATATTATTAAAAGGTTTATAAAGAAGTTGAAAAATAAATTAATATTGTGTATGTTGTCCACCGTGCCTTCATAAATATCGTAGGTTATATAGGATAATAACTCTTTAAGATTTTTATGCCATCATCATCAGTCCTGAGTGAGAAGTTGAGATGTTTAACTGGATAAATACTTTAAAAATGTATTCCAAAACTGGTTTTTCTAGATTAAATCCGTCCCATTTAAATAGCTGGAAGTTTTTCCATTTAAAAAAATGAGGAAAAAATTTAGGCACAATAATAACCATCTCTCAAATATTAAGGTATTAGTCTGATTATACTGGCGGTCTGGAAATAAAATAGTTGGACTTTTCGAGCAAGACGACGAACATATCGATGGATGCGCTCTTGTACATCCCTGAAAGAACCGATAGGTGCTTATATAAGTTTGGTCACCCTTGTAGTCGTGTGATATACTAGTAAGCGACTGAAGCGCGCAGAGGAAGAGAAGCGGAACGTGTAAATAAATGATAACAGAAAACAAAACAGAAGGGTATAAAAAAAACTGAATTTCCTGCAGGCGAAGCTACGAGCTAGTTCTGCTACTGACTCCAATACAGTCGACTTGGTCACAAAAAGGGCCTATCTGCAGGCACCTCCTTTCGAACATATGTTACTGAAGTGTTCCAAGACCAGTAAATCTTAAATTTTATCGGTAAATCCTAGCATTACCAATATCGGGTGGTAAATGTCCGAATTATCTTATAAAATGTTTACATTTTGAGCTTTTACCAGGTCTGATCGGTAATTCTTAGTATTTACCGACATGTTTTGGTAGAAGTTATCATAAGTATTGTTTTAATTAATTAAATGTATTATTTTAGTTAAGTAATTTTGTTTTACCGCCGAGCATTTTAATTCCAATAAGTTGATTAGTGAAAAAAAATACTTACGATTATTTTTACCAAAATAATAATAATAATAATAATATTTAGCACCGCGTCTTACTACCCGTTCGGGTTATACGCTTAAGTACTAATTACTCTAATGGATTAGGAATTGGGAGGGTTGAATTTAGAGGAAGTGAACCCGCATTTGCGTGGAGGGAGAGTGGAAAACCATTTAGGGAAAACCACCCCCAGTTCACCCGACCGATTTTACCAAAACATGTCGGTGCAGATTTACCGATTGAGACGAGGCGAAAGCTCAAAATATAAACAATTTATAAGATATTTCGGACTTTACCACCAGATTTTGGTAATGTTGTTAGAATTCACTGGTAAATTATATGATTTACTGGTCTTCGAGCTTTTACAGTAACATATACACAAGTTACTAAATACATACAATGTTTTCTCCATCTTATATCGAAGCTAAAGTGTCATTAATGGTAAGGGTTCGGCCAGACTGACAAGCGTGCGAGCGAGCGAGCGCGCAAGCTACTGGGTGACCAGACTGGCGAGCGAGCGCGTGATTAGCAGATAGCTCTCGTTAGTTGTTGACGAGGAGGCTCCGAATCTTGGCTCAGTGAACTGAGGGTGGTTTTTAACAAGTGATTTATTGTTGAGTTTTTCTCATCCTCTCTCCACGCTAGGGGTGATTCTTATTTGTAAAGGCCTACTGTAATAATATTGAAGTATTTTAACATATCAGTTTTACATATATATATGTATATATAAGTATGGTTTATGTTCTTACCAATTAAATTAGGCCGTTAATATCAAGTGTGCTAAACTTATTGATATTAATAAAAATGTCAAAATGATAAGTTTTTCTAGCACTCAATGAACCAACTTACAATAATATTCCCTAGCCCCTCTAAACTAGACTACCGGGTCGAGCGCGCTCGCTTGAAAAATAGAATCAGTTATATCTTTCAAGCGCGCGCGCTCTGTCGCTCGCTCGCTCCAGTCTGGCCACCTCTCATTACAAACAATGTGTTCTATTTTATTTTTTAGTCGCTCGCTCGCCCAGTCTGGCCGTCCCCTAATGCTGGTAACATTTCATTCTCCCAATTCTTGGTACGTAGCTTTTTTTTTCCTTGTGTCGGTTGTGTGGTTTTACTCCCGAGTCAGCAATCTACTCCCTATGGCACGGCTCAATATAAAGTAAAGTTTATAAAACATAAATGGAAAGGGGGGGTTGATGATGAAAATGCATTGATATGAAATGAGAGGATGAACTAGAAGGGAGGGGAACAAGTTCCGTGACTTCAGGTGTAACGTGTTTTAATTATTATTAACCATGCACAGGTATTTTTTAATTTTTTTTTCAGGAAGGGGTGGAAAGAAAAGGATTTTCAGGTGTGTGTTGTTTTGTTTTTTGGATACGCGAGGGAATATGTCCGCGGAGTAATGTTGTTTTCACCACACAAATATTGAAACAAAAGAGAATCACGATGAAAGCAAGAGGCGCAGAGCGCGAATAGAAATGAAACATTTTATCGGATTATTCGTACATCACAAGAGCACTCCCTTTCAACACTTGGAAATTATTTGGACAAATTAGACAATTCAGGTATAAGGGGAAAAAAATAGTTTGGAAAACGTAATTCAAGCTTGAGTTAGAACTAGAAAATGTATGTTGCGAAAATGACATCATCTTACACAGTATTGAGATTTTCTTGATATAACTTAAGTCTGCGCTTACCACCTTCGACTCAAATTTTTACCTTAACATTATATTTATACATATGTTTTTTTGAAAAATCGCTACGATTTCTGAAACATCCGATTCATAGTTCCAAAACCAATATTGTCGGAAATCTTCCACGTTATTTTCATGGTAATATCAACCACCCTGGCGTTTTTGTTGAAGTTTTTCTGACAATGCCCTAAAACTTCAATAAATGTGTTTTGTGAAAGTTCCTTAACAATGTATTTTAGATACTAAGAACTAGGTAATGTCAATAGGTAAAGTTTTGATAGAATGTATCAATACATATAAAATGATTCTAATAATCAATGTTGATCGTAAAACACTATATTTTCAAACAAACCCTTCTTCCCGTGTTCTTGATGCAACCACAATCACCAACTTAACATCCGTATCGCGGGCGAGAGCCGCAATAACCGTGTGTTGGCACGCATGACTCTGTTTATTGGAAACTTGCTCCAAACCACGCCCCTCCCTCCCCCTCCTAATTCTCGCGGTGCGAGAAAGCGAAACGCTTGGCGCTGTTAATTGAACTAATTAGAGTAATTACAAGGAAGCTGTAAGGTAAGGGGGGGTAGGAGGGGTAAATCTGGCACCGGCGGCACTTGTTGCTTAGCGCTCGGCTCGACTAAAGCCTGGACCGAGGGGTTGACTAACTGGAGGGAGAAAGGTTGAACCATCCACCCTCTTACACCACACGTGGCGGGCACTTTCCGGCAACAAGGGCACATCGCGCGTGTACTCAGATAGGACGTATCCGTCCTTAAATTACGTAAGGGTTTTTTAGGGGCGGTGGGGTATAAGTTTTTTTAGCACCACGTCTTACTACCCGTCCGGGTTATACATCTATGTTCTAATTACACTAGTGCACAGGGTTCAATTATTGACTTACGTTTCTACGATGGGGACTGGATGTGGGGGAGCAAGATAGGTTGCGGGGGTTGAAGAGTCGAGGAGAAGAATATCATTTACGTAAGTTTTTTTAATCAGTGAGACCAAATTTAAATAAAAAAAATAGTGATAAAATTTTAAAATGTTTGATTTTCAATAAGTGACTAACCCAATTTAATTACTAGTTTTCACTGTTTTATAGTTAAATAATTTAAATTTAACTTCATATTTTGTAAAAAATAGTTTTTTAAGCATCGCATATTACTACCTGTTCAGTTTATACGCCTATGTACTAATTGGGTTAGGGATTAGAAGGCTTAATTTAGAGAAATGCACCAGCATTCACGTTGATGTAGAGTGGAAAACACATTTAGGAAAAACCTGGGTGCACTCGACCGGGATCGAACCCCGGTCTCCCCGACTTCAGCAGTCTATTCCAACTCGAGATCTTTTTATAGTAGGACTATAAATATATTTCAGTTATCATTTGTGGGACTGTGTAAACGTGGTATAAAAACAAACGGGGATAACCATTTAATATTGGAATGTCTTATTCAGCAAAGCATTTAGTTACTAGCGAAAAAACACAATCTTACGTTTTTTTTCCTTTTAAGAGTCTAGGTGCAAAATCATTGTAGTTTTTAGCCAATTATTTAAATTTCAGGTTTTACCTTAGTTTTGGGTGAATTCCCTCAATTTTCCTGACCTTTAGCCACCATGTAGGTACTTAGTCTACTACGTCTAAATAATTATCTAACTGAGCTTACTTTGTGGAGGGCGCATAAACGAGTGACAGTGCTGAGAGTTGTCTGTGTTAGAAAGGAGATGAAGCCATTTCTTAATGGGTTAGAAATGGGGGAGGCGGCAGCTTTATAAAATATAAAAATATTGAAGTATTATTAAAGGGACACCTAGGTAAGCGAGAAATTGCCGCACAGAAGTTCAGCTCTAACGCGATATTTAATTCTAAAATTAGTTATTTCAAAATACGGTCAAACCCAAAATAAAGTAGGAAAATTCCATAAAATTTATTTCCCCCCCCCCCCCCCCACAACCTTTATGAGTTTCTGATAGAAAAAAAAGTGGTAAATATAACATAGTTCATTTTCAACGACTTTTATTTCCTCTTTGCCCTGAGTTAAGACGTTTCGTAGTTTTCTTTGGCCTCTTTCTTATCGACATGACAAAGGTTGGTTGTAGGCGAAGGTCAAAAGGGAATACAAACGTGGACAGATTAGAGAAGTAGTTCCAGAAGACGTAACAGACAAGTGTACTTTAATCCGTGTGGCCTGACAGCGCTTGATACTTTTCTCGTTGATCGAGACGGCCGCTTCAACTCGATCCTGTCTACCAAACAAGCGCATTTAATTTTAAAAAAAGGTCAAATATTTAAGTCCCAAATGCTTTTCCCTCTCCAAACCAAACTAGATTAAGTGCCTTGGGCCTAGGCAAGGCTCGGCGGAAGCTTCAGAAACTACAAGAAACTAAAATTCTTAATCTTCAACTATCTAAAGAATGTGTCTTGTGACCATAACATGTTATTAGGTAAGGTTTTTTTTTTTTGTATCACGCAGCATAACGCTTTGTCACTCTCTTATTAGTTCTAAGAAATAGTTTAGAAAACCCTTTGAATTGACAAATTGACTAGTAATAAATTTCGTTTTTAGATTAGAAAAAAAAGGGAGTAAAAATTAAGAAACATTTTAACATGTCAGACTTTTTTTTGGTTAAAGCAAATTTACTTCTAATAAATTCGTTAATTAAAGATAACGACCCTGTTTAGGGTTGAATAGCCAAGGCTCTAATTTGAGTGTGAGATATATATATATATATATAGAGAGAGAGAGAGAGAGAGAGAGAAATAAAGATAGGGGGGGAGAGAGTGAACACTCATAAGCCGTTGGTATATTGTGACCACGATGCAGAATATTACGAACATAATTTTAACTCTAAATAAATAAAATCCATTAAATTAGCCCTGCGGTAAACTTAGATTAAAAATAAATAACAATATAGTGAAAGGAAGCAAGGGAAAATGAACAATAAAAATGAAGATTGATAGCTCCAGAATTGAATGTATAAAGTTGGGTTGAAAAAAATTGATGGGTGGGGGGAGTGATGCGGAAAAAATAAAACCCAAACATTTCTTTTAACTCGACCACGGGGAAAAAAATAAAACCTAAAAGTGAGTGAGTGAGTGAGAACAGAAGAATGAACAAGGGAATAAAGCCAAGAGAATGGAAGACATGCAGCCAGTGCACTTTATGCCCTTGTAGCACATGTCGGCCGCCAGCGGTACAAGGTGTCGAGGGTGGAATGGGGGAGGAGGGGGGTAATTAAAGAGCTGGCTGGAGGATGTTCGAGAGATGCAAAGTAGAGTGGAGGTGGAGGGGAAGGTGTGGGGGGGTTACAACACGCCACATCACATCGATCTTCTAGCTCTCTCTCTCTCTCTCCACACACACACACACATATCTTCAACAACCACTTACATTGCTGGACAGATTTTCGGAGTTGATTTGCATGCCGACAGCAAGTGCGACATAGCCGGATCGGGAGTTTTGTCGGGGAAGGGGTAAAGAGGTAAAAGGGAGTTGATAATAAATTAAGGATGTCTGTTGTGTTAAGCTATATTTTACGTCTGCAATTAGTTTTTTTTTTTAATCATGAGATATTATATTTAAACTAATAAGGTAGAGTATGAGGAAAGTAATGTTTTCCCACCGCGTCTTAGTAACCGTTCGGGGTTACTCATACATTAAGTAATATGTTAATGGAATAGGGAAGAGGAAGGTAGGATGTTAAAGGAAATGTACCCACATTCTCGTGTAGGTTTAGGGAGAAATCAGAAGGAAAAAAATCTCAGTGTATACGAAATGGGATTCGAAACCAGATCTAACATGATAGCGATGAGTTAAAACTATAACACGTGATCACTGAAGAGTTTTTTTATGGATGGCTTACTCCTAGTGTCCACCTAAATACCGCCTTTCGTACAAACCTTTTACAACCAGTTTGTTTATTAATTCTATCTGCCACAGATCCCGTAATGGGGTGTTGAACTTTCACGTTCATATTAATTATTAGTCATGTGTAATGTACATCTCGTGTAATGAGTGTAATCAAATGTAGGTTACAAACCGACATATTCATCGCCACGTTAGTCCTAGGCTGCTTGCACACCGTATTAATTTCCTGCATTAAAATACGTCATGTATTAATGTTATTATGCTGTGCCGCGTAAATTAGCTGGGGGTTCGGACGGCTTGCAACTGACTGACGTGGGGTGGAGGGGGGGTTGGGAGAGGGGCTTAATGCGAGTCCGCCCAACCGGAAAGAGAAGTGGCGCATGCGCGAACCAATTATTATCATCCCGAGCTTGGGCGAACTTGTAATATTCTGGCGTTAGCGATTACCCCCCTCCCCCCCAACCACGGTTGCAGGTACTACCTAACCACGTTAACATCGTATGTGGGGAAAATACTAACTAGAAGTAAAATAAAGAATGGGAGCGAAGTCACTAGCTCCTGACTGCAGCACCCCATAGTAAGGTTAACAGTGCATGCGGAAAGAATACGAACTAAAAGTAAAATAAAGAATGGGAGCCAAGTCACTAGCTCCCTGATTGCAGCGCCCCACAGTTAGGTTAGCAGTGCATACGGAAAAAAACCGAACTAGGTTACTCGTAAAGTCCTAAGCTCATTTGTTAGCAGTCCTAGTTGGGAGGTGTTTGTGACAAATTAACTTTGAAAATTAACCTCAGCTGCTTAAGTACAACCTTAAAAGTGGTCAATGACATCCCGGAATTTTACAATACTTCTCTTAATTTAAAAAGATAAGCGGATGGAAGGTTCATTGTGCTGACCACATGATACCCTCTATCCGCAAATGTTGGAATCCTGCGATGCCTATGACAAGAATTAATATTAAAGAACGGTTGATTGTAGGTGTATAATATTAAACTATACGTAGGTCTATCTAACGAAACAATATTGTATTTATTTTGGCAAAAAAAAATCGCTATAAATAAAAGCTAGAGTTTCCCACCTTTAAAAAAAAATTCCGCCGCATCTTACTACCCGTTGGGGTTAATAAGCATACATTAATAAAGCTAATGGAATAGGAATAGAGAATTTTATAGAAGAAACTTGCCCGGATTTTGGAGGAGGAAAAAAAAATCACCCTCGGTACACTCTTCTGGGATTCGAACTCCGGCTCATGGCTTTACAAAGATGCGGGGATGGAATGGACACCCCTCGCAAAAAATAAATCGTAGTCAATAAGTTTGGTGGGGGGGGGGGGGGGGTCTCTAGTACTAGGACAAAGCGTGTTTGTGTCGCGGTTACGATTGTGGTGAGGCTTACGCTCCTCGTCGGCACAGAGGTGAAGGTTGCGGGAGCTGGAGGGAGGGAGGGGGGTTAAAGGCAAATACAGGGCGGAATAAGAGAAGCAAGGGGGAGTGGAATGGAAGAGAAAAACCACAATGATCCCACAGAAGAACAAATCTGCTCTTTGAGAAAACTAGATAGATACAAAACACAAAAATAAACTGCGAGGCATTAAAAATAAAAAAATACTCGAAACCTTAAAAAAAAAAAAATCCCCCTCGGGAACAGTTAAAACTTTTATTATTTCGGCTTATTCCAGCGATGTTTATAAATACTGTAAGCTTGGGGGGCTTGATTTCAAAAGGTTTTGCGGGAACAGATTAAACAACCTTCTGACCGCATCAAGAAGATCAAAGTGTCTTGAGGAAGTCTTCATGAAAGTTCATTTCACTCCTTTGAAATAACACCACCATCTTGTTTTTTATAGCGACCATATATTATATATATATATATTATATATAATCCGATTTTCTTACGAAGAACCTTTTGAAATACTTTTTTTCCTACCTACCATAAAATAGAATTCTGGTAGGAGAAAAACCTTCCAGAAAGTTCTTCGTAATAATCTCAAACTAAATATAATAACAATGGCAAAATATATAATAACAATACGATATCCATACCCTATTTAATACCTAAGGTCCTTTCAAATTTTACCTTCCTCAACCTTATCCCATCAGCGTAATTAACGTTTAGATATAAACCGAACGGGCATTGAGACACGACGAAAAAATGTGTTCAAGTTTTCGTTAGTGTTTTTTTTTAATTACCGTGTTTTACTGCTTGTTTTCAGGTTATACGCATATATGATAATTACTGTAATGGAGGAGGAATGAGGAAGGAAGCATTTTAGAGGTAATGTATACGAATTTACGTGGAGAAAGAATGAAAAACTATTCAGGGAAAACCATCCTTAGTAGACCCAGCAGGGATTCGAACCCCGATCTCCCCGTCTTCAGTAGGCTTCAGCCTAACACGAGAGTGACGCCTTAGACCATTCGGCCACCGAAGCGAGTTCCATTAGTATCAAAGGTATAAAACTATCTGGGACTTCAATTCCGAACGGTCTCAATTTTGAGGCACCGAAAAAATATCATAATGAAGTAGAAAAGGAGGGGTGAGGGAAGGAAAAGAGTTTGAAATAAAAAAATAGGGGAGGGGGGGGGAGGTTTAGAAGAGTGATAAGGGCGAAGGGTTGACATAAGTGTGAACTCGACACTAAAGAGGGGAGTCTAGAGGGGAAAGTGACGAAGCTTACATCAACTTACATCAACTACGTGTCGCCAATTTTCCTTTCGTCTCTTTTAACCTACAGGACCCGCCACAAGGCTTGGCTTGGAGCAACAGCGGCCCAAAACACCTTGGGAGGTCAAATAAAGGAGTAAAATCTACCGCGCCCGTGCTCAGCAACCATTTGACCCGGACAGTTTGGACACACGCTCTAAACGTCAAGCTCATTATCTGGGAAGACGGAATCCCGGTCGGATCTCTTTGAGGATCCTCCCCCCACTCTCTCCCAAAATGCGGGTGCATTTCTTCTTAAGTTGTATCTTCCTAATACCTACCCTATTATCGCAATTTTATTATATTCCGTATAACCTGAACGGACAACCCTCTGACTACAGCACAGCTTTGTCATAGTTTTAACTGGGGAATAATCAGATGCGACCCGCCTCGGTGGCGTAGTTGGCTAACGCGCTAGTCGTGTTGAGCCCGACTGCCGAGGACGGGGAGATCGAGGTTCGAATCTCGGTCGGGTGAACTGGGGGTGGTTTTTCCTAAATGGTTTTCCACTCTCCCTCCACGCAAATGCGGGTTCACTTACTCTATTCAACCTTCCCAATTCCTAATCCATTAGCGTAATTAGTACTTAAGCGTATAACCCGAATGGGTAGTAAGACGCAGTGCTAAATAATAATAATATAATAATAATAAATAATCAGATGCCCAAATCAGTGTGTACGTGGGTAGAATTGGGATGGGAGGGAATGTGAGAAAAAGCCTGTGTTTTTCGCAGCTTGGCAAAACATGTTTTTGGGCCAAAATAAATAAAAATAGTCCTCCAGTACAACATAGGAGTTTAATTTTCTTCACGTGGTGACCTCAACAGTTGTTAAATATCTGTCAAGGGTGTCCTGTAATTAATTTTAATGGCAACTTTTTCTCTTCATTTAAAAAGTTTTATCATCTAATGCTGTTATCCTCATGACAGATATACTCAATAACTGTTGATATCAACCAAGGCCTTAGTCGGGGGGGGGGGGGGTTCCGGTTCTAACCCCCCCCCCCCCCGAAATTTTATGAACAAAATGTATATGGCTTTATTTATGGTTCAAAAAATATCAAAATTAAGGTACAAGTACAAATTAGGGGGTTGTGTTACCATAAAAAGCACTTCAGAGAGCTTTTATAACTGTTTTTATCTAGAATTTTTTCTAGCCTCCGTCCAAATTTGGGGGATGGGCCCACCAAACCCCCCTGAAATTATTGGCTGGCTACGGCCTTGATATAAACATGTGAAGACGATTAGAGCTATATAATTAATTAGTTACTGAGATATATTAATTTGTCGACTTTTAAAAATTATTGTATTGTCTAACAATTATGTAAAAAACAGTTTAGCACGTATAGATTTAAACTCAGAACTACGTTTAAAAGTTCGTATAATTTTGTAGAATTGACGCCTTATACCAAGAGACCACCGAAGCATTTAACGTATGAAAGAATAAAAATCTAATACAATTATTTGAAAGTAAATGAACAAATATCGGGTTTAACCATCATTTCTTAAATCAAATTATTATTTTAATGGCTGTGTTTGAATTTCCCTACATCCTCGCCTTAAAGGGAAGAAAAACTAATCAGATTAAATTGGTGTAGTGGCCACCGATAATGTTTGAAAATGTCAAAATGCAGTGGTTTTGAAAATAAGAAGAACCAAAACAGCTATGCATTTCTTTTCACATTTAGTGAAATAAACTGTTTGTGATATTTTATAATCTTTCTTTTATTTACTCCCATGAATTCTCTTTCATTGCTGTAGTATTCTTCATTTTCATCGTCACAAAATGTGTGTAGCCTGGATTAAGGTAATATTCAGTGCACTTCCATTACAAACGATCACACAATCAACGCAGCTATAGAATATTTTCATTGCTTCGCTCAGCGATAACACCCACAAATGGTATGCCGAATGCCCTCGAACTTGTCCGAAAATAAACGATCAAACAAAACTCGAATCGAAGAAAAGTATTCTCCGCAGATAATTATTTTCACTTCGATTCGATCTGTTAGGTGTGGGCGGGTCCATTAAAATATGTGAAAAGAATTTATTTCTGGCTGCCGCGATTCGATTCGGTTGTAAGCGTGCCCTATCAAGATTGAACAGGTGGTGTGAACGTCCAGTGTCCATTTCTATAGCTTTATGAGGGGGTTCGATTCTAGTCAGTGTTAAAAATAGTCTCGGCTAGTGGAGACGTGTATTAATTCCTATGGAATTCTAAGGGAATCATTTGTGTATTCACTCTGGATATGTCCCGATACCCTCATCTCGAAAGTCCAGGCGTGGTGCGCCAATGTTTCAATATATTATCACCCAGATCGACCGAGGGTCTCCCAAGACATCTGAGCACATCCCATGGAGGAGCTGCTTTGTTGTTCTTGCCATGGTTCCTCGAAACTAATTAGAGCTATGTCAGGGGAATAAACACGGGGACATTAAGAAAAAAAACCGCTAATTGGGACGATTGTAACTACACTTTTATCTGCTTCTCGAAGTTCGTCAGTAACAGCACAATCCTCCCAGCACCTTGATAACTGAACGAAGCTCGTAATCCACCCTTTTCCCTTCCCACTCACCCCTATCTCGCAATATCAGAATTATTTCACCCTCTTTTGCGCCCCCCATAGAAATACGTAGGACAGGGGGATAAGTACTTTAGAAGGCTTCCATTTCATCATTCTTTCCAATCTAATTTCGTCCTTTTCCTCCACCCTTCCCCCCTTTCTTTGCTTGAATTAGCTCCACATTCAACTACAATCCCCCCCATCTCCTTTCCAACCCCTTGTGACCTCTAAGTTAAGGCCCAATATCTACTCAACAAAACCCCAACCCAGCCACCACCGTACCTAAAGAGCAGCTCTTATCTGGCTCCCTCCCAACCCCCCCACACACCCTTCAGAAACTCAAGTCTCCTTTGTGCAACTCCCACCCCTGCACCCCTAGGAAAGCCAATAACAAGTCCACCGATCTCATCCCCTTGGTCCCAAGAGAGTTGTTTACGCTCGGCTAAACTGCTACTGCCAGCTCAGCCATTTGGAAAAAGAAGAGAGGGTAAGGAGATGTGGGGGGGGGGGGGGGTAAAGGGCCGCTCGAAACGGAATAAAAAAAAGGGGGAAGATAAGGGTTGAAGGGATGTGGACACTCCAAGAAACAGCAGCTGTATGGTGATGGCTTTACATAACTAGATGCGTTCTTCTTCTATGGCACGTGCTATGGATAACTTGAAATCCAAGACAAGTTAGAGTTGTACTAAGAAAAAACGTCGCTGAATTAGCTTCTTTGGAGTGTGCTGATGGCTGGTAGCTTTAGTGCTAGTGTGTTGTTGGCTGGTAGCTTTAGCGCTAGTGTGCTGCTGGCTGGTAGCTTTAGCGCTAGTATGCTGATGGCTGGTAGCTTTAGTGCTAGTGTGCTGCTGGCTGGTAGCTTTAGCGCTAGTGTGCTGCTGGCTGATAGATTTAGTAAAAATGTGCTGCTGGCTGTTAACTATAGTGCCGGTGTGCTGCTGGCTGGTAGCTTTAGTGCTAGTGTGCCGCCCAGCTGCTATAACGTCACCGCAATCTGCCAATGCAGATTCAATTTTAAATCTCGCACAGACTTTCGCCAATGAAATACAGACTTATGGCGGATAAAGTTCGATTGCTTGATAGTACATTTTGGACTAGTTAACCACAGAGTTCTTTGTTATTATTTACCTAGACCTCGCGGTTAGAGTATAGTAATCAAATTACATCCAGTCACTATTCTACCACCCATAAGATTAGCTCTGCGTGGATTATAAACACAGATTGCAGCCTCACAGAAAACAATAATGTAATTGTGTCTGCAAAATCACTTTTCCGGGAATCTACTTTTGGGGTGAGGGATTAAAAAACTTCATCCTTTTGTTAGAAAGTTTTCACTCCGAGTTATTCGATTATAGCAACATAAACGATCAAATGCAAGGAATAAGGTTGAGGAGGATAACATTATATAAGTCCCCAGGAAATCACCCCACAAAGTGCAACCGGCTCGAATTGGACACCCCTTCCCCAACCTCGCTAACAAATGACGCCAATACGCAAATCAGACCGCTAAGTCACCGTTACAGGGTCTCGTTCACCCGAGGCTCGCAGCCGTGGGAGAGAGCGTTTTGTGTATTGCGCACGAACTACCTATACCTGGACTCGAACCAGAGTCCAAATATGTAGCTGTTGAGTGGAACGAAAGCATAAGCTATAGTACAATTTAAAGTGCGTCGACAGACGAAAGTGTGTTTTTCTAATTAGCCAGTGTTTTTGCAGTTTTCATACATACATACATAATTATTATTAATTTAATATATTTTCCCCCCGAAGGTGTTAATTTCAATGTTTTTACTTTTTAAGTTATTGAAATGAATATTGTCTAAGTCACTCACTTTGACAATTTAATAAATTATCCCTTTTTAAAATGTAGGCCTAGGCGTTGTCAACATATTTGTAATTTGATTTGAGTTAATAATATTCAACTAGTTTTGATTTTTAAATTCTCACTAAAAAAAGAAGTACGATAAATAAGAGTTGGCACACTAGTAACCAGACTGTTACAAAATTCAGCTATACCCTGATTTTGGTTGGAGGAACAGTATAGAAAATTCAAACATATTTCTTTGCTGCCAACATTGATAACATTTTATCCTGTATTATTTGTGTTATTCTATTATAGGTATTGATAATATCTATCAAAAATGACAGCTGCAGACGACATGACTTGATGTATAAATATATTAAAATTGTTTTAGTAACTTAAGTAACTAGCTTCTACTGTTCTTCCCACCAAAATCATAATTTAGTCCTTAAGTGGCACACGTTATAAGCCCACTTGGTTTCTGGCTACTATGAATTTCTTCTGGCAGACTATTCTAGCTCCTTGAGAGCTTGTGTTGCAGTCAGTTGGTGAATATCCCCCCCCAAGTCTCTAGAAAAACTTCTCTATAGGGAACTTAACTTACCCAACCCTAGATCTACCTACTAGGTACCAATCTATGGCAGCGTCAATGGACCATTACAAGATTTGAAAATAATTGATAAGGGGGATATGGGGAAAGACGAGTATTTGGAAAAATCCAAAAAATGAAAATTGGGATACAAGCCAGCAAAGGTTTCTTCAGAACTGGAGGTCAATTAAATAATTCAATCGTTACTCGAGTCCACCCCAAACCATTTGACCCCCTTTCACGAAAAAAAAAACCCATATAAAAAAGTGAAGGGGTGAAATGGCTGGGGGGGGGGGGGGGGGGGGTTAGCTCTCGTTTCTTCCACGCCTCCAGTTTACGAGGCAGTAAAAACCTTGCCGAGAACAAGAGTTTTATGTTGTCATTCCCATGCCACTGACTAAAAGAGGGAGGGAGGGAGGGGGGGAGTCACCCTCGTAACTGAGCGGCGAGCCCCGGCCAGCATTTTGTCATCCCCTTCTCAAGCAATATAACTGGACAACAACCCACAGTAAGAGGACTTAAGGGGGACGGGGGTGGGGAGGAAACTAAACAACAGTTCAGTCGTCGCCGCTAGGGTTAGACATGAATATATATATAATGGTGGGTGGGAAAATAGCGCATGCGCACGCGTAGATAAATTTGTTGGTGAATAATATTTTGGCAGTCTTGAGTGAGGTCTCTATCGCATAAATCAGAGGAAGTCAACCTTTTTTGTTGGCGTACCCCCCACCACCCACCCCCAACGATAGATATAATTTATTTTCAACTTTGTACGCCCCAAACGTGTTGATGCATAATGCAATTTATATATCTTCTATAATCCACTTATAAAATAGATTACATCCAAATTCATTATAGATAAATACTTTAGATTTTACGTATCCCCTAGGTTAAATATCACTGGTCTGAAATTAAAAAAAAAAATTTAGGAACTGTTTAGTTTGTCCTGCTCGGTGACAGCACGGAAAAGGTTAAACGTTAGTATTAAAAAGATTAGAAATTCTAATGCTAACATAGAATCCTGTCCTACACCCAAATTAGAGAAATAAAGACATTTTGGTTCCAGACACTACACAGTGATGTACCAAAGCGGCGTGTTACAGAATAATCCCTCTCTCCTTGAACCAACGTAAGAAGTCACATACACTGAACTAAAAATGTCTATTCAATGCCACTGAACAACGAACTTAATGTAATCCTGACTATAGTGTGCATGGTAAAAGGACAACTTAAGAAGACTAATCACGGTGGAAACCTAATCCTCACAGTCACCAACAAACCAGACTAGACTAGCATGACGTTTAATCCACGAGCCCATCGATCTATTTACTTTTTATTAGAATACTTTGTTTGCAGTTTTTACTTTTACCTCTATGCTCCTCGGAAAGAGAAGTATTGTGATCCGTAAAAAAACAAACTAGCTCGAGATGTTGCTAAATGTCAATGTTCCATGACCCCTGAAACCGAAAAGTGGTTTTCGCGATGCCGTCAGTCTGTCGTATTGTCTAGAGCCGAAACCATTTTTCCAATCGGGCTAAAACTTCTAACATCTAGGTTCACCAGAGGATTTTTTTGGAATTAAATATCTTACCCTAAAATTAAGGATAATATAATGAAAACAAAACAAGAAAAAAATCTATTTTATTTAAATAATCTCTAATGAATTTAATTAAGGTTTTGTATCTAGACAATGTTTAAAATCACAAATAAAATGACAACTATATTTTTCCCGTAAAAATCACTTTGGGGGTGAATTTATATCTGCAAAATTTAAATTTTGATAATATTCCCGCAAATATTTTATATCCTAAATGAAATACTTATTAGTATAAGTTGTAGTGCTATTAAAAATAAAATATTTTATTTGAAATATATTTTTATAAAAACAATAGTGTTGAGCTATGAACAAATACTTAATTTTTTTAAATATTCAGGTCTTTGAAAAGTGAAATTGATTGCTATGCTCTTTGGTGGACTGAGATGTTCCTCTTTTCTCAATGGTTCTGTAACAGTATCCATTATTTCATCTATGCTCTTTGGTGGAATGTTTCTGATATGTTATTTAGTTTCACAAATCTTGTGAGTTTTTAATAATTGTCTCTATTTTAAGATAGAAAGAAAGTCTGTGCAGTGCGTCGTACCATTTATTTTAAGATTATAAAACGGAGACCAAATAAGCTACTGTAACTATTTGTTGGACAAATAGACCTTCCATTTTTTTTTAATTAGAATAGTACAAAGCAAATAAGATTACAACTAAAACCAAGCAACATGATTAAAACTGTGTATTGTTTGTTTGTGTTTATTTTTAAATTCTATTTTCTCGGGTTGTTTAAGGCGGAATAGAAGTAGACGCAACAAAAAAGGCAAGTATTTTTTCAGTTTTCATAGATAACTATTTTTTCCAGCAAAACCATTTTTTCCGGCAAATTGAATAAAATATTGCTCCAGCAGAAACAATGAGTTTAATTATATTCACATGATGATATCAACAGTTGTTGAATATCTGTCATGAGCATTGCGGCACTAGATGACAAACTTTTTGAGTGAAGGGAAAAGGTTATCATCAAATTATAGGACACCCTCTACAGATATTCAACAACTGTTGATAAGCGTCATGTGAAGAAAGCTAAGCTCAATGTTTCTACTGGAGAAATATTTGATTTATTTTGACCAAAAATAATGATTTTGCTATAAAAACGGCAAAAATACCGACCTTGGCTAGCAATCCCTACCATCCAACGTTAACCATTTTAAACCACGCCAAGTTCATGGATCCCGCTTCTGTGGAATATCACCTAGACTACTAAAACGTCCTTTTTTTTCTTTTTTTTTAGAGTTTCCTAGCAAAGAGTCTTTTCCTTCCCTTGATTCATTCATTTCGAAGGATTATATCCCCATAAATCTTTGTCGGGAGGGTTGATTAAAGTTAAGCTGTCCTTCCAAAATGCTTTATATTATATCTCCGTACGTATGAACGAGCAGACGGGGTGAAAAAGTAAAAAGGGGAGAAATGGGTTAAAAAAAAAAGAAAGAAGGGGAAAACGTGGATAAAAGAAGAAAGAAGCTTAACTTTCCAAAAGACAGCTCTACATGCTCATTTAATTTCTATATTTTTATATATATATACACACACACCCAACACACACACACAACAACACCACACATACACACACACACAAAAGCAAGCAAAAGTTTTTCTTGCAAAAAAAAAAAAAAACTTCCTTTACAGTTGGCAAGACGGAAAGGCAAGAATATAATCGGGCAGTATTAAAATATATTTTGTTTATTTCTAAAGAGTTTGAAGGCATAAGCAAGAAAAGAAGTATACAGTTTGCAACGCTTGATAACTTATAAAGGCAAAACGAAGTTACTATTTGTTTAACGAAAGGAGAACAAAAATAAACCCAGAGAAATTTAATAAGTACCGCTAGGACGAAATAAGTTTTTTTTTTTATAATTTTGTTTTATGTCCCAAATATGAATACACCGTATAGCTCTGTTAAACCTAGGTTTTGAAAGAAGACCTAATAACAAACCTTTTCTATCCATTTCTAAAATTAATGGTGTTATTTTGTTACAAAACCTAACCTTGTGATGAAATTAGAGATGGTGTCGAAATTTAATATTTTAAAAATCAGGATCATTTTACCAACGAATCAAATCCTATTCTTAAAAAAAAGTGGCAAAATTAGAAGTTTACTTTACTATATTAATTATTAGTTTGGATTGTTATATTTTGTCCTATGTTAATCCGAACTACCGATAATCAGTATAAAAGCTATAAAAAATTACATATATTTATCTTTATTTTTAAATGACTGTAGAATTGGATATTTTCTGTGAACAAGAATCGAATAAGGGTCCTTTAGACTTGTCAACTACTCTGACCCACTTTGAAACATTTGCGTAAAACGTCGATGAAAATGAACTCACTTTTTCTATACATACATAAGTTACAACTCAATTCTAGTGCGAGCAGTATCAATATATATTGTAAAAGTAGTTATATTTTCGTAAATATCACGAGAAATCCAGGACTTATTTACCTTTCGGTCATGAATTTTTTTCGTCATAACTTGTTCTCTTGAAATATAATTCTAGTAGTTCCAAAACCATTTGCTAGATCGCAGCACTGGGCACTTCTGCTATTCTTATGTCTACAAACGTATACAAAATTATGTAAAAGATGAAGCTCAGTCAAACATTATTGCTAGGAGACGGTGTTCGAATATTGTGTACAAATTGTACACACAGTGATAGAAAGGGGTGGCCGCCTCTGTCAGCGAGAAATTATCAATCGCTGTCAGTCCAAACGGATTAAAATACAATGGTCTGTGTCATTTTCTGGCACTACTCTATTTTTTTAATCTTTTAATCCCTTTCGCCTTTAACCTACAGCCGCCAGTTGTCATATCAATTAGAAAGAGTGGGAAAGAAAACTACAAACTTCTTATCTCGCACCAAGTTCTCAAATATATTTTAAAATATTGTGTTGTGAGGAAGGCTAAATCTAAATACCTTTTTCCATCAAGCCTAGTCTCAGCTCCGCAAATATGCTTAAAAAGTGGTTGAAAATAATCTAATGTCCAATTTTTCCATACTTTTTTTCTACTAATAAAACGCAAAAAATATAGGGATGTTAAGGAAAAATAACCCTGTTGGAATATTACGACTTTATTTGGACGTGAACCTTGTTTTTGAAATAACGCATCGTAAAGTTAAATACTGCGTTAGAGTTGAAACTTTTGCGTGGCGATTTTTCACTTACCAAGTCGGCGCCCTTGAATATTTTTATTGCATTTCATTTAGGGCGGCTCTATCACTCGATCTCCAAAATGGGTTATGTCCAAATTATTTAAGACAATTATACTATATACTGTGCTAGTCCATTTTTTACTAAACAATGGGAATGTCCACACTAAAAGCCCACTTGAAATGTGAATACGCCCAAATGAAGTCCCGTATCTAACTAAATATGGAGGTGTACTTACATGCCTCTCCTCTGCAGAGTTCAAGCCTGAGATCGTCAAGGAGGTGGCGAAGAACACCACCAACATGGAAAAAAAAGAGAGAGAACGAGAAAACAGTTAGTTAACAATCCAACATTCAGGGTCTAACATAGCAATTTTTAAACACGTTACATATGAAATTATGTCACAAAGTCCACCGTAGGTTCTCCAATGCAATGTCAATAAAGTACAAACTTTTTCAGGAGCTTTAAAATTAAATTATTAGTGTGAATTTTCACCCAAATACTCGACACAAGATAAGAAAAAATAAAGCACTTTTTTGTTTATTGCAAGTACATATTATAAATATTATTATTAATAATAATAATAATAATACTTCGGTGGTCGAATGGTTTAAGGCATTGTCTCCTAAACTTTTATCTAGACAAAAGTTTGGGAACTACTGGTCTAGACGAATTAATGGGGAATGCACAGAAAACACGACGGATCTGAATGGGACGCACCAGGCCTGGTAGAACGCCGTTCGTATCTGGTCTTTGCGGTTTCAACTGACCACACACATAAGAAACGCCAGTCCTCAAGAAGTCCCAAGAGAGCACTCTTTTCTTCAATAAGCACCATCTTGAAGAGGGTTTAAATTATCTTTCATCGCTTTGCACTCCTGGCCAATCAGCGGGCGGCTAATTCCTTTAAGATGGGATGAATAGGATACATTCGGCGTTTCACCATGGGAGGCCGGGCAAGCATTGTGCTGAGTGAATGTTGGGATATATTAGGATGGGCAAACATTCTGCTGAGTGAATGTTGGGATATATTAGGATGGGAAAACATTGTGCTGAGTGAATGTTGGGATATATTAGGATGGGCAATCATTGTGCTGAGTGAGTGTTGGGATATATTAGGATGGGCAATCATTGTGCTGAGTGAATGTTGGGATATATTAGGATGGGAAAACATTGTGCTGAGTGAATGTTGGGATATATTAGGATGGGCAATCATTGTGCTGAGTGAGTGTTGGGATATATTAGGATGGGAAAACATTGTGCTGAGTGAATGTTGGGATATATTAGGATGGGAAAACATTGTGCTGAGTGAATGTTGGGATATATTAGGATGGGAAAACATTGTGCTGAGTGAATGTTGGGATATATTAGGATGGGAAAACAATGTGCTGAGTGAATGTTGGGATATATTAGGATGGGAAAACATTGTGCTGAGTGAATGTTGGGATATATTAGGATGGGAAAACATTGTGCTGAGTGAATGTTGGGATATATTAGGATGGGAAAACATTGTGCTGAGTGAATGTTGGGATATATTAGGATGGGCAATCATTGTGCTGAGTGAGTGTTGGGATATATTAGGATGGGAAAACATTGTGCTGAGTGAATGTTGGGATATATTAGGATGGGCAATCATTGTGTTGAGTGAATGTCGGGATATTAGGATGGGCAAACATTGTGCTGAGTGAATGTTGGGATATATTAGGATGGGCAAACATTGCGCTGAGTGAATGTTGGGATATATTAGGATGGGCAAGCATTGTGCTGAGTGAATGTTGGGATATATTAGGATGGGCAAACATTGCGCTGAGTGAATGTTGGGATATATTAGGATGGGCAAACATTGTGCTGAGTGAATGTTGGGATATATTAGGATGGGCAAACATTGTGCTGAGTGAATGTTGGGATATATTAGGATGGGCAAACATTGCGCTGAGTGAATGTTGGGATATATTAGGATGGGCAAGCATTGTGCTGAGTGAATGTTGGGATATATTAGGATGGGCAAACATTGCGCTGAGTGAATGTTGGGATATATTAGGATGGGCAAACATTGTGCTGAGTGAATGTTGGGATATATTAGGATGGGAAAACATTGCGCTGAGTGAATGTTGGGATATATTAGGATGGGCAAGCATTGTGCTGAGTGAATGTTGGGATATATTAGGATGGGAAAACATTGTGCTGAGTGAATGTTGGGATATATTAGGATGGGCAAACATTGCGCTGAGTGAATGTTGGGATATATTAGGATGGGCAAACATTGCGCTGAGTGAATGTTGGGATATATTAGGATGGGCAAACATTGTGCTGAGTGAATGTTGGGATATATTAGGATGGGCAAACATTGTGCTGAGTGAATGTTGGGATATATTAGGATGGGCAAACATTGCGCTGAGTGAATGTTGGGATATATTAGGATGGGCAAGCATTGTGCTGAGTGAATGTTGGGATATATTAGGATGGGCAAACATTGCGCTGAGTGAATGTTGGGATATATTAGGATGGGCAAACATTGTGCTGAGTGAATGTTGGGATATATTAGGATGGGAAAACATTGCGCTGAGTGAATGTTGGGATATATTAGGATGGGCAAGCATTGTGCTGAGTGAATGTTGGGATATATTAGGATGGGAAAACATTGTGCTGAGTGAATGTTGGGATATATTAGGATGGGCAAACATTGCGC
Source organism: Timema podura (assembly GCA_033556935.1). Lineage (NCBI taxonomy): Eukaryota > Metazoa > Arthropoda > Insecta > Phasmatodea > Timematidae > Timema > Timema podura. The sequence continues at coordinate 18,148,058 of JAVRXN010000002.1, read as the reverse complement.
TGAGTGAATGTTGGGATATATTAGGATGGGCAAACATTGCGCTGAGTGAATGTTGGGATATATTAGGATGGGCAAACATTGCGCTGAGTGAATGTTGGGATATATTAGGATGGGCAGGCCAAAATGATCAACTAGAAAAAAAAAGTGTAGAAAATATATGGTATTCATGATCTGAGTAATATCTAGTAAGAAGCGATATGTCGTGAGTGCAACCACCTCCATAAAGAATAGTTAGTTATGAATTTTGTCATTTTGGTTTCTGAAAAGCTCCTCATTAATCACATACTACTATTGGGAAACTAGATAAGTCCCTTATAGGGAGTGTAGGGAACGTGAATTAAGGGCCTTTTTTTGCAGATTTTATATCAAAACTTTGTCGTCCATAAAATATCCAATATTGTTCCAGTAGAAAAATAAAATCTAATTTTCTCCACATAGTGGCTTCAACAGGGTGTTGAATATCTCTGCCAAGGGTGTCCTAGAATTTATTGACATAATTTTATTTACTTTTAAAAAGTTTCTCAATTAATTGCCGCTATACTCATGATAGATATTCAACAACTGTTGATATCACCGTGTGAAGAAAATTATTATTATATTATTATTATATTATTATTATTATTATTATTATTATTATTATTATTATTATTATTATTATTATTATTATATATTATTATTATTATTATTATTATTAGCACCGCGTCTTACTACCCGTTCGGGTTGTACACACTTACGCTAATGTGTAATAGTAGGGTGATTGTGAGATGAAATGGAGGACCTACAGTTTAACGTGGAATCCGAACCACGGTGGAGGCCTGGCATTCCTCACATTCACAAGTTGTGATTAATACAAGTCTTGTCAGAGGTGAAGGAAGGGTTTGGCAATCAGATAAATCTGTGCCGGTACCGAGGATTGAACCCCGGACCCTCAGCACAGAAGTCTGACACCTTACCCCTAGACCACCAGGTCACCAGTGAAGAAAATTAAACTCTTATGTTTCTAGTGGAGAAATATTTTATTTATTTTGGCAAAAAAAGAGAATTGTTATAAAAACTGCCAAAACATTGGTCTTTTCTCGCGTCCCCTACACTCCCGCCTTAAATCGAGTACTCTTTTGTGGACAAGTTCTAGGCGTGCGGGCGCGCGCGTGATTTACGACTCACGCATTACCTCCATTGTTTCTTCTATAGTTTTCATTTCAATTATTTGCTCCTTCTAACTGAGCAGTATTTTACAGTAATTATAACAAGCACTTCCCCTCAAACACACTACCAAGCTGTCTCTAGAATTAGTCTGGAGGGTTTGTAAAGGGGGGAGGTAAGGAAGGAGTCAGGGGGGTTGAAGGTATCTTGTTTAAAGACCCTGGCGTTGTTACAAGAGAGGTTAGAAGTTCGTTTGTCGCAACTTGGCTTTGGCGGTTAACAGAGAGCGAGAGAGAGGCGGCATCGGTTACGGAGGGAGAAGGAACTGATGAAAACGAAAAGGGGGAGGGGGGGAGAAATAATTAAGAATAATGTTTGTAGAAGGTTGATGAATGCTTCCTGACGAAGTGGAAAAAAAGGGGTAGATGATGCGAGACTTGGAAGTTTGCTGAGACAGAACTTCTTGAAGTTACGCTTTTTTTTATTTATTTTTTTCTATTAATATCTGAGGGCTGTTTATTATTACTACAGTATATTTTAGTTAGCCGAACTGAATATGATGTTGAGGAGGGAAAAACGGTTCAAAACCCTTTTCAGGGAGCTGTTTCTGTGCATGAAACGCAGTTTGAGATAGTAAATAAGCACAAAAGTCGAATTTTGGAAGGTATAATCAGGAAAGAGATTACTTTTTTTTTAAAGGTAAACAAACACATTTTGCTTTTATTTTCTCATCATTTCTTACTTTCCGTCGAGGATATTTAACTTTGCTAGTGGGTTGGGGAAGAGAAAGGTAGAGAACTTTTAGGAACCGTACCCTCATTTTCTTGGAGGGCGAGTGGGAAACAATTTAGGAAAAATTCCTACCTCAGTACAACCGGCCTGGTTTTATACCCTAACCTCCCCGTAACCATCGAACCAGGCTAGATGAGCCCGACGTTTTGCCCGCTTGCCCACCGATGCGGGTCGTTTAGTTACAATGCAGCGAATGGAATAATTGTATCACTAGAAAAAAATCCAAGAATATTAAAAAATTATGACTTTTTTTTTTACCATCGCGTATTACTACCCATTTGGGTTATACGTTATGTACTAATTACTCTAATGGGTTAGGGATGGTGAAGGTTGAATTTAGAGGAAATGTACCCACATTCGCGTGGAAAATTATAGGGTAAGCCATTTTAGCAAATAAATTCATTATACCCGACCAGGATAGAGCCTCGATATCCCCGTCATCGGAAGTCTAGTCTATTGCAAGAGTAGAGCCTTAGAAGCGGGTTCTGACATCTTAAATGGGGTTTGTTTCAATCAAACCTTTAAATTAAAAAAAATTAATTGATTTTATTAAAATGTATATTGACAGTGAGATCCGCCTAAACAATACCGAGCTTTTGCACCAACAATTAGGTTCAGAAAAGCTCCAAAGAGGGGTGGGGGGTCATTTTCTCTTGTTCTTGAAGATGAAAAAAATAAAAAAGAGGGCCAGCAAAACAAGGAGTGTATGTAGGTCGAAGTGGATGTGAAGTGGAGGGTACTTCAAGCTTGGGCAGCGCTGAGTGCCCTCCGAGGGTAGGATGGAAGCAGAGAGAGAGGGAAAGGGAAGGACAAACTAGATAGATAATGTAAGGAGAACAATGTTTGTTAGACACAAGGGAATGAACAAGTTCTAAGTAGAGCTCTAATAATGTGGCTGTGACCAAAGCGAAGAACGCGAAGGCTACGGAAAGAGACGAGAGGAGGAAGGAAGACGAGAAATAAGGTAGAAGAGAGACAAGGGGAAGGTCGGATGAGAGACAAGATCCTCTACACGGATATTCCACCACCCTCCCAAGGCCTCCGAGCTTGTTAACGGCCCTTCACAACACTTCGAGACACTCTCTAAGAGGGAAGACGTCAGCCACCTCTCAATTCCACCCCTTTTAACCCTCCCGAACCCCAATTCCCAACAAACCCATCAGCGCGCGCACAGCCCGGAACAACTAGTCCACTTCACGGTATCTACTCTAAAACATAATATCCATCCCAAGACGCAACCGACCAGCGACATCCTTTTTTATTTTTTAACCCACCAAGTCTTTCGGGTTAAACACACACATTAAACGCTACCATAAATTAGGAATGATAAAGTTATGGGTTAAAGGAAATGTATCGGCATCTGAGTGGAGGGAGAGGGGAATGTGCCCCTATTGTGCTACCGTTGATTATCTAACATTCCGTTTTATCCGATCTACAGTAGCCCCATGGCTTCTTGGTGTTGACTGACAGCTGCTAAACACATGTTTTTTGCAGATCATATGGTTCAGCGTAGGGATACATAATTTGGTTTAGTAACTTTTCAAAGGCGTCAGCTTCAGCTGTGAGCTCTCAGTCAGCACCAAAGAACTCATGGGGCCACTGTATGTATGCCTATATAACGTGCTATTGGCGTGACCTCTCCGCAAGGAAAAGAAGCAAAGCTGGGAAACAAACTCCAATCGGTAATTTTACAAACAGTTACTCCTTGAATTTTGTATTCTACAGTATATAATCATAGGTTTCATTTAATTAATTTTAAATACATTGTTCTGTATGATAAAATAATAGTTTTGCAATTTATTGCGTAATTTATAACATGAAGTAACTATAATAATAATAATAATAAACCCTATTTCATATATAGTATGCACTTCCATTAAATCTGATTATTTTTTTTGTTCCAGTCCATTTCTTTGTTTCCGTATTATCCAACATTTTCGGTTATCCGACCACCTGCCTGTCCCGTTTTATTAACACCTGGCCGGAATTCGAGCATCTATGACACAAGCAAACCATACAAGACTTACGCCTTTGTCCACGCGCCCATATGTGCGTGTTTAGTAAATAATTTTAAAACAAAAATAATAACACGCAAGTTTTTCTAAAGGAAAAGTCAATAAATACTATAGTTATATTTTAATAGTAGTGCGTTACGCCAATGTATTTATTTAGTAGTAGTAAACGACGGATTTTGGTGAATCTAACTTAAGCCACCAAATCATCAATGCACAAAACAAATTTTTGTATTTCCGTAATAAAATGAAGACATGTCAATATACAGTCAAATGTTACCTACACGCATCGGTGGACCCACAGACTAGACGTCACAGGTTCACAGGTGACAGGGAGGATGGGGTTCAAATCCCAACCGGGTGTAGTCAGGATATTTCCCCCCAAAATGGTTTCTCGTTCTTCCCCCACGCAGATGCTGGCACATTCCTCTCTGAATTTAAACTTTCCTCATCCCTAACCATATCAGTGTAAATATGCGGATAGCCTTGACTGGTAGTAAGACATGGTGGGACAGAATAGCAACTACCAACTTTGTAAAAATAAATATATAACTTATTCATAGCATTGGAGACAAGTATTTCCTGAATTTCTATGATATCCGCTTAGGTGGCCACATGGTCTAACGCGCTACTCTCGCAGTAGACTAAATTTCTGATGAGGGGGAGATCGAGGTTAGAATCTAGGTCGGGTGTACTGAAAGTGATTTTCACCAAATGGTTTTCACACTCCCCCACTATATAAATGAGGGTACACTTCATATAAATATAACCTTTCTATTCCTGGCGCGATTAATGCATTCTGGAATATTCTTTAGGTTGCACCATGTTTGCATCATGTTTCTATTAGGTTCTAGAAGGGAGGGAGGAGAGGGAAAGAAAGTGTTCTCAAAGTTATTATGTTTCACTGGTATTTGCAATAGGGTTGGGGGGGGGGGGACGATGTGAACAAAAGAGCTTGAGTTGTAAACAACATAAAAAATAAATAAATGATCCTCCAGGTGTGCGAGAAGATTTCCTAACAACACACATGTGGATGAATTGAGTTCTATATTCTGAAATTATTCAATTAATTTGAAATATATTAAAGGTGGGAGCTTTTGATTTGAATTATTATGAAATGAAAAAGACATTTCATTACATACATATAAATAAGCGTATAAACCGAATGGGTAATAAGATCAGGTTCTAAAAAAAAAAATCTAAGTGAGAAATCCCCCTCGAGCAAACTCCCTACACCATGAAACGAGCAGGTCATAACCTAAACGCAGACCCGCTGACCCGCGCTACGCCTACTCCAACCTTCTCCCCCCTCACCCCCCCCAGCTATAAAAGAACCGTTTATTTATATAAAGCTTTTATTTCTGTGACTGGCCTATTCTTTGTTCTTCCCCAGTGTTTCAAAACCTTGCCACGTGACAAAGGCAGTTGTATTCACAAAGGCTTAAAAGGTTTTTAGCGTTGAAGCGTTTGCAGACGTATTTAATTAACACCTACGGGATGGGTTTCGCTCATAAATGTGTCTGTCGAGGACACTATCTTTTAAAACGCCTAATCTTTTCTCTTGAAGCTCGACTACAATGAGAGAGAAATAAAGGGCTTTGAAATGTTAAAATTACTCTAAAAAAAAGAAGCCATATAAGATAGGGTTAAGTGAGCGGATAGCACGTCAGACGATAACTGGGAGGGTTAGTATTCGATCCTTACTGGCTGCACTAGACGAGTGGTCTACATAATGGCTCTTCTTCCTTTATGCAGAATAGTACTAGAACAGATACTTGAAATTCAACCGCCTCATCCTTTGCTTAGATTAGACCAACTAACTCAGCGTATAGTCAAACTGTGAATGGATTAGGTCTAATAGTACAGATGGAAAGTAAAACAGTATGGAGAACAAATTGTAAAACAGACCTAAAAGAACAATAATAATTGTAGAGTAATGAAGTAGCCTATAAAATAATAATTGTGAAGTAATTAGGTTTTAAAAACTAACTGTGAGTGTAAAATAAAGATATAAAAAGTAAAGTAATGAATTATTAAAGTAAGGCTGTAAAATAAAGAAATACAAAGTAAAGTAAAGAGGTATAAAAGTAAAACTATAAAATAAAGAGGTGTAAAGTAAAGTGGTATAAAACTACAGTTGTAAAATAAAGATTCATATAAGTACAATTGTAAAATAAAGAGGTATAAAGTAAATTAATGAAGTATAAAAGTAGGCCTACAACTGTAAAAAGAGGTATAAAGTAAAGTAAAGGGCATAAAAGTACAATTGTAAAATAAAGGGTAACAAATAAAAGTAAAGTAAAGATGTATAAAACTAAACTGTAAAATAAAGAGAGTTAAAGTAAAGTAATGCTGTATAAAGTCAAAACGGTAAATAAAGAGTATAAACTATAAATGTAAAATAAAGAGGTACAAAAGGGCCACTGACCGGAGCTGGACTTGACCTCGTCTCGATGCAGGTCGGGCTTGGCCCCCAGCATGCTGAGAGGGTGAGGACCAGGGCCCCCGAGAGCCCCTGAGAGCCCCAGGAGGCTGGCCGCGCTGTTGGGAGGGCCCGGCAGACCCGGGTGGGGCATCATGGGGATGGGCGGCGCGTGGGCGGCGTGCGGTAGTTGCTGGGCGTGCATCTGTTGCTGGAACACGGAGACAAAACGAGTTGGGAGAACGAAACATAACTTAACCTGGAGCAGCATAGCACATAAACGAGCCAACCTAGTGTTAGAAGTTGTAACAGGACGAACGCTACAAGAATAGACTGATTTAAGTTAGTTTTATTGGCTCGACTTAAAATTCTCAAAGGGTGATCTTAACTGGAATAAAGTTCAGCGAACAACATACCTTATGTTTTTCTAAATTCAATTATTTCTGATACTCTTTTTAACAGCTCGAGTGAATGTTGTGTTTACCGGAGAAAAAGGAGGTTGGCAACTAAACTCGAATCGTTACCAAATTTGTGAATATTTAACACTCCCAAAACAGAACACTAAGCAAATTTTATTTTTTTACATCGAATACCTATTTAAGTTTCCCCCTTTCGTCCTCTAAAAAAAATAAATAAATTATAAAACATTCGAGAGATATACCACCCACATCGGGGGCACGCGGGCTAAACGGAAAGCTCGTCTAGTTTGGTTTGTCGGTGACAAAGCGGTCAGGGTTCTGATCCCGGATGGGTGTAATGAAGTTATAAAAAAATTGTTTCCCGCTCTTTTTCGTGAAAACGCTAATTCATTTCCTCCAAATTCTAACTTCATCCCTACGTCGTTAGTGTACATATGAGGATTGCTAGGACGCGAAGCAAAAAATAAGGCTTTTTGAGACAAAAATGCTTGTTTTGTACAAATAGGGGATTATTTTGTATATCACATAAGTAATTTGTATGTAAGCGCACATCCTGGACGGTTAAGGTGCGGCAGAAGGGAGCGCGAGTAATTTTACAGTTTTTTTTATAGCATTACCTTTTTTGGCCAAAATAGATAAAATATTTCTCCAGTAGCAACGTAGAGTTAAGTTTTCTGCAAATGCTAATATCAACAGATCTTGAATATCTGTCAAGGGTGTCCTGGAATTTGGTCAAAATATTTTCTCTTTATTTAAAAAGTTTTGACAAAATTCCAGGACACCCTTGACGGATATTCAAGATCTGTTGATATTAGCATGTGCAGAAAAATAAACTCTATGTTGTTACTGGAGAAATATTTATTTTTGCCAAAAAAATTTCTATTCTATAAAAATTGTAAAAAATACTTACGTTCCCGTCTGCCGCACCTTAATAAGTAGGCTTTTTTTTAAAGTGTGCTTCTTTCTAAGATATTGCTCCGTCAACGTTTCCAGTAAAAAATTACTAAAATCATTTCCCCGGAATTTAAAATCAACGACTTGAAGGTGGGTTGATGGGTTTGTCCTAGAACCAATCAAGATTATGTTTTAAAAGCAAACGCTTTTAGTTGTTTATAACTAAATCAACATCATTTAATTTTCAAAGACATTTAATACCCTTTCCCTTAGTGAGAATTTCCTCTATCAGTGTTTTTAAGCTTAGATAAGTTTAGATGAGTGTTTTGGTGCAAATACGGACTAACCACCTTAAAATAGTACCTACTTGTTCCGTTGACTACACCTGAAATTATATTAATATGTACACCTCGTTTATCCTGAACGGTAGCAGTCTTACCTTGACGTATTACACTATGACCCTATCTTATTAGCTGCGCCATAATAGAATCATGGAAGGAATGATTGCTACTTTTCAGCGTGGACAAAGGTCACATGTTTATCAAGCATTAAAACACAACGTTTTTACTATATTTTGTTTTGTAAGCACATTTCATATGTAATACTACTACTTGTGGTTCAAAGACATGTTGACTTAGCAAACTATGCTTGTCAATCTTGTATTCTTTGGCGGACCACAGTTTGAGAACCACTGCCCTATATAAAAAACAACATTTGGATGATTGTTCAAAGACACCTAAACAAGTACAGACAACAATAACCAAACAAAACCAGTGTAACACACACAGATACACACCAAATAAATGTGGTTAGATGCAAAGAAAAGTACATAAATATGAGCCATTAAATTGTTTGGATACTTTTTTTTTTCCAAGAGGCGAAATGGGCACAGATTCCTACAGCCAGAGTGTAAAATAAAATAATACAAAATGTATTTTAGATTCCACCAATAATGTTGTTATTTATTGGTGTCTGGGAAAGGGGTTTCGGGGAGGGGGGGCTAACATTTAAAGTTACAAAACTGAGGGGAAAACACGCAGTGGAAAACCAAATATAGGTTAGTATTTAGCAAGGAGTGACTAATTCAAAGAGCGATTGGATTTATTTTTTCACACTGTTGAATTAATACTAAAATATATATTTTAAAAAAAATCAAACTTGTTTGCCGTGTGTTGCGAAACGATATTATTAAGGTGGAAGTGTAGAGAACACGAAAAAAGGCCGGTGTATTTGCAGTTTTAATAGCAAAACTTCTTTTTAGCCAAAATAAATCAAATATTGCTTCAGTGGAAACATAAAACTTAATTTTTATCACATTATGATCTAACATTTCTTGAAAAATCTGTTATGAGCATAGCAAGTATTAGATGACAAACTTTTTAAATGAAGAGAAAAAGTTATCATTAAATTACAGGACACCCTTGACAGATTTTCAACAACTATTGATATCACCATGTGAAGAAAATTAAAGTCTATGTTTCTACTGAAGCTATATTTGATTTATTTTGACAAAAATAAAATGTTTTGCTATAAAAACTACAAAAACACTGACCTTTTCTCACGTCCCCTACAACCCCACCTTAAACCATTCAGGAGGAAATATCTTAAACACAGAAAATACATGCAAACATGCGAGAAACGTTAAAAAAAATACATCAACACAAGGCATGAATATTACCCATAAAGTTAGTTTTGAAAAGTGTATAAATGTTAAGCCTGTCCCCAAAATTAACCAATATATATGGATGGTTTGAAAGTATTTTTTTTAAAAATCACCCAGAAATGATTTCAATCAAGAAAACCTCGTCAATGAATACAAATAAATCTCCCCGTAATTTTGTAAAAACCAGATATATTTCTTTCTACACGATCAAAATAAAATCAAAACCACACACAGTAATCAAAAGGGCATCATGCAAAGTTTTTTTTTTTTTACATTAACTAGAATCGTACCTAACTTTACAAATTAATAAAGGTTAGTAGTAGACGTTAAGAATTATATTTGGTTTGCCAAATATTTTAGAATAATATGTGGATTATTTCTCAAATCTTAAACTGTTAGTAAGTAATGAAGTCAGTTGTTTTACAAAGCAAAAGTACACAGGAAAAAAAAGCTTCTTAAAACTATCGTGAAAACCAACACCGAAAAAAAACACGTTCGTGGCGGTTCGTGAATATTTTCCATGTTGTAAGATATTTTCCAATCAAATGTTTTTGTCCTAGAAGCTTTTGGAGTTAGTAGTTACAGTCCAATTTTCATGGGAAGCTAGAGAACTTTCACGTATTCATAAGTCAAGTCATGTGATATGAAGCTGTCACTTTGGACATATATTATCAATACATTTAAAAGAACACTAAAATTATAATAAATGTTATACATTTTGAACACAAAAATGTCTGTATTTTCAAAAGGCCCTTCCTATGAAAATCGGACTTTAATGCAATAGTTGTGAAAACTAAATAAGAAACTACGCTTTATTACAATTGTATATGACCTGATTTCCACGAACCGCCAAAGGGGAGGAAGGTAGCGGGGAGGGTGGGGTAAAAAAAAACATGCATACTGAAAACGATTTTGCTGTCTTTAATATATATTTTTTTCCATTCTAGCATGCCAAGGAAATTTCACATCGATACTAACCAATAATCGAGGTAGATCGGGGCGCTGTTGCTGCAAAAAGAGAAACAAAAAAACCTTTTGTTCCAGTCCAAGTGATCGCATCCAAAAAACCATTACAATTAAAACAATTAGCACTAGCAAACGCTAGCCAAAATGACCGAAATGTCGACCAATTTTGAGATACAGGTATATTGTTAATTATTAACAACAGTTGTTGCAACATGGTTGTTCAGTCTACAGTGAAAGTTGACAAGATATTCGTGAGGTAGACCTGAGTTTACCTTGTTGGCTAGCGGCTTAGCCGAGAAATGGCGTGGCAAGCTTTTAGCTTAGACATTAAGCTTGGTGGATCGTGAGATTGTTTCTGGTATAAAGTGGCTTTCCAACCTCTTTATAGGTGAAAAATGGTGCATTTATTCCCGTCTATTTACCTTAACCTTATTAGATTAGATTCTTTATAATATTTTGTTAAATCATGAGCAGCCATAAAGGCATATGATCCATTTTAAATAATATCAGTTTCTGTAGGCCTGTTTGTCAAAAATCTAATTTGACGAACGTGTTTGTTTGTTCCTTGCATAGTTAAAGAATAAATCAATGAATACCAGGATTTGATTGGAAGTCCGTTCTGTAAGGCCTTATTTCGTACCAGAATCCTACTATACAGTAGAATTTTGATAGGATAAAGACCTTCCAGAACGGGCTTCCTGCCAAAATCAGGGTACATCTCGACCCCTTTGGAACACAAAGAAATCTCCAGGCTGAGTTTTTAGATTTAACTTCCATCCAGCCTAAATTTAAAAAAAAATTCACTACTTAGATTAAAGCATGTTTAGCACTTAAGAGTAAACCAACCAGTAATCTTTTTATTTGCTATATACAGTGTAAAATGATATACATGGAAAACGATCCAGGGATCTTTGATTTGACAAACGAACGCTCTACCAGTGAGCTATCCAGGTTTAACCTTCCTGTGCACAGTCAGAGATCACTAATTAATTTTAAGGCAGAGTCTATGATGGACGTTTAAACTCGTCAGTACTCTTCGTCAGCTACTCGTGGCAATCAGAAACACAGCCACAATGACTCGTCAACTACTTGTGGCAATAAGAAACACAGCCACAATGACTTGTCAGCTACTCGTGGCAATAAGAAACACAGCCACAATGACTCGTCAGCTACTCGTGGCAATCAGAAACACAGCCACAATGACTCGTCAGCTACTCGTGGCAATCAGAAACACAGCCACAATGACTCGTAAGCTACTCGTGGCAATCAGAAACACAGCCACAATGACTCGTCAACTACTCGTGGCAATAAGAAACACAGCCACAATGACTCGTCAGATACTCGTGGCAATAAGAAACACAGCCACAATGACTCGTCAGCTACTCGTGGCAATCAGAAACACAGCCACAATGACTCGTCAGCTACTCGTGGCAATCATAAACACAGCCACAATAACTCGTCAGCTACTCGTGGCAATCAGAAACACAGCCACAATGACTCGTCAGCTACTCGTGGCAATCAGAAACACAGCCACAATGACTCGTCAGCTACTCGTGGCAATCAGAAACACAGCCACAATGACTTCTCAGCTACTCGTGGCAATCAAAGACACAGCAATCAGAGACACAGCCACAATGACTCGTCAACTACTCGTGGCTATCAAAGACACCACTATCAGACACAGCTATTAGAGACACAGCTATCAAAGACACAGCAATCAGAAACACAGCCACAGTGACTCGTCAGCTAGTCGTGGCAATCAAAGACACAGCCATCAGAAACACAGCCACAATGACTCGTCAGCTACTCGTGGCAATCAGAAACACAGCCACATGACTCGTCAGCTACTCGTGGCAATCATAAACACAGCCACAATGACTCGTCAGCTACTCGTGGCAATCAGAAACACAGCCACAATGACTCGTCAGCTACTCGTGGCAATCAGAAACACAGCCACAATGACTCGTCAGCTACTCGTGGCAATAAGAAACACAGCCACACTGACTCGTCAGCTACTCGTGGCAATCAAAGACACAGCCATCGGAAACACAGCCACACTGACTCGTCAGCTACTCGTGGCAATCAAAGACACAGCCATCGGAAAGACAGCCACAATGACTCGTCAGCTACTCGTGGCAATCAAAGACACAGCCATCGGAAAGACAGCCACAATGACTCGTCAGCTACTCGTGGCAATCAAAGACACAGCTATTAGATACACAGCTATCAGAGACACAGCTACTTAAGAGACACAGCTATCAGAGAATAACCTTTAGTGTGCTAAATTGTTTTGACATTATCATACAACTAAATGGAAAGCATGCGTTTTATCAGTGGTTATATGTTCATTTTAAAACCATGCTGCAAAAACCTATATGCTACACTTGAGAATGAAAAAAAATCAAAATTTTATGCCAACATACCGAAGAACTTTGGTGTTTTAAGGGACACAAGCACCCGTACTAGTGGTCACGCAGCATAAGGCGTCAAGCTCGCAAATGTCTAGGACAGGGAGGTTTATTTTCGAATCTCGAACGGGTGCACAGGGGGATGGCTTACCACGTGTTATTTATCACTGTGGTTTGCCCATTCCTTATGCGGGTGCATTTCCTCTAACTTTCCCTCCCAAATTCTACCCCACGTATTAAGGTATACCTCAGTTTTAGCTTCTGTGGTGCTGACTGACAGTTCACAGCTGACTTCTGACAGTCAGCAGTTAGGTATATACCTAAATTTTGACTGTCAGAAGTGACAATCGCTAAAAACATGTTTTTAGCAGATCATATGATTCGGCGTAGGGATACATAATTTGGTCTGGTAGCTTTTCAAAGCCGTCAGAAGTCAGCTGTGAACTGTCAGTCAGCACCACAGAAGCTAAAACTGAGGTATAGTTAATAACCTTGGGAGTAAACATATATTTTAATAGGTCTGGGTGGTGCTAGATTTAGAACATCTTCGGAGGTATTCTTATTTCACAACAGCCAATAAACAACATATTTTATTATTTTATTTATGGTTCGTATCGTTGAGAAATGACACCAAGACAGGATTGTAGTGTTATCATTAAAAACCTAGTTGGGTCGGTAATGTTGTGTAAAGTACTTCAATAGCTAAAATTATAATCATTGTATTATTTTTAAAAGTAATGCGGATCATGCATTTCAAAAGATTTGTTTTTATTCCTAAATTATTATTTTTTCACTCCTTTTCGGTCATCCTTTACATTCCCACGGCACACCTTTTGAGAAGCGATTCTCTAAACGAAAGGCAAGCGCCGTTCCAAAAATCATTCAGTCAATTTTCCTAATTTTGTTATAAATAGCAAAAATAATATATTGAAAATGGCGATGAAACACCCTTTTGAAGTGATTTAGATTACTTTTATTTTAGTTCCTATCATAAAACAAAATCAAACATAGATAAAAAGGTTAAAAAATTATACGTATGCCAACTTAACTACTTATTAATAAATTAACGCATTTTGGACCTCAAGTTACCTGGTTTTCCCCCATTATTATTATTATTATTTTTTTAAAACCATTAAAAATGGAGGTTACAGGGGAAAATCACACTATACATAATTTCCCAGGACAACTTTTATTTCTCAGAACCCATTAGGACCCCAGCAAATATTTTTGATTGATTTAAATAATGAGACGTCTTTTAACCATAGTACAAAGTGCGTTAGTAAGGTATCATGATAATCTAACAGATGGCAGCACTAGCTTTCAATTTGTGTTAAAATTTGACTCTACTTTTATCTCCCTGTACCCTTAAAATGTAAACAAAGCTGTTTGCAAATTGCATAGGTAAGTGTTTATGGCAAAATTATTTTTTAAATGTCGCAAGCTTAAAGAATGTAATCCAATTTAGCCACTGATCCCCCCCTTTTTTTTGTCCAGAGTTGTATTTTTTTAAATTGCCAAATTAAAGAGTTTACGCGATATGATTTCAAACCCGGGCCATATCTGAGAGTTATTAGATCTACTTTCACGTATTCATACGACAAATCATGTGATCCGCAACTGCTCACAACGAGCCATACCAACCGAGACGCCACCGTCTGTTGACGAAGAGAATGACTATTTCGATGAATAGAGGGTGTCGTGTGGTCAGCACAATGAATCCTACTGCCGTTAATGTCAGTTTTATAGATCGGAGCCGCTACTTTTTAAAAATCAGCTCTTCATTTGCCCTCACGAGGCTGAGTCCCAAACCCAATGCTTCACAGAAAGATTCTGGAATCCCCGGGGATTGAATCCAGTACCTCTGGATCTGTAGCCAGGAGATCTGGCCATTATACCACATAGAGGGTCAGAAATTATCAATACCTATAAAATAACAAGAGTTCCGGGTTCAATCCCCGAAGCTTCCAGAATCTTTCTGTGAAACAGTGGATCTGGAACGAGGTTAACTCAGCCTTGTGAGGACAATTGAGGAGCTGAATAAAAAAGTAGCAGCTCCGGTCTATAAAAATGAGATTAACGGCCAGAGGGTTCGTTGTGCTGACCACATGACGCCCTTTATCCACAAATTATAGCATTATCTTCGCAAAATGTGGGGCGGCTCGGTCGATATAGCTGGCTTGTGGGTTGACGCCATGGAGTTTATTTTAAATGGTAAAAATGTTATAAAAGTTGATTACATTTTTTTAAAGCCCTGCTTATGAAAAGCGGTGTGTACGGCGGTTTGTTTTAGAGAGGAACAAGGTGACCTGGTGGTCTAGGGGTAAGGTGTCAGACTTCGTGCGGGGTCCGGGGTTTCAATCTGGTCCCGGCACAGATTTATCTGATTGCCAAACCCTTCCTTCACCTCTGACAAGACGTGTATTAATCACAACTTGTGAATGTGTGGAACGCCAGGCCTCCACCGTGGTTCGGATCCACGTTAAATTGTAGGTCCTCCATTTCACCTCACAATCACCTACCATTACACATTAGCGTATGTGCGTATAACCCGAACGGTAGTAAAGAAGGGTGAATGATGATAATATAATAATAATAATAATAATAATAATAGAGAGGAATAAGCTGCCTGCACACCAGTCAGCGGTAAAAGGAATCGTCCCATCCAAATCCTTCTAACAAGATGATTCCACACTGTGGTCCATGGTGATCTGTGCCCATTCTGTCCTAACAAAGCACGAGAGCGCCCAATCTTTATCATGTTGGTACGTTTTCAACAGGAACGTTACAAACCTAGGTTTACTGGTAGCTAATACTTACTTGTGAGTTTGACAAACATTAAATATTCCTTGGAGGGAAAGTTTTGTTTTTTTTTATTCAAAAGAGACAAGAATCACTACTTTTTAATTTGAGAAACTGCACACATATTTTGTTTGGATTTCCACTCCCGAAACGTTTTGTAGAAATACTAGATTTCAGTTAGACACAAAAATAAATCAATTGTGGTCGAATGTAAATAAATCGTAATATCAGTGAAGAAAAAGCGACATTTTTTTTATTTGCGTGTATAATCTTATTATTTAAGAAATGTTCTTGAGAAAAAAGACCTACAGAAAAAAAAGTGTTACAATCGTGTGATTAATCAAAATACAGAGTGAACGAATTTAATCAACATAATTATGTCAGAAAAAATTTAGCCATAACTTTTTCTCTATGTTCTTTGACGACATGTGAAATAAACTTTAATGGCGTGAAGGATGAGAATGTGCAACATTGCAACTAGAGGAACACAATGGAGTTGTGAAAAATAGTATTTCCTGAAAATTGCTTAAAATTCTAACGAATGAATCAACATTGCAACACTTTTTTTCGGTAAAAAATTAAAGTAATGTATAATTAATTATTTCATCAAATATAAGCATTCACTCAAAAATTGTTTGAGTTTGCGAAATATGTTAAAAAAGAAATGCAGAGGGTCCATTGATTCTTTAGCGAAAAACAATTTTTAAGCGTAACAAAAAACTTTATTATTTAAAAAAAAAATTGGATATAGGCTATTTGTTTTTAAATACAGTGGTGAGTTTCACAATCATTCTAAATACACGAGACCCATTTATTTTTCACGTGGGCCTCTACAGCCCTGGTGATATATTACGGGCTTTTTATATTAAGGGTGAATTAGTTACAATTGCACTTTTTTTTTACAACCGATGCTCTGGCAATGTTACCCAAGCACAAGTATTTAATGAATGCATGTACGTGTTGCTATTTTAATTAACAGGTATGTTATTTATAGCATTTCAAATTAAAAAAAAAGAAAGAAATCAAATCTTTTCTCCAAGCAAAACTCTCATCCCTTCTTTCCCATCCGTTCACTCAACCCCCTAACCTCCCCCCCCCCCCCCATCTTCACTACTTTTCCCCCTTCCTTCTTCTTTTTACATCTTTCAGCAGCTTATATTAAAAACTCAGGAAGACGAGCTTTCAAGAAAGTTCCCACCCTTCTTAATATCCCCTCCTACACTTTTGTCTCCACCCCCCCCCGTACCCTCTCCCCTAAATAATTTTTTTCCATGTATTTCCTCTCTTTATTCCTCCATTCATCGCCCAACATTTCTTCATACCCCTTTTTTTTATCCCATTCCCTTTTTTTCTTCAGAGCCTAATCAACATTCCAATCCTGCCCCCTCAATGATCAAAAACTCACTCCCAAAGCCTTGCAAGTTTCTCCTCGGGGAAAAAAAAAAAGTAAAAAAAATAGTGAAATGTCGGGAATAATTAAGGATAGCTGAATTTTGGCAAGTTTTTAAGCCACTATAAGGTGTGTGTCTCCCCCCCCCTCCCCCTCTTCCGAACTTCCCATTGACAAACTTTTAAAAAACTGACATATTCCCATAGCCAATGATCGTAGTTATGTAATTAACTTTAGTTTTAATTCGAATATCACGCACTGCAAAAGTGTTAGGACTCCTCAATTTTACGCTAGTACCATTCATTTGGTTTGTCTTAATTTTATAAAAATAAACGTTTTTTTTATATTTTAAATTTTTAACATTGTAACGCCTTTGAAAATGGCAATAAGATATATGTTTAGTATAAAAATTATAGCCTGTTAAAAATGAATAAATTTTATATCCTTCATGGTTTGTTTACCCAAAGACTTTGTCTACCAACAGAATGACGGGCTGTATGGCGCTACTAGTGCGGTAAGCAATGCCAAACCACACCCTCAATGCGTTGTAAACCAGCTTTGGACTGGACGACGTATATAGACAACGTGTGTGTGTATGTGTGTGTTTATATGTGACGTTGTGTGGTGTAAGTGTCCTTCGTGTATAACATTAGTTCATTTCGGAAATGTTTTGATCTGAGAAGATACGTAATGAAAGTACGGTGGTACTACAAATTTACGTTTTTAAGTTATGCGCATCTTATCGGAATGTACAGTAGAGTGCCATTTATTACATTTTTTTAACATGTACAGTATTTATTATTCTTTACAACTTCTTATTTGATTATATCTACAGAAAAAAAGAAGATGGAAAGGACTTGAAGAAAAACTGTGAACGTGAAAAAGGATTTACGTACAATCACTGAGGCTAGTTTAAAATTGATGGACTGCATGGAATAAGGATTTGGGTAAGGAACATAAAGGGTTATATCTATATTACATAGGCTTACAGTGAGTACAAGCAGAACTAAACAAGACTACTGGTATCAAAACAGCTCTTTTATCATACAGACTGATAATCCATCTGTTCTTCAACATCTTCACCTTGTTCAAAGAGCTCAGAAGAGAAGTTCGATCTCAAAATAAACTGCTCGATCTTGTGAGAGAAGCATAAATGCATCAGAACGAAGAAAAAGTTTTCACATGGTATCGACTTTAGACAGTATTAACGCTTTCTTTTTTTTTATATAAAAAATTGTGCTGTACAAAATTTTAATGGAGATAACGGATACGAGCCAGACTTCTTAGTGCGAGTGACCTCGTGGCAACAGAAACACGCCAATGTGCAAGTTGTTACGAAACTTTGTCAAGAACTACTACAGGTGAGGGACTTGTAGGTTGTCCAAAATCAAAAGGGAGGTATAATTTACTCGAAAAACTAAAGAATTACTGTAAAGTTTTTGTCATGGGCTCATACACAGATCTACTAGTGTTGTTAGTTTCTCTCGTTCTTGAAAATAAGTATATTTATTTATGTAAATAAAAGGGGTAAAAGCCCTTTAAAAAATTGGTTTACAGACCCGGAAGTTTATCGGGCAGTTATAGCGAAATTAGAAAACTTCGGCTGTTAGCTAATGCGATAAATGGTTGTGACATGAATCATGATTTTATGAATTGGGAAAAAATCAAAGCCAATTTAAATTATAAAACATTTGAAACTGAAAGCCAAGATAGGATTTTTTTCCCCCCCCAAAGAAGTAATTCCTCGAGAAGAATTGTTTATCAAAAGAGATAAATCCATCCTTACATTGTATGGGATGAACAAATACTCAAATTTGAACGAAGCTAGTTAGTTCGGATTCATGACCTTAACAAGAAAAGTCTGCTTTGAGATCAAATTTATGACCGGGTGAAACTCCCTCCAACATCAAAAGCATCTCATCAATATCTTCCGGGGTTCTACTTACAAGTCCAAGAGTGGCTAGGAAATAAACTTCTGGCAGCTGATTGGGGATGGGAGTTTAGAATACTTGGATAAAATTTAGGAAAGACGAAAGCATTGAGGCCTATTGCTAGCTTAATATATGTTGATATAGATGAACTCCAAATGAGTAGGTGGAAATTATTATGGATGACGAAAATCTGAACTGAAATGGCCTATCATGCTACAGCCCACCTACGTTAAGTGAAGTGACACTCCTTTTGATGAGTAATTCTGAATATACTGTCAACGGGAGCTGTGAAAATTGATTATGCCTGGTCAAAGGCTTAAGGATTACCTTCTGCCGTAGTGGTAACTACTGGTTACTACGTGGTACGTTAGTGGCAATGCCATCCACATAGAACCATATTTTATTATGTGTCATGGGTGCAAACATGTGGATATATAAATATAATTTTAAACTTTTTGAATCAGGATACAGCTTTTATACTAAACATATTCCCATAATTGCCATTTTAAAACAAGCTACAATGTTAAAACTTTAATTACAAAATAAAATTAAACTTTTGATTATTGTTTTTATTAAAATTAAGGCAAAACTATTGGTATTATCACAATATCAAAGAGGGGTGCATTTTTTCAGGATTAAATTTAAAAAAATAATTAAACCGTTGCAAGCATTGGCTATGAAGATAAGTCCGTTTCTAAAAGTCAGCGAATGTGAATTTCAGGGATGGGGGCTTCAGGGGTAAAGGCGAGGTGTTTTGGGGAAATACTCCTTTTATGGTGGTATATAGCAACTTGCCAAAATGTAGTTTTCCCCTAATTATTCCCGGAGTCAAACCTTTATTTCCTGGGCTACCTCTCTCACAGTAAATTAAGCGCTGCCTCCGGAAATTCTTTGCCGGTCTTGGAAAGTTCCTTCCCTCCTTTTGCCCTAAGGTCCATGTCTTGAAAACCTCTCACAAAACTCCATCTACCACGTTATATACACAGCGATAAACTTTCATCTTGCACCAGATCAGACTTTGTAGAACAAACAAACACTAGGGTAGGATTCTGGTAGGAAGGACTGTTTATATAATACAAACAGGTTTGTTAACGGCCAACAGTGACAATATTTTGCTGTTAGCAATAGTTCTGTGACCAGTAAACCTCGTTACTTTCATGTTTTTAAGCTAAGAAATTATGCCATGCATGCTCCTTTCGTTACTAAAGTCTTAAGATTTCTCTTTGGATTTCAATTGAAATATATCCTATAATTTATTCTTGGATTTGAGGTGGATCTTTCTCCTTGGTAATCTAGTTAGACAGATAATTAAGGTGGAATTCAAGGGGACGCGAGAAAAGGCCAGTATTTTTTTTTCATTTTGCATAGTAGAACATTCTTTGACCAAAATAAATACAATATTGCTTTAGTACAAACAAAGAGTTTAATTTTCTTCACATGTTGATATCAAGTTATTGAATATCAGGTCAAGGGTGTACTGGAATTTAATGACAACTTTCTTCTCATCACTTAAAAAATTATATTATCATCCTGAACAGGTATTAAGACGCGGTGATAAAAAGAAACCAGAAGGTTGAAAAGTTTGAATATTCTAGAACTTGCCTTGACATAGTAAAACCATCTGTGGAGAAAAGGGGAGTCCCCGGTGAGCACTCGAAAGATCGCGTATCGCCGGGTTCGCTTTTAATATGACGGAGGAAGTTCAAATCCCGAACGCGTATACCAAGTGGTTTTACACTCTCACTCCACGCGATTTTGGGTACATGTATCCAAGATGCTATCACCTCCATACCTAAACCATTAGTGAGAGTATGCGAACAGCTCAGACAGGTAATAAAACGGGAAAACACATAAAAAAAAGTATTCATGCTTAAAAGTAACACTAAAAACTCCTAATAGAAGATTTAATGTATTCTTTCTCCTGAGATATCAAACCGCATAGCCTACACCATTTTCCAGTCCTCGAAAACATTGCGTGAACGCCCTCCACAAGTCTATAAATTCTTCTGTTCTTCAGTCACGAGACTATATAAATTCTTCTCGTGTACGTACCTAGGAGAACTACTAATGCAGCAGAAATTATGTGTCCCCTCCCTTCGCCCACCCATCATCCCACTTCCCCTTAACCATATCTTCTTCGGTAATAATGTTAATATATTCCAGACATGCTCCGATGCTCTAAAAGACTCAAAACTACCCTCTACTCCCCCTTACACACTCTCTTTTACACCCCCTGCGAATTCCCTTTAGGCTAAGACAGAGGGGGAGGAGGGTGGAGGTTGAATAAGGAAGGAAGAGTGATATTGCTATTCATGCTTTGCAAGTCATGGCGGCCTATCCTTGATCTGACTTCTGAGGGGGGTGGCGGGTGGCAAAAAAAGACATTTTTCCGACTTCCTCGCACCCCTAGCAAAAACACAGCTTCCCATTTTTTTTATCCCCCCCTCAGTCCGGAACTTAACGCGACTTAATCTCGAACCTCTAGCAACTTTTTCCGCGCAAGAGAAACGGGTAACGGACGAAAGGAAATAATGTCAACCTTTGGTTTTCCTGGAGAATTTTTTTTTTGTTCGAAGGCTAAGGTAAAAAATAAATAGAATAGTCCGGACTTCACTTTTGAGTGTGAATCAAAAACTTACTTTGGGCTAAGTGAGATATAAAATTATTATCACTATTATCATCGTCATGAGCGTATCTGTGGTCAGAATTCCTGGTTAAAGATCCAAAGGTCCCGGGTTCGATTCCCAGCACCACCAGACCTTTCTGTAAAGCAGTGGGTCTGGAACGGGGTTGACTCAGGCTCGTTAGGTCAAATGAGGAGCTACTTGAATGAAAAACTCGCGGCACCAGTATAAAAAAACAGATTGACGGCCGGAGAGTTCGTTGTGCTGACCTTATGACACCCTCTATACACAAATGTTGGTACTATATTCACCAACGGACGACGCCAGCTTGATTGTGGGTTGACGCTATGGAGTTTTTTTAATCATCCTTTGTAAGCTGTGTATCCATTATACTGTATACCAGAGAAACACTATAATCCAAGGGAACAGGACAAGGAGAGTGTAACTTAAGGCATTTAAGCAGCCTTTACTTTGAAGAGAGCAAATTACAATGATAGGTTACAAAAAAAATTGATTCAGAGATTATATTTTTTAGTGGATTCACTTTTCTGTGAGAAATTCCTAAACAACACGATTTTAATTATTACGTTTAACATAAACGGCTAGAGGTTTGGAAGGTTGTTTCGGAAAAAGTGTTGCCACACTAGCGTGGATAGAAGATGGGAAATAACAGAGATGTAGAAAGTAAATTTTTCTAGGGGAACAGGGTAACGGGTTTGCTATTAAATTTTACAAGAGATTTAGCCAATAAACGTCTTTATACGTATCAACACCCCTCAAACCCCTGTCATCCCGCTTTCTAAGTCCTTGGGCGATAACACGCATAAAATCACCTTCGGTGCGCTGGTTAGCCGGTACATTGCGAGCTTGACGACAGAGATCGCGTGACCACTGGTGCAAAATATTTTGTTTAAGAAACTGTAGTGGGGTTGTGAAACATTGTCTTCTCACCTCACATGACGAGAATAAATTTATAGTATTTGTAAACAAAAGGACTTATAAACAATATCTGGGCCAAAAAGGAATAAAGATACTGACTGGATAGAGCAAGCTCTAGATAGGGATAGGATATAATTAGGTGTACTGGATAAAACTAGCGCAAGATAGATAAAGGGTTTAATGAGGATAAAAACAACCCAAGATAGGGTGCAATTAGGATATAAAAGAGGTTAAGTGGATAGAACTAGCTCAATAATATTTAGCACCGCGTCTTACTACCCGTTCGGGTTATACGCTTAAGTACTATTTACTCTAATGGATTAGGAATTGGGAAGGTTGAATTTAGAGGAAGTGAACCCGCATTTGCGTGGAGGGAGAGTGGAAAACCATTTAGGAAAAACCACCCCCAGTTCACCCGACCGAGATTCGAACCTCGATCTCCCCGTCCTCGGTGGTCGAGCTCAACACGACTAGCGCGTTAGCCAACTACGCCACCGAGGCGGGTAACTAGCTCAAGATAGAGATAGGGTGTAATGAGGTGTACTGGATAAAACTAGCGCAAGATAGATATAGGGTTTAGTGAGGATAAAACCTACCCAAGATAGGGTGCAATAAGGATATAAAAGGGGTTAAGTGGATAGAACTAGCTCAAGATAGATATAGGGTGTAATGAGGTGTACTGGATAAAACTAGCGCAAGATAGATATAGGGTTTAGTGAGGATAAAACCTACCCAAGATAGGGTGCAATGAGGATATAAAAGGGGTTAAGTGGATAGAACTAGCTCGAGATAGGGTGTAATGAGGTAGAATGGATAGAACTATCTCAAGTTGGAGATAGGCTGTAATGAGGTGGACAGGATAGAACTAGCTCAAGTTGGAGATTGGGGGCGTACTTCTTGTAATTGCGGCAATGAGCTTTCGAGTTCCTAATGCTAGGGGGTAAGTTAGAAATAATTATTGGAGTTAAAAGACTTTAAATCAATATAAAAACACTTTTGTCACTTGAGTAATTTTTAATGAAGCAAAACACATACTAATTATACTTATCTCATTTGCAATCTCTGTATTTTAAAATAACAAGAACAATTTTTTTTTAAATAAATCTCCTAAACGGATATCCGGGCACTTTATCTCCCGTACCCAGACCCGACTGGTCAAAATGGCGGCGGATGTGGGCCGCAGCCTCACAATACATATGTCACCAAAATAAGTCTAATTAAATCAGACATTAATTAGAGTGGTAAGCCGCAGACACCAAGGGTGCCCCTGTGTTTCCAAATGGGTAAGGGGGGCGGATTAAAATCCTCATATTCCGGAGGGGTGGCACCCCGCCCACACCCGCCTACCCCTTTCATCGAGAGTAAATTTCAGGAATTTTAGAGCATCTGAACGTAATTCTGAGCTATGAGTTTCAAGAGCCAATTTTAGCAACAAAAAAAGTTTCTGGAAAATAACAAAAAATCAAATTTTGTTGTACCGGAATCCATTGAAAAGCAACATTTTATTTTCCATAATTTTTTGAACAGAACTAAATGAAAAGAAAGTTTTTTGAAGAATGAATGGGAGGAAATCTACATTTTACCATTTTTATCTTTGTTTGATCCAAAGTTGTTAGTAGCAAATTGCAGCCAAATACCAAATAAACAATTTTGATTTTCTCATAACATTAAAAAAAAGGTAAATATGATATATATACCCCATTATTGCCTATTTATGTTCGGCCTTAAAATACATATTACTATCACATTTTTCTAGGAATTAAAAAAAAGTTAAATATTTAATCATTCAACTATGTTGCCTCTTTGAAGCCGGGTAAAGATTACTAAGCCGTTTTTTATGTCAGTGATTTTTTTTTTAAGTTCAACATGCAAAGTTACCAAAAAACCAAACATTATTAATAAAATATTCCAACTTCCCATAAACCAAGGATTATGTTGACACTCAAGAGAAATATTTCAAGGCACTCCCTTATATAGGGCGCCTACACGATCAGTCAGACTGTCAGTAAGTAATATAAATTATTATTATTATTATTATTATTATTATTATTATTATTATTATTATTATTATTAGCACCGCGTCTTACTACCCGTTCGGGTTATACGCACTTACGCTAATGTGTAATGGAAGGGTGATTGTGAGATGAAATGGAGGACCTACAGTTTAACGTGGAATCCGAACCACGGTGGAGGCCTGGCATTCCTCACATTCACAAGTTGTGATTAATACACGTCCTGTCAGAGGTGAAGGAAGGGTTTGGCAATCAGATAAATCTGTGCCGGGGCCAAGGTTTGAACCCCGGACCCCAGCACAGAAGTCTGACACCTTACCCCTAGACCACCAGGTCACCCAAGTAATATAAAGTGATAATTAATACTGACAGTCTTGCAAGTGGTGTGAGAGACTGACAGTAGTACTGACCGTGTGCACGCGCTTGTCAGTATTTCCTTCAGTCTCAGTAGCAAAGCCCACACCTTTTCCTTATCATCCATTTTGTTGCACAGTGCATGAAGGAGCTTAGACTGGTACAAATAATACTGACTCATAAATACTGATGCATACTGTCAGACAGACTGTCAATCTTAAGACTAACAACAGTCTGTCTGATCGTGTAGGGGCTCTGTTACAATAGTTAAAGACTTGGTTTTTCATTAGAATACTTTTAAAAAAACTTTTCTTTTTGGTCGTTTTTATATGAATAGTTTTCAAGGTTTTTTTAAAAAATTTTAATCCCTATTTCTCCACTATTACAAATCTGGGTCTCCATTTACTAACTAGTTTTTTTTATTACCTAGTTATAATTAATGTTTTCTTATATAGCTTAACTAGGCCAATTCTAAAAGCTGTCGTTTTATGTATTTTTCAGTGCCGACCTGTTATAGAACTTGCGACTTTTGGTCAGCATTATAATAAAAATAATATAAGGATTGTAATATTTTCCCACATCTTTTGGCGTGCCCTTCCCACCCCTCTCCCCACACCACCCAGCCACTCACCTGAGTTATTGGCATATTTACACTAATTGGGTAGGAACGAGGAAGATATACAGGGTACCTACAAAACATTTAATTTAAAATTCCTAGACTTTTCCAGACAACATTTAAAAAACAAAATTCCCGACTTAACCTTTTTAGAGTTTTTCTTGGTGAGTGGTAATTTTTTTAATAAGTTATTTTTTCCAGTATTGAATATTTTAGATATTTTTGGGTGCTATGTAAAATGCAGGGCTATAGAATTTAACCTCATTAAAAAAGTTACTTAGAGAACAACATTTTTTTTAAAAAAAGGGACTTTAAGGAACCAAAATGTTTTGCACATTAAAAAAAATAGTCGGGAAAATCAGATTTTTTGTTATTGTCACTAAAACCCCTATCAATTATTTGCCAGTTAAGAGAACATCTTAAATGTATGTTCGATACTATATTGATTAGATTACACTAGTCTGCATGATATCAGATGAGTGGAAACTAATATGTGTTTTTGGCTCACTTTTTGATGCTGATTCCAAAACTGTTCTTAATTTTCTTCTATCACGTACAGTTTTTTCACAATGGACCTAAGTTGACTTCCAACATTTATCGCTGAGAACACTATATGTGCCAGTAAGTAATGCGTATTGTTGGAGGGAAATTTCGCAACATAGACCTATAAGCCTTTAGGTTGCCACAACTGCTGCTGCTGCTAGGTGTCCTTGTCTGACCTTGGAAGTGTTGTGACTCTCAGACGCTTGCATTTCCAGATATGTTCTCATTGTATTTCGTTTTATGTTTGCATTTCCGCCGCTGTTCTCTGTTTATTTCCCTGTTGTGATTGCAGTTATAGTTGTAGTCTTACAATGTCTACACGCAAGTGTGTGAGCAATCCAATTTTTTTTTAGATCTGTGCTTAAACAAAGAACGGACATAACAGACTTTGTAAAGAAAGCTTACTATACTTATTATAAGTGAAGCTTGGTGACCAGGATAAGGCATGGGCGACAGACAGTTTGCCATTATTGTGTTGAGAGGTTTAGGTTATGGGCAAAAGTTAAGAAGACGTGGATGTCGTTTGCAATTCCTATGGTGTGGAGGGAACCTAAATACCACCTTAATGACTGTTACTTCTGTTTGGTTAATGTTCAGGGGTGCAATTCAAAAAATATAAAGCAAATTGTGTATCCAAGCATTCCTTAAGCCATTAGGCCAGTTCCACATGGAGAAGACATTCCTGCCTCTCTTTCTCCAGCTTTTTTAGAGAACCTGGCAGAAGATGATGTTGAAAGTGAACTTTATGTAATCTCTGAAGCCAATAATGATGATGTCTAAAAGCCTGAAGACGACTTTACTCCACAAAGCTTCTTGCAGAGCGAACTTAATGATCTAGTACGTGATCTGAATTTTCCTAAGGAATCTGCAGAACTACTTTGCTCCCAGCTTAAAAGTAAAAATCTTCTGGCACCAGGAACACATTTTTCATGGTACAGACACAGAGGACAAGAACTAGTTCCTTTATTTTCAAAGAACGACTCCTTGGTTTCCTGCAATAACACAAACGAGTTAATGAACTTCTATGGCATTGAACATGATCCTAATTAGGGTAGACTTTTTACTGGCTCATCCATGAGGAGCCTCAAAGGCGTGTTTCTGCACAATGGGAACGTGTATGGGTCTATTCCTGTGGCCCATTCAGTTGAAATGAAAGAGACATTCGAGAACATCAAGGTACTGTTAACAAGTATCAAGTATGCGAAACACAAATAGCTAATCTGTGGTAACTTCAAAGTTATAGGAATTCTATTAGGACAACAAGCTGGGTACATGAAACTTCCTTGCTTTCTATGTTAATGGGACCATCGGGCAAAGCAAAGGCATTGGAGTGTGAGAGTTTGGCCAGAGCGGAGGAATTATGTGCCTGGAACTAAAAATATATTGACAGAACCGCTTGTAGACCCCCAAAAAGTCTTGCTTCCACCACTACATATCAAATTGGGCTTAATGAAGTAGTTTCTAAGGGTTTTACCACAAGATGGGCCTTGTTTCAAGTACTTTTCTATGAAATTTCCCTTCATCGCACAAGAAAAATTGAAAGCTGGAGTTTTTGTTGGTCCACAAATCCGCAAACTGATAAAGGACGAGGATTTTGAGAGAACGATGAATGAGAGAGAAATAGACGCATGGACCGCCTTCCACTCTGTTACTGAAAACTTTCTAAGGAATAACAAAGATCCAAATTACAGGAACATTGTTGAAACAATGTTGGAAAACTTCAAGATGTTGGGTTGAAATGGAGGATCTGCAAGGAAGTAAAAAAATAGAAAGTTTGAAAATTAATGGAACACTGGTTACTATTTTTTGTTACAGAATAGTCACGAAAGTATTAGGATAGTTCTTTATAGTATTAGGACAGGTCCCTACAATATTTAAAAAATGTTTTTGTAAAAAAAAAAGTCTTGTGTTTGAATATATTTGTGCTTAAAATAGCTAAAATGTTGAAAACATAACCTCTTAATTTGTGTAAAAACCTGACGTGATAGAAAAAAATGAAAGTCATTTTTAGAATCAGCATGAAAACTATATTCAAGAACACCAACTTTTGAGAAATCATCTGAGAAAAAATTCAAAAATGCAGACTAGTGTTATTAAATGGAATAAAATAATAACCAATTTACTCTATAAATTGTTTATATTAGATATTATTTTAATTTTGAATTGTTAGGATAATGAATCTCATAAAAATGCAATAAGGTGTATATAGAATGTGTGTGACATTTTTGGGGAAAAAAGCTTTATCATAAAAGGGCCACGTCAAATTTTGTTTTAATGTTTTAAGTAAAAAAAAATCTGTTATAAAAAGCTATAAAGCGCGTTAGCAGTGGTAAACAGATTAAATGCTGCACAGTAAGTAGAATATATATTAATGTATCATTCAAATCTAAACATAACGTACTTTTTTTTTTTTAACTTTTGTGTCTTAATCTTTAGGTTGTTTATTGTGAAGTACGTTGATACTTTTGAAGATTTCTTTTCAATCACTTTTGCAATTGAAACTACTTGTTGAGAGGCTTCACTTTCATTTGTCTTTAAACCCTTAACATCATAAAACATCCCTTGTACAAGACTCAATTCTTAATAGTTCTTGTGTTTAACTGCTGAAGCTAGTCGCTTACTTAGTAGCTCCATCAAAAAAATTATCAGCAGCATTTTTCTTTTTTCTTTTCTATAAGGTCTTTGGATAGTTTTTCCGAATCATGTGCTTCTTCAGCCCTCTGCTTTAGTGCTTGCTATCTTCTCTACTTCTTTTCTCTCTCTATCTTTCATAAGTCTCTCTTTATTAATCTTGTCTTGTTCTAAGAAAGTCTGAGACCCGATGTTGAAAACCCTCTTTCAATTGAAGTACAAGTGATATTCAAATGTCCCCTAAGTGTACTTTATTGGGTGCAATAATTTAAATAAAATGGCACCAAAATTAATCATATTCAAACATAAATATGCTCAAACAGTATGAATTATTGGAAAAAAATGTAAATTAACAAATGCTAAGCAGCTTACATCAACTTTTTTTTTCGTAAACGTTTATAGTATTTTTCATCGGTTTATTAATAATTTTTATTAAGAAAAAGGGACTTGAGCACCAACATGTCAAAAAAAAAAGGAGACTTTAAAGACCAACTTTAAAAAGGGGACTTTTAGGGACTTAGGGACCACCCCTAAAAGCCCTGAAAATGTTTTAAAACAAACACAGTACATCTCATATTAGCAGAATGCCATATCCAGGCAATACCTTTTTGTTAACACCAAGAAACTAAATCTTTAACTTTTGTTTAAATGTTTAGGCGCAGAGTTAGTCAAGAATTTAAATTCTCAGACTTTTCCTTGTTTTTAATTAAGTTCCTCTACATCAAAAAATTCCCCGACTTTTCCCAAGCTTTCTCTGTCTGTAGCGACCATGTAAAAGGTTCACGAATACCGACTGGGTCTAGTTTTCATGGCGCGATGAAGAGATGACTATTATAGAAGCTGTGAAGGGGTAGGTTGAGTAGGGGGTGTAGTTGGCAACCCCCCCTACGAGCCACTCGACACGAGTGGTACACACCACTATCCTCGGAACATCAGACTCGAGAGAGAGAGAGCGATTCCTCCTCACACCCCGAGAAAGCTCTGCTCCTGCCAGTTCATTAAAATTAATTAAGTGGCCCTTAGCCACCGTTCTCCCTTTTCCCTCGTCCGCTTAAAAAAAACCCGAGGGCGCGAGCTCGGCTAGAGGACAAAGACAAGTGGCGCGGCCTTGACACGATTCGACCTCTTTTTTTTTTCTACTCCCCACGCATTCACGCCCCATCGTCGACTGGAGAACAAGGTGTTTGTCGAACAATTCATTTCGTTGTTTCCCTCCTACAGACTTACGTTCAAACGTACAAATAAAATGCAATGGACGAGAAGAAAGTAACATCGTACGCGTTGTCGCAAATTAAAGTGTCGACAAGGCTGTGGCTGCAGATGTTTCAGCAAAAAGTCTTCCAGTTCAGGGACCGTAGTTCGATTCCAAGTCTCGATCCAGAGTGTTTTGGGGAAGACCCAAAGGGCATAAAGGATGGCACGCAAGATTGATTTAGCACACAATTTAGAAACTAAACTAGACACAAATCTAGGACAAAATGTAAAAAAAAAGGGGGCGGGGCAACTAATAAATTAATAGGTTACGGTAGCACCAGGTATTAAACCCAGATCATTCCATTTAGAAAGCAGAAACTCTATAAAAAAATATGGTGGTAATTATTTGTGTTCACAAGACCGCCGTGCTAGATCGTACACGCTGTAGCAGGCGATAGAATGCACATGAAAGTTGGTCGCGCTATAGAAACACCGAGTAAACAACCCGGTGGTAATAATTACTGTTGTACACAGAACACTATCAGACATAGTGCGGGGTGTGTTTATTAGCCACTGGCTTTGAGAGCCCGCCGGGGAACAAGAACCGACTATGCGTTTAGAGAGGTGTTCTTGCGACCCCGTCGCGCGCCGCTTGCCGAAGGGGGAGGGAGGGTTGTATTTGGACCGTAGGCTGTCCTGAAGTTGAGCGATCAAGTCCGCTTAGCCACCTCTGCACAGACCGACACAATGAAGAAAGCTAGACAACATGATCCGGTCTCACGTTAGAGTTCTCAAATAAATAAAAAATTACAAGCTTTTTGAGAGTATAAAATGTCTTGTTTCGCCCAGATTGCAAATTAAGGTCAATATCCTGCGACCTTTTTAGATATTCGGTGCGACCTTTCATATATTTTGTAAATTATGTCTCTTCATTGTTTTCAATTATATTTTTTCAAACGACTTTTTTTTTAAGAATCACGTCTACGTTCTTGGTTATACGCCTATGTACTAATTATTCTAATGGTTTGAGGATGAGTAGTGTATTTATAGAAAGTGTACCCACATTTGCATGGAGGTCCACCCATCCTCCCCTTTTTGTTTGCTCCCATTACTGTCGATTAAGTAGTTACAGAATTTACCATGAATCCAAGCGTGCCAGGAAAGGTGTACTTTCGTACAAAGCAGTCTTATTTCCACCTTGAGGATCAAAGTGATGGACATCAATAAAAGTTATTGGTCAGGTTTAACCAGCACATATAGATCTCGTTGAGCTATATTATATATATATATGCTGCTCAAAATTTTAAGAGGAAAAAAATTCAATTTCGGATGCACAAAAGAGTACCCATGCATTCAAGAAATTATTTTCTTGGTTAAGTATGTAATAACATATTTTCTCGTTAGCCTAATTTATTACTTAACACTATTAAAAAAATTAATTAGACAATATGTAGCCTATTCTAAATATTAAGAAAATAAAACTTCGAAATGCAAAATCGCTAAATAAAAATGAACCATTGATTTACTTTGAAAAAGGTTTTTTGTGTATTTAAAATTTTATAAAACTCAAGTTTTCTTTTAGATTCCTTAAGAGCTCAGGATATATATAATGTGTTATTTGTTTTTGTATCTATTGAAAACTTTCTTTCTTTTTTGAATTAAAAAAAATCTTATATATTTTTTTAACATACAAAATAATGTAAAATTAATTTTGAGTAGCTAAAAAAAAAGTATAGAATGAAAAAGAAGCGATCATTAAATTTTGTTCTTATTTGATTATCCACTGTTTAAAAAACGTACATCAAATTAAATATGGATTCATATTATTAATTCCCGACCCGAGCGGCCTACACCATTCGCAATGATAGTGCTAACATTATTGGATAGAGGGTGTAATGTGGTCAGCACAATGGCCGTTAATCTCGGCTCATATGGTACAAGTATACCAAGTTGAGTAAGTAGAAACGGGCAGTGACAGTATTTTTAATTTTAAAAGATGAAGACGCAGCTTATCAAAAACACTTGGTATTTTTATTTTTACCCTATTTAAGATAATCAACTTTTTATTTTTCAGCCCGAAAGAGTATTTCGTTTAATTTTACAAATAAACCAGAAAATTAAGAAAATTTGAAATTAACAAAACGGGGGTGGTTTTTCTGAAAAGAAAAATGAATATGTTCTCAAAAAAAAACTTTTTTTTTCTTTTGTAAAAAAAATGGAAATGCTGTGAAATATCGAAGAAAAGCAAATATTTTTTTTTAATTTCGGGATAACAGTTTTGTTTCCATGCTTTCTATCGTATCTCACTTCGTTTTTTAATAAATTTAATTTTAATTTTTGGAATAAGAACCCGAAGAAATGCCATCCATGGGTGGGATACATTCGCACTATAAGTAAAATTTTAAAAAATTAAGGAAACCATTTTTTTTTGATAAATTTGACTTTTTTTACTTTCATAAAAAACCGCGTGTTTTTTTATCGGTCGGTGGTAGCCTATTTGGGATTTTTGTACAGCGCCCTGAAAGCTCTACTCAGCAAACCTCTTCTTATAAATGGCCCGCATTGGTACCGTCATATTTCCAAAATGACACGGAATTTTTGGTCAAACAAAAGCAGATGTTTGCTCCTTTCAAGTGAACATAGCCCCTCCCCTGTTCCCCCTTCTTTTACTCACTAAACAAAACACCAATTTCGAAAATGATATATCGTTTCCGTTTCGATTATTTATTTTACCATCGTGCAGTTTTATTTGCGTAGTGACCGACTATTTGACTAACATGTCCGGGGCAAACGTATGCACGCCATGCCATACATACACAGCAAATATGGCGGGCTTTCCGGGCAAAACGCGTGGACAGAGTCTTCATGAAGGAGACTAGTTTGAGCCCCGACACGGGTATGCGTAAAAAAAAAAGACGACCTTTCGAGGCTAATTACCACGATCTCCGTTTAAGAGTCAGATACACTATCCACATAAAGGGTCTTACACCAAGGTATTTTTTTTCGCCACGTCGGGTTGAATGAATACTTTTTTTTTGTTATCACCACGTCTTACATATATATAATATATATATATATATATATATATATATGTGTGATAATTACTCTAATGGAGTAGCGATGAGGAAGGAAGAATTTTAAAGGTAGTCTACCCACATTTGCATAGAAGGAGAGTGGGAAACAACTTAGAAAAACCAGCCTCAAAGAAACCTGAACAGGATTCGGACCCCGATCTCACCACCATCGGCAAACCAGTCTAACACGAGAGTGACGCCTTAAATAGACCATTCGGCCACTAAAGCGGGTAAACGAATAAATGGCGTAGAGGTGAGCAAGGTAGAATTTTAAGAGGAAATGTACCCGCATATGCGTGGAAGGAGAGTGGGTAAACTTTTTTTTTGCGTTAGATCTCACGAATAGCGATTTGGTAACCAATATTATTACTAACAACTTATTCTAAGGGATAAGGATGAGGAGAGCACTTTATTAAAAATTAAAAAAAGTCCTATTTAGCGCGCAGAGGAGATTGGAAAACAAAAATACGGTAACAAATCAAGATGTGGAATAATAGCCAAACAACCCACCCGGACGAGATTCAAACCCTGACGATCTAAGAGTGCGTGAACACCGAAGCAGCCCTGATGGAAAACATCATGACTACTTTTGGGCATTTGCTTGAGATTGAAGCAAGCTCATCAAGATGAGGATTTCCGTCAATGTTCTAAAAATCTTCAAATAAATTAATGCATCTAAACCAGACAACATTATTATTATTTTTATCCATAATTTTATCATCCACAATATAAAATTTCTGTTTAGAAAAAAAAAATATTCCCGGTCCGCATTGGTGTGCACGTAGTCTAAGGCATCAACTTCATCTGGAATGGTTTGCCGATTACGGGGAGATCGGGATTCAAATCTCGGTCGGGTGTAGCCTATTGAGGGTGGTTTTCCACTCTCCCTCCAACTAAACTCAACCTTCCTCATCCCTAGCCCATTAGAGTAATTAGTACATTAGCGTATAGCCCGAACAGTTAGTAAGACACGATACTAATAAAATCCTGACATTTAAAAATTATATTTTGGCTTCAGACGTTTTATTATTTTTATATATATATATATGTATATATATATACATAGTATATATATATATACATATATATATATGTATATATATATACATATGTATATATATATACACACACACATCTAAGGTCTATCACAAAAGAAAAAATATAATTGTGTGTGTCTTGACCCGTTTTTGCCCGCGAGACAGCCGCGCGTAGACGGACACAAGTTAGATTGGCAAACAAAAGCCTGCATATAGATACGAAAGTTGGAAAGGCAAACACAAAGAGTTATGCGCAATCATTGTCAACATTGGAATAAACTCCCTTGGAACCCCTCTCTTCCCCTCCCCAAACCAACATGTGAAATAATCGATAGCTGGAAACGCCTATGAACATTTCTATTTTATATTTAAAAAAATTAATTGCAAGGCATGCATCTTACTAATTGTCCTGGCATTATAACTACGCTACACTGATATTAATTTATCTGAGGTATTTAACGGACACTTTCTGAACCGATTGATTACATCAGCACACGAGAATTTCTATAAGCGAGAGCTGGGAAAGGTATGTTCACATACCTTCCAGCCACAATCGACATTTGACCAACGGCTTTTACTTCCGCTCCGAAGGAAGTTGTGCTACGGATTTTTATCGCTCAAGATAAAATCCGTCGACTCAGGCTGGGTTTGAACCCAACGAAATATCGGGTCATGCATGAGGCGAGCACTTTACCCCAAGACCACCGAACTAATACACTAAAAGGGTTGGAATGAGGAAGTTATAATTCAGAGGAAGTGTACCGACATACGCTTGAAGAGAGCGTGGGAAACAATCTAGTGGTTTTTTTTAAACTCTGTACACCCGGCCAGGGTGCGAATCCCAACCTTCCCGTCACTGGAAAAGCATATTGCACGAGTCTTGACATCTAGTCCGCGTGTCCACCGATGCAGGGCCGTAGGAAATCTATGAAGAAACTATTATATGCAAAGCATCCGACCGTGGCTCGAACCTCGACCGGTGTTTTCAAGGATTTATCCTAAATTATTTCCCATTCTATTCAAATGCGGTTACACTTCATCTAAATGTTACCTTCCTCATACCTACGCCATTGGTGCCAATACTCGGATAGGCCTCGGCTTGAACGCAACGTTACCCTTTCTGAAAAAGTTCTATTTTTTGTTTTAATACATGATCCATATTATGCCATGTCTCTCAAATATAACTAACCCTATTATTTCCAGATTAGATATGTCTGGAATACGAGTTTCATAAATGGAACCCCAATTTTTAAAAATTACCTTATTAAAATTTTGATTGGAATTGATCACTTAAATTAAACACAACAAAAGTGAAATGATTGCACATCAATTATTCAAACGATAAAACAGAACACATTCGAGAAACCCCGTCCTTGTAATTTCCTACCTACAAAGATAGAAATGAATGTTTTTAAAAAAAAGGTGTTGTTCACTTTATGAATTTAAAAGAAAAGAACGACCTATTGATTCTCAATGTTTATAATTCACTATCACAATGACACCGCATATGCTGGAAGTAGCTGCCCAGTGGCTTTGCACGCGCGATAAATAATAGGGGGGAGTTTGAACAGCGGCGGGTTTGTTTGTAAAAGGACGGGCGATTACCGCGCACGTTAGAGGCGGGGGATGGGGGATGGGGGAACTAGGGGGTAGCAGATGCCCATCGACAGAACACGCAGTATCGACAAGACAAGTGATGGGATCATTTTTAACCTCATTTTTTTATTCATCGATAACACAAGCAAAAAAACCCAACATACATTGCACTCTGAACATTTGAAATTAAAGTAGACCATAAACCGGCCATAGGAGCAGTGGAGCCGATTCTAAATCCGGGAGTCCAAAATACAAACCTCAATAAAAAAAAAAGTTTTTTTGTAACATATCTTACTAACCGTCCGGCTTATAAACACTTCAAATTAAAATAATAGGGTAAGGATGAGGAATTTAAAGTTTAGTGGAAATTTAATTACAATTTAATTAACTAAGTGATCGAATGGCCAGGTAAGGCATCGCTCAAAATAGAATGAACTGCCGATGACAAGGAAATATGGGTTCAAATACCATTCGGTATACAGAGGGTAATTTTTCTTAAATGATTCTCAACTCTCCCTCCAAGCAAATGCGAGTACAGTGCCTCTCAAAACGTAACCTTCCTCCTCTCTAACACAACAGAGCATAAGTATAGCCCGAAAGGGTGGTTAGATGAGGTGCTAATAAACAAGAAAAACATTTCAGGGGGGAAAAATATCCTCAGTACACGCAGTCTCAGTCCGAACTTCTCGGCTACAGAAAACCAGATTAGACGAGTCAAATTCTTTCGACGGGGGGGCAATGATCCCCCTTCTTCCTCAGGCGTCTCCATTTCCGCCGCCACTGTGTTTGTAGGAAGCAGACCGGATAAAAAAAAACTGGAAAGACGTAATCAATAATAAACCAAAGAAAAGGCATTGACAACAGCCATCCTTCCACGCTACCACAATTAAAAAAAAAAATACAACACACGGCACACAAAAGACGTCTGCGTCGGTTACATCCCTGTTCCCCCGAGCCGTGCTCCCAGTCGATAACATATTACCACCCCCTCACCTACCGGAAGTTGGGAGGAGGGAATACACGCTTGTTTCACACCCGACACTAACCGCGATATGGCTAGCCGCACCACAACGCCCCTCCCAAACTCCCCTTCCTCTTTCCCACTAATCCATTAACCATGCCAGCCGAAAAGTACGGTCGCAGAGGTGCGCCGATAGACCTTGTAAGTACAGTCATAGTAGAACCGTGGTAGTCAACCTTTTTTGTTCGCGTACCCCCAGTTTATTTTTATATTTAATGAAACACTGCGAAACGGTACCTGAGAGTAGTGAGGTTTATTTTTTAAGAGTTTGGCATCCTTGACAGGGAGTTATAAATATCCAGTTCGGTCGCCTGTATGTGTAGACTTTTAGCCGCTCTGTTGGAACAGAACGTTACCCAGGGTATACCTTGGAGGTTGTCTACACGTCATACCCACTCTGTTGGAACAGAACGTTACCCAGGGTATACCTTGGAGGTTGTCTACACGTCATACCCGCTCTGTGAGAACAGAACGTTACCCAAGGTATACCTTGGAGGTTGTCTACACGTCATATCCGCTCTGTGAGAACAGAACGTTACCCAGGGTATACCTTGGAGGTTGTCTACACGTCATACCCGCTCTGTGGGAACAGAACGTTACCCAGGGTATACCTTGGAGGTTGTCTACACGTCATACCCACTCTGTTGGAACAGAACGTTACCCAGGGTATACCTTGGAGGTTGTCTAGACGTCATACCCGCAGGGAAATAATGTGATGATAGTGATCATGAAGGTGTGGAGTCAGGAAGCCAACTGATCAAACCATGGAGACCGTTAGGATAATTCCCCTTTGGGGAATAACACCCATGGTACCAACCGGGAATCGAACCCGGGACCCCTAAGTTCGTAACCAGGTGCAATGACAGGGTTCGTACAGAAAATCATGAAATTTTTTCCAGGACATTTCAAGGATTTTCTACAATTCCTCCGGGACGTGTATAAAGTAATCATGACAAAATAAACATCATGACATGTTTTATTTTATTTAATGCAGGATCCCAACTAGCATGTACCAGCCTGAACCTTTACACACCGTTTATTATTTTTTTAATGTATTTCATGACGCAACGAATTATTCAAATAATTAAAACATAACATAAGCTCACTTACAATAATACAACCTAGTTTTTATATTAATTAATGATTCAGTAGCTTGATAAAAATTTAGGGATTTTAATGAATTCAGACACCTTATTAATTTCCTCGGATATCTTGGAAATTTTATTTACTGACTTAGGGTTCGGCCTGACTAACAAGCGAGCGAGCGAGCGAGCGCGCAAGCGACTGGGTGGTCAGACTGGCGAGTGAGCGAGCGAGCGCGTGATTAGCAGATAGATCTTGATAGTTGTTGACGAGGCTCCGAATCTTGGCTCAGTGAACTGAAGGTGGTTTTTAACAAGTGATTTATTGTTGTGGTTTTCTCATCCTCTCTCCATGCTAATGGTGATTCTTATTTGTAAAGGCCTACTTTGATAATATTGAAGTATTTAACATATCAGTTTTATACATATATATATAATATATATAGTATGGTTTATGATCTTACCAATTAAATTAGGCCGTTAGTAGCAAGTGTGCTAAACCTATCGATAGTAATAAAAATGTCAAAATGAGAAGTTTTCCTAGCACTCAATGAACCAACATACAATAATATTGCCTAGCGCCTGTAAACTAGACTGTACCGGGTCGAGCGCACGCGCTTGAAAAATAGAACCAGTTCTATCTTTAAAGCGCGCGCGCTCCAGTCTGGTCACCTCTCATTACAACCAATGTGTTCTATTTTATATTTTAGTCGCTCGCCCAGTCTGGTCGTCCCCTCACTCCTGTTTCTTCATGATTTACTGACCTGTTTAAAAAGGGGAGACAAAGGAAACATTTAAAAAATCCTGGAAAAGATTGGAAAACTGAGAAATTCCATAACATTTCCGGGCCTGGAAGAAATATTTTTTAATTTCAGATTTTCCTTACTGACCACAGGGCTGATGAGCTAGCCTATGCACACGAGACTAAAAGTGCGCAGCGTTGCCAGATTGTATATCTAAACATGTTATCAACCGGCTTGCTTAAAACATTTGTATTGAATCCATACAAATTTCAAACTGCATTGATAACCAAAAGGTCTGAAATATTTTTGTTCTCAGATCAACTTATTAACTTACAAAAATTCCGTGATTATCCAACGTTTCTCCACTTTTATTATTTTGTCTATTACGTCTAAGTATTAAATTATTCCTTAAATTCAATATTTCCTCAAAAATACTTATGTCCTCCTCACCTTTATAGAAAAAATATATATAATTAATAAAATTTACATTTTCATTTTAACTATTTAAATGTATCACAACATTACCGATTATGAGCGATCAGGGTAGTTTTGGTCACACCCAAATATTATTTGAAGGTGCTTGATATATTTGTGAGTTTAGAAGATTCAAAAGATCGACTTTTAATGGCGATGTAGTTTTCTTGAGCGTTCCAATGAAAATAACCACTAGATGGATCAATTCTTGACCCCTGCCTTAAGATAGGGTGGAAGGACGCAAGAAAGTTTAGTGTTTTTGCAATTTTCACAGCAAAACATTTTTTGGGGGCAAGATAAATAAAGTATTGGTGCAGTAGAGTTTAATTTTCTTCCCTTGCTGATATCAACAATTGTTGAATACTATCTGTCAAGAGCATAGCGAATTAGACGAGAAACTTTTTTTTTAAATGAAAAGAAAAGGTTGTTATTAAATTACAGGACACCCTCGAAAGATATTCAACAACTATTGCAACCCACTTCGGTGACCGTGTGGCCTAACGCGCTACTCTCGCAGTAGACTAGACTGCCGATGACGGGGAGATAAGGTTCGAATCTCGGTCGGGTGTAGTGTGTGTTTTTTCCTACTCCCCCTCCACGTAAATGCGAGTACATACACTTCCTGTAAATATAATCTCCCTAATCCCCAAAACCATTAGCGTAATTAGTAGGCTACATTAGCGTAAAAAACCGAGCGGGTAGTAAGACGCGGTGCTAAAAAAAAACACCAATTAGTGAGGTCATCCTGTGAAGAAACTTAAACTATGAATGTTTCTACTGGAGCATCCACTTACATACCCACCAATGGCGAAGCAGCCGGTAAGAATAAGGCAATTACCTAACTTAGCAATCGGCGAATCAGATCGCCATTAAGGTGCCCCGATCAAACGATCATCCCAGATGCCCCGACCACTCTTGTCTCACGGCAACCGACTGCTTAAGATGCCTCCAATTATACCTCCTTGAGCCTTCACCAACATGCTAATTGAAATATTGTTTTACCTTTATGTCCCGCTACAAGAGCTATTCCTTTTATGACCAAGTATTTTTTTTAATGTCAAACAAAGAAAAAAGGCAATCATTTTATTATTTGTAAACACACACACACACACAAACTAGAAGCGGCTGCTCCTTCAAACACAACTTCACTATTAAACCGATGGCGGACAGACATTGAAGGAGGAGGGGGATCACTTGAAAGTCATCAACAGTAGTGAGCACTTAAGAAAAAAACTCCTCAACAAAGAAGGATCCTTTAGAAATACAAACAACTGCATGCTCTCACGCGATGACGGAGAAGTGATCAGCCGAAATAAAAGGTATAAAATAAACAACCAACAACTTGTAAACTACCTCACCCCAACCTTCTTTTCAGTGCGTCACTCTCGGCTAAGGATGTCAATATGTTATTTACTTAATCCTTCATATTTCAGTATATCCACTTAGCGCACTCATTGTGAGGAAAAGGCGCTAAATAAGTTCGGGAAAGTTGGCATTTATGAATGTTTAGCACTTGGAAGGTTGGCAAAAGGCTATGCAAACAAAGGTATTTCGCAAAGATAATAAAATGAAAGAATCCGTGTCATTGGAGTTTATTTTACCCACACAAAAAAAAGTTCAAATTACTTGAAACGAAGATTTTTTTTTAGTCAGCTTGTTTTTGTTTTTAATTTGTATTAAGGTGGGGTGGAAGAAAGTGCGAATTAAGTAGGCAAGAAAATGCCGCGTAGACTTCATCTCTGACTAAATATTTGATCAATGGTGAGTTATTTCAAAATATGGTCCACGCCAAAATTAAAATATTGAAAAAGCCTACATTAATACATTATTTTGGTATTTACTGAAATGAACAAATCACTATTATCTATGAACATTATATATATATATATATATATATAAACTTTCAAACATAAAGTAAATTAAATGTTCTACTTTGCAAACTCCTAAAACCACATATTTTGTTGAATAAGAGGGTAATGGCCTGGAAACAAACTAACTGGTAGAGAAGTGTAGAAAGTATTTTTGTGAATCGATAGATATAATTTAATAAGGAGGAAGGGGTCACAAAACAACAGATTGAATTGTCATTTGTATTTTCCTCCTCCCATATCCGTTCTCCTACTTCAGGACAGTTTTCCCAAGGAACGTTATAGAACCTCTTGGCTTCTGGAGTTTATAAATTTCAAACAATTCTAGTGCCTTAAATATTCCTAGTTATATAAATGTAGTTTTTTTTTTAAATTTAGACTGACTGAATATTCCGCAGATGCATACAGATAAAAAAAACTGTGATGCCCTTGAGGATATATATCTTATTTTCTTCGCCGCATATTGTGTCCCCTCCCCCCCGTTTGGCTTGCCAGCAATACCCTCCTCACTAGACGGCTGAATGCAAACAAACTTTGAAGAAGAGCTAGTAAAGAGCTCTCTCTCTCTCTCTCTCTTTGAAGAGTTGTATGGTGGGTGACGCAGCGAGCCTGTCGACCCTACAAATAACAGTAGCTCCGAGGAAGTTGTCGCTACAGAGTAAACAGACCTGAGCCACAAAAGCCAAGGAACCTGGGCGGTATTCTCGTCAAACGTGGGCGTGCATTCATCCGCGATATTTAGAGAAACGCAAGGAGTTCTCGAGCGAATATGAAGACATGAAACTGTTTGAGGAAGGGGGGAAAAAAAGAGGGACAAAGAAAGTGGAGCAGAACTCTTCATCAGAACCCTCCAATGTTGAGTGTACAGACGTTCAATACTGAATATTGACTGTACTTTTTTATCTGCACCGCGTCTTTACTTTCTCTCCGTCAAGACTATCCGCATTTTATTACACCAATAGGTAGAAAGATATGAGGAAAATATAATTTTACAAGAAATGTACTCACCATTTAAAGTGAAAGGTTGGTGGGAAACCATTTATTAAAAAAAAACACCCTTTGTTCACCCAGCCTTACCCTCAACCTTCACATAACCAGAAAATAAGACTGGACGAACCCGACATTTAACCCGCGTGCCCTCCGATGTGGGTTTGTGACAAGTCAACACTACTAAATGTGTCCTAAAAAAAAATAGCTATTTCAACCAATAAGCGAACGAATAAAATCATGTATAATTAGACTTTTATTGAATCGTTGTCATGATTATAATTATAATATTATGTCAACGTACATACGTGGTGGTAAAAATAAAGAAACACTAATAAAACATATCTTTCCACCTACCCTCTTAAAAATGAAACTAAATAAAACGAATGATATCCAGCAAATACAGAAAAGGGGGAGGGGGGGGAAGGAAAACATACGGCACACATTGTTGAAGTTGCTGCAAGTCGTTAAAACAACGTAGTCTTAAAAAAAAGTTGTAAAAAAATATAACAACGGTATTCTTGTATCAACAAGAGGTAGATACATAAAGGTGTGTTGTCTGTGTGTGAGTTAGTGCGAGAAAAGAGAGAGAGAAGTTCATGTATGTATCCGTTTCTCTCCACCCTTGTATTTTCTTTCCTTCTCTCTTACGACGTCTAACACTTACCCTGCCCCCATTTCCATTAACCCCTCCTTACACCCCGAACATCCCGTCGCTTACCTCTTATTCTTTTTTCTTTTTTTTTTTACCTCACTTCTTCCAC
The DNA here is from genome assembly GCA_033556935.1 of Timema podura. Taxonomy (NCBI): domain Eukaryota; kingdom Metazoa; phylum Arthropoda; class Insecta; order Phasmatodea; family Timematidae; genus Timema; species Timema podura. The sequence continues at coordinate 18,105,660 of JAVRXN010000002.1, read as the reverse complement.
CTTTGTTTGACCAGCACAAACACTGCAAGACAAGCAAACACCATCTCTCTCCAGAGAGTATTTCTCTCTCTCTCTCTCTCGTGTTTTAATGCGTCGGCAGCAGAGCACAGTTAAGTCAAATATTGACACAGTTCACGCCCGACTGAGGAACGCGCTAATAGCCTCGTCTCAGAGGATAAACAGGATAGAGGGGAGGTGGAGACACACACACTATCTCTTTACCCTCCTCTCAGACTCTTCTTTATTCATCCTTCATCCCCTTCGCTACTATTCCTCTTCCTATATCAAAATTCCCCCCACTATTTCGGCGGCTGCAGACTTCCAAGCCCAGTAACCCTGACAAGTGTAGAATGTTTTTGAGTATTCATTTTCCCTCGTTGCCATGAGGATTCTCTTCTTTCTTTTTTTTTTATTTATTTATATATTTTTTTAAGTGAACACACTCCTCTTAGCCTGGGTGGGTTAGGATGAATGAGGATTACAAATTTACCAAATTATAATGTTTGAATGTAAAGTAAAAATTAGCGTCAGCAACTTTACAGTACACGATAGCAGGTGTTTGTTTCCTTTTTTATTTTCTCTCGACCATCTGGAGGGAGAGGTATTGTGAGATCGTAAAAATAAAAAATAATAAACTTATATTTGTATAAATGTGGACGTTCATGACCCCCTGGAATTAAACAAGTAGTTTGCAAGAAGCTGCTTGTCTGTATCTCGGCCTAGAGTCGAAACCATTTTACCGATAAGGATAAAACTTGGTATCCAAGGTTTTCATGTGGGCTCCCTCAAAGATCTTTTTGGAATTAGTTATCTAACCCTAAAATTAAGGTTAGTTTACTGAATGGAAAAAAAAGAAAGAGAGAGAGAGAGAGGAAAAAAAAGAATTTTTCTCAAAATCCACTCTAACGACTTTGATTTAATTCTGTATCTTGGAATTTGATTAACATTACAAATAAAACGGCTATTTTCATTTTCCCATGAAAATGACGTAAATGGTATTTAAATAAGCAGAAATTTCCAATCTTTACATTTCTCCCCAACTATCTTGTCAGTGCTCTCTACAGCTGAGAAATAAACCGGAACTAAGCCACGCAGCCTCGGTGGCTCGTATGTATCCATTTTTTTTTTTTTCAAATCTATACCTTCATTTTCTTACGAATGAACAATTTAATAAACTTTTGGTGACCTGGTGGTCTAGGGGTAAGGTGTCAGACTTCTGTGCTGAGGGTCCGGGGTTCAATCCTCGGTCCCGGCACAGATTTATCTGAATACCAAACCCTTCCTTCACCTCTGACAAGTTGTGTATTAATCACAACTTGTGAATGTGAGGAATGTCAGGCCTCCACCGTGGTTCGGATTCCACGTTAAACTGTAGGTCCTCCATTTCATCTCACAATCACCCTACCATTACATATTAGCGTAAGTGCGTATAACCCGAACAGGTAGTAAGACGCGGTGCTAATAATAATAATAATAATAATAATAATAATAATAATAATAATAATAAACTTTTGGAAATAGTAACACATTTTTCTATGGACTGCGGCCAGAATTGTTAAAAATTTTCTATTTTATTATTGTTATTTTATAAGTACTGTATCTATAAAAAGTGACAGTTGCAGATAATATAATATGACGTATGAATACGTGAAAGTAAATCTAGTAACTGTTTCTGTCAGATATGGCCATTCGTATGCAAATTGTGGTGTATAAACAAACTTCAGCTGTGGGAGCTTGGTGTGACGATTAGCTCCAGGTGAACTTCTCAAATGATGGGGTGCTAGTGAGCGTGAGTTTAGGGAAGTATTTTTGAAGTTTTTACAGCACAAACTTTATTGGCCAAAATAAATTAAATATTTCTTCTATAGAAACATATAGTTTAGTTTTCTGCACATGCTAATCTCAACAGTCCTTGAATATCTGTCAAGGGGGTCCTAAAATTTAATGACAACTTTTTTTCTCTTAATTTAAAAAGTTTGTCACTAAATGCCACCATGCTCATGACAGATATTCAAAAACTGTTGAGATTAGCACGTGCAGAAAACTAAACTACATGTTTCTATAGAAGAAAAATTTGATTTAGTTGGTTCAAAAAATGTTTATGCTATAAAAACTGCAAAATTAGCTCACTAATCTCGCGCTCACTAGCACCCAACCAGAAAGCCAGTTGTTGGTGTAACGGGACGTTGCCGAATGTGTAGTTTCACTTATGTTCGGTAGACCTTATCACTTATCACTCATAATGACCCCTTGGCGAAGGTTGTTTTTATTGTGATCCACGTTTTACTACCCGTCCAGGTGTGTATACTATTAGAGCAGAGATACAAAATATATTGTAGGAAATGTACCTCCATTTGCGTGGAGAGGAACCCAACAAGTAAAAAAAAAAACTCTTCCGCACAGTTGGGTACGCTGTATTGAATGTCAATCTTTTCTAGCATGGTTTGCCGGTGGTGGAAAATTCGGGGTTAGACACATGGTCGGGGAGTGCACCGGGGTAATTTTTTTTCCCCTCAGAATGGTTTACCTTCTTCCCTTACACGCGCAAATGAGAGAACATCTCTTCTCAACCAAACCTTCCTCATCATGAGCGTTAAAAAAAACGCTTCTGTACACCCGACGAGGATTCGAGCCCCGACATATCAGACAAGTCGAGATTGACGCCTTGTCCGGGTGCTCACCGGTGAGATAAAACACTTATTTCGTTACCTGCGGGAGAAGAAACAATTTCCAATCATCTTGATCGGCTTGGTCCAACCTTTCATGATTCGCGGATAAAATCTGCACATCGCAACAAACATGGAGGGCCGCGAGAAATATAAAAACGCTCTTACAATGGAAGTTTTACTTTTATTTTTTTAATTACTAATATAATCATTATACCAGTGCAACATATTAGTTCTTATGACTGAATCAATCGCCTCGGTGGCGTAGTTAACTAACGCGCTAGTTTTGTGTTTCGCCAGACTGCCGAGGACAGGGAAATCGAGGTTCGAATCTCGGTCGGGTGAACTGGGGATGGTTTTTTCCTAAATGGTTTTCCACTCTCCATCCACGCAAATGCAGGTTCACTTCCTCTAAATTCAATATCCCCAATTCCTAATCCATTAGCGTAATTAGTACTTAAGCGTATAACCCGAACGGGTAGTAAGACGCGGTGCTAAATAATAAAATAATATTATGACAATTGATAAAGTTAATGAAATGGAATAGTCCCGTAAATTTTTGGATAATTCAGATCGGGGTTACAACTTTTTCTATTTTTATTTTTTTCTGGCTTGTTGAGAGATTGGCGGAGCAGAAGAATAAAAGGTCTCGGTCCGCGGTTTGGATCACACTGCAAGTATAACTGTGGCCACTATTAATAAAACTCTTTCTCAGAAGAACTGTCATAAAGAAGGGTGGGGGGGGCAAATCTACTCACCCCAATGATGGCGTTCAGTTCGGTCATGGTGACTTGCTTCGCCCGCTCCACAGCCGTCGCCACTTGCTGCTGGTGCTGCCAACACAACAACAAACATCGTATCGTGTGTAACACTTCATAGCACTTAGTTTACAATACCGAGTTCCTGTGGCGAGGGAGGGGGGAATTAACCGACAAATAGGTCGACACAAATAACTGGGGGAAAAAAAACCCCTAGGAAGGTACACTTCGTGTAACCTGTAAAGTAGCAAGTTTACCTTATTACACTATGATGTAGCTTATAAGATCAGGTTCATAATGTCATATATCCTGTCAAGGAAACAGAATGTACCAAACTCATCTAGAAGAACGGAATGTTCCACAGTATTTTTTTTAAATCATTACCTTCAATATTATTAATATTATTAATTACTTTAAGGTGGAAATGGACGGTAGACGAGTTAACGCCCGTGTTCTTGAAGTTCTTATACCAAACTTTTTTTTTTTTGCCAAAATAAATAAAATATTGCTTCATTACAAATATGAGAGTTTAATTTTCTTCACACGTTGATATAAACAGTTGTTGAATATCTGTCAAGGGGTGTCTTGTAATTTAATGACAACTTTTTCTCTTAATTTAAAAAAGTTTGTCAACTAATTTCGCTGTGCTCTTGGAAAGATATTCAACAAACTGTTGATATCACCGTGTGAAGAAAATTAAACTCAATGTTTCTACTAAAGCAATATTTTACTTATTTTTGGTAAAAAAGATTTTTTGCTATGAAAACTGCATTAACAGTTACCTTTTCCCACCTCTTACCGTAACCGATAACACTATGGTGTAGTCCAGGGGTCTCCAAATTCTTTTCTATGCGAGCCACATAATATATTTTACACATTTTTGCGGGCCAAATTAACTTTCACTTGTTCTTCAAGTAGCATTATTTTTTGCCCTAAATGCCTTGACATGAGCAAATAGATCATAAATCAAATTTGTTTTAACATGAAAAATTAGATTCAAGTCATATTGCCGGTCACGTCTATTTAAAAAAATCCACTTTCCAAGGCCAATCATTGTTTGATAAAAGTGATTGACGTTGATTTCTTCTCTGTGAGAAATGAATCAGTTTATATGTAATCAATTATATTTATAACAGGTAGTCAATATAATTACTTGTTTTTAAATTAGTTAACATCTTTAGGAACTTCCCTTTTATAACCCTCTGCTGGGAGACTTGGAACTACCTAAAAAATTGCCACAGTCAAGCCGTTCTGTTGTCGGTATAAGGAATGGCACCTGCGACTGAAATGAGGGTTTGCAATTCTGACAGCACTCTGGCTTGGTGTCATGGGGGGAAGCATGCGTGCGGACAGGAACTGGACATGTCAAAAAAACTGTGTGTGGTTAAGAAATAACGAAGAAAAAGAATTTATTAGTTTTTTGATAAAATCTTTGAACGGGCAGGATGTGGCCTGTGGGTCGTAGTTTGGAGATCCCTGGTGTAGCCCATAAAGGTAAGATGACTACCTATCATAACAGAGAGAGTGTAAACTCTGTTTACTATGATACGTAGCAGTCTTTCCTTGACAGGTTACACCATGGCCCTATCTTTTAAGCTAAACCATAGTGGAATAATGCAAGGTAAGCTTGCAACCTTACAGGGTAATCAAAAATGTAAAATGATGGTCACAAAAGAGACCGGCTATTGATTCAAGGTCTCACAGTAAGCAAGACACTTTTTTTTTGTAAACGTGAGTGTACGTCTTATAAAAAAATAATAGCTTAAATAAGTGTAGATGACTTTAATTCACAGTGATTACAAGGGACATTATGAAACATTGCGTCATTCCCAAGTTATTTATGTTTTAATTTCATCAACATTGGCATCCAACCATCAAATAATGCTACCGATAAATAATAATACAAAATGACAACAAGCTAGTACTCTCCTAAGTAAAATTAAAATTGTTATGTTTAAAATAGAAGTCGGTCAAAATCTTGAACTTTTGACACGATAGCATTTTTTCAGTTTATTTTTTAGAATTCCCTCTAACCCCCCTCCCCCTTCTAGGCCATCATATCCCACCCCCCACCCGAGCTATCAACATATTTACACTGATAGTTTTAGAGATGAGGACGGTAGAAAAGAACAAACGTATCTACATTTGCGTAGAGGGAGGAGTGAAGAAACCTCAGCACACTCGGTGTAGATTTGAAGGCGCCCCCTCCACCTCCCCCATTTCACCGGCAAGCCGGAAAATACATGGAGACCGACGCTTATATGCCCATGTGCCCACAGGTTCGAGTTATCGAGATAATGATCGACCTTATTACAAGCTATGGCAACCTTGGGACGTGTAATCACGAGCTGTTGCGCTCATACATAACTCACATATGGTTTCAACTGATAAACATCAAGGATCAAACTATGTAATATAATTATTAAAAGTGCATGATTATTATTATTATTATTTTGAATCGAGTTTGCCTGCAACATAATAAAGTGACGTCATACTTGCAAGATTACGTAGATTAGTAACAATAATTAGGTTATTATCATTAAAAAAAAAAGTAGTCACGTCATCCGCTCTGGTGGTCGCATTGTCTAGCTCGGAAACGTCACATTAGTCTCGCAGTAGACTAGCTTGCCGACGACAGGGGGGTTCAAATCTCGGTCGGGTGTATTAGGGTTTTTTTTTCCATAATTATTTTCCGCTCTCCGTCCACACAAGTGCGGGTACATTTCTCTTAATACAACCTTCCTAGTCTCTAAAGTCATCAGCTTAATTAGTAAATAAGCGTATAACCCGAAAGGGTAGTAAGACACGGTGCTATATATTATATATATATATATATATATAGTCTAGATTTATAGTGCCACCATTTTAAGTAAATTAAACTCCAAATTTGTAACCTTTTTTCCACAAATATAAAATTAAGATACTAGGACTCTGCCTCTATTTTCATCAAGATATTTTTTGCCATTTAAAAAAAACCCAGACCATACGTGAAAGGTTTTGAAATGGGTGCAATTAAACGTGACAACATTTAAAATTCCCAAATGGTGTATTTCTAAAACTGCGATAAAAAGAAAAGGTCTTTCTCGTTGTATTTTGGTTCATCATAAGGTCCAAGGGCCGGAAGTTTGACTTGCCTCCTTTGAATTCTACCTACCCCATTTAGTGTAAATATGCGGATAGCTAGAACGGGTAGTAAGACGTGGCGCAAAGATAAGAGGTAATGACATGGTTATTACTTAGTGTAGTTCCGTGACATGTGTGGACAGGACATACATACGTCAGTTGTATTCGCACTATAAGATTGTCACAAGATGAGACAGTGTCATTTGCGGACATGAATGTCTCCTAGCCTCTGTTTATATCAGACAATGTCACTTGCGGACATTAATGTCTCATAGCCTCTGTTTATATCATACATTGTCACTTGCGGACATTAATGTCTCCTAGCCTCTGTTTATATCAGACATTTTCACTCGCGGACATGAATGTCTCCTAGCTCCTGTTTATATCAGACATTGTCACTTGCGGACATTAATGTCTCCTAACTCCTGTTTATATCAGACATTGTCACTTGCGGACATTAATATCTCCTAGCCTCTGTTTATATCAGACATTGTCACTTGCGGACATTAATGTCTCAAAGCCTCTGTTTATATCAGACATTGTCACTTGCGGACGTTAATGTCTCCTAGCCTTTGTTTATATCAGACATTGTCACTTGTGGATATTAATATCTCCTAGCCTCTGTTTATATCAGACATTGTCACTTGCGGACATTAATGTCTCAAGCCTCTGTTTATATCAGACATTGTCACTTGCGGACGTTAATGTCTCCTAGCCTTTGTTTATATCAGACATTGTCACTTGCGGACATTAATATCTCCTAGCCTCTGTTTATATCAGACATTGTCACTTGCGGACATTAATATCGCCTAGCCTCTGTTTATATCAGACATTGTCACTTGCGGACATTAATGTCTCAAAGTCTCTGTTTATATGAAAATTATCACTTGCGGACATGTCCTCTAGCCTTTACTACTTAGCACCAATTAGAGTCTCGAATAAGTTTACTTCGAGAAGTTTTATTGGGTGCAATCACAATTTCAACTAGAACTGTTGGGGAGGAGTTCATAGGTCGGGGATTAGGTAAGCAACACCATGATAGTGATTTATCCGGAAAAAAAACGTATTCTCGGCAGGGATTGGGACTTCGGATTAGCCGTTGCTAGAGGTCAAAGTTTAGGTGATGTCAGTAAATGGTTCCATTTGTTTGCTGTCCCCGAGGAGAAGTGGACCGGGACGGAACAGAGGGGCGCGTGTACCGATGGTTATTTTTAGTTGTTGCCTTCAACACAAAGGTTATTAAGGACTCGTGTTGAGATGCAACGCACGAGAATACCGGTTTATATTTATCTTGAAATTATCAAATTACATACTATTGCTACTTAGTTGAAAGATTATTACGAGTGGACATTTAGAGCAACTTTTAGGTTAAGAAAGACATATTTATTGCGATAAGCATTGATAACATGTTACTTTATAGTTGTGTTATTTCATAGGTATTTATATTATCTATCAAAAGTGACAGCTGGACATAGCATGACTTGATGTATGAATACATGAAAGTAATCTAGAAACGCGTTGTAGCTGCCAGATAAGTCAATATAATTAGCAATATCGGGCGAGCAACAGTCGATGTTTCTTGGACAATTAAAGATTTCCTCACTTAGATGAAACCGTAAGTCCATTTGATGATAGTTAGGCGATTGCTGGTGGATAGTTTTTTAGTGATGTGAGAGTACTGGGAAATTCGAGTTCGAGCTAGTTTTTCAGTAGCTACTCAAACTCGTCTTGAAGATTTTTACAAAAATCGAAAAATTTTGAGGCTTACTTGTACTTTGAGTTTTCGATCTTTTTTTCTTGAAAATTCTTAGATTGATTAATTTTATTCAATTTTAAGATATAATTTTATAACAAATAAAGTACCTCAATTATTACCTTTGTCTAATTAAAAACAAATTGCACAATTATATTTTTTTTAAACTCGAATTTGTGTGATTATGAATTTTTTCACAATGAATTTCATTCTAAAAAAAAGTTTGTACTTATTTATGGTTTATTCATGAATCTATTACAGAAATTTAATTCAAAATATTTTCTGTAAAACTAAAAATCTTATCGACCCGAACTTGGAAAAAACTCTATTTCGTTCCAACTCGACTCGAAATGGAAAACGTCTACTCGCATAGCCGTACTAATGTAAAATAGAAATATCGTGTTTGATGCTTGTTCAACTATCGATGATTGTTTTACCGCAGTAGCCATCTTAACTTCACCGTAAATAATAGAAAGAATATTAAAAAAAACTACTTCGGTGGCCGCATGATCTAAGCGCTAAGGAGTCACTCTCGTATTACTGATCTGCCTATGATGGGGAGACCTAAGTTTGAATCGCGGTCAGGTGTACTGAGGGTGGCTTTTCCTGAATGGCTTCCCACTTTCCTTCCACGCAAATACAGGTACATTTCCATCTAAATTCAACCTTTCTCATCCATAACCCATTAGCGTAATACGTAGCCTACATATGAGAACCCGAACAAGTAGTAAAAGCGCGCTGATAAAAAAAAACCACATAAAAATTTAATTTAAAAAAAGCAAGTGCAATGGATTATAGAGCATTTGCTTTTCTAATTTAAATTTTTTTAGGCCTATAGTGTTTTGATGTTTAATAACACTTTTTCTTGTATAATGGTAGTTAGTCAAAGATTTTTTAAATGCCCTTACTGGTTTAAATTTATTTCAAATTTTCAAAGATTATTAAACACACAGTTTTGACAAACATACTTGGTGCTTAAAGAATTTTTGAGGGGTTTTTTTTTGTGTCATAAAATCACAATTTAGTATTTTATCTTTTTAAATGTTAATGTAATAATATCAGAACTGTTGATAAAACTTGCAACGGGACTATAACCCCCTTTTATTTCACCAACCTACAAAAAAAAAATGGCAAGGATTGCTATTGATGAGACAGGTATAGCCAGAGAGATGCATAAATAAACTTTTAGAATACATTTAAAAATAATTAGAACCCGCCTCAGTGGCGTAGTTAGAAAACGCGCTAGTTTCATGTTGAGCTAGACTGCCAAGGACGGGGAGATAAAGGTTCAAATCTTGGTTGGGTGAACTGGGGTGGTTTTCCCCTAAATGGTTTTCCATCCTCCCTTCACGCAAATGCGGGTTCACTTCCTCTAAATTCAACCATTCCAACTCTTAGTACATCAGCGTAATTAGTACTTAAGCGTATAACCCGAACGGGTAGTATAACATGGTGCTAAATAAATAAATAAATAAATAAATAATAAGTAGGTAAAAAGAATAAGAGATTAGCTTTTTCTTTTTTAAGATCACTATGTTTTAAGTTTACACCTTGTGTTTTTTTAGCACCGCGTCTTACTACCCGTTTGGGTTATACGCCTATTTACTAATCACGCTAATGGTTTTAGGGATTGGAAAGGTTATATATAGAGGAAGTGTACCTGTATTTGCGTGGAAAGAGAAGAGAAAACCATTGGGGGGGGGGGGGGGACTCAGTACACCCGACCAAGATTCTAGCCTCAATCTCCTCGTCATTGGCAGTCCAGTCTACTGCGAGAGTAGCGCGTTAGACCACGCGGTCTCCGATGTGGGTTTTACAGCTGTTAAAATTGGCATCAATTGCTTTTCATCCGAAGTATATTTGACTTGGTGTGTAAATATATGAACTTCGTTAAGCAGCCTTTTGAAATATTAAATTATGTATTTCTTTTAGGGAACCGACTATAAAAAAGCAACTGGTTAAAAATTGTAATAAATTCAAGTTTTGTGTAGCTGTCTTTATACTATTCAATAAGTTGTATTTCAATTATTCATGAAGTTATTTAAAGTTATTTCTAAACATTTCCTTGACTTAGAGATTTCCCTGACTTTCTCCTTTATTATTTATTTATTGGAAATCCAGCAAAACTTTAAATCGATTCTATTATTTGAAACATTTCACGTTAAAACTTAAAAAAAAAATACAAACTTCCAATGGATAAATACACTCAATATTTACACGTATCCATGAAATTAATCCTAATTATTTTGAAGTTAAAAAATATAAAATTAATCTTAGTTGAAACTTACCTCTTGCGATAGGAATGACAGAATCTGCGCTATGATGGCATTAAGACGTTTCGCGATTTCAGTCTGAAACAGAAGAATAGTCACACCATTTAAAAACTCGGTAGGTCTCAGCAAACATTTGAATTTGAATTTGGGTGAGAATGCATATTTATTATATATGGTTCGAATACCGGTCGGCTGTACTGAGGAGTTTGTTTTAAAAATTGTTTTCCACTCTCCTACCACGCAAATGTGTATACACTGGCTCCAAATTAAACTTTTCTCGTCCCTAACATATTAGCGTAATTAGTTTATAGGCGTGTAACTCAAATGGGTAGTAGCCTAAAACGTGGTGGTAAAAAAAATAGCCGGTCATCTTATATTGTGCGACCCACGGGTATTAGGCCCTACACCGATTTTGGCAGAAAGTCCGTTCTGGAAGGTCTTTTATCCTAACAAAATACTACTATACAGTAGGATTTTGATACGAAACATCACCTTCCAGAACGGATTTCCTGCCAAAATTGGTGTAGGGCCTAATAATACCCTTGGGTCACACGGTATAAGACGACCGGCGATTATTATTATTATTATTATTAGCTTTTTTAACACCACGTCTTAGGCTACTACCCATTTGAGTTATAGGCCTACGCCTATAAACTAATTACGCTTATATGTTAAGGACGAGAAAAGCTTAAGTTGGAGCAAGTGTATACACATTTACGTGATGGGAGAATGGAAAACCATTTTGAAAAAAAATCTCCTCAGTACACCCGACCGGGATTCGAAACTCAATCACTCCGTCATCGGTAGTCTAGTCTATTGCGAGAGTGACGCCTTAAGCCATGCGGCCAACGAAGCTTTTTTTTTTCTAACTTGCACAGCGTCTTAGTACTCGGATGCGCTACCCACATAATCGCATTAGTGAAGCAAGGTAAGAGGAATTTTAGAGGAAATATTCATACATTTGCGCGTAGGGATAGTGGGAAAACATTTAGGAAAAGACCAACCTCGGTACATCCGACCGGAATGCAATCCCTGACCTCGTCCCCAACAAACCAAAACAGGCGAGATAGACGCCTTGGTCCGCGTGCCCATCAGTGGAACTACTGGTGACCGGGAGGTCTGGTTTCGAATCTCGGCCAACTGCGTTGGGAATGGTCTAGCCACAGGTGATATAGCTTCGTGGGTTTTCCCATCCTCTATTCTCAAAAAAGCAGGTACACTTCCTCTAAACAACCCTCTCTATCTAAACCGAGAGAATGGACTTGCTAACAGTCTGAGATTTGGGTGTTGTGCTCATTTAATTAATGAAGATAAGAGTTACTCAACATCCGGTCATCAAATTTGTTAACCGAGTTAATCATGTGGTAGATTATTTTAAAAAGGTTATATATTTTAAAAAGAATGTAAAGTTAAAAGTCGATTTTAAATAAATGTATAATTTAATAAAAATTATACTCACTAGACAATGATTATGTGAGACTTTTTTTAATATGTAATAAAGTGTAAAATATTAAAAATAGCTGCCAATATAATTTTTTAAGATTGTTAGGTATACAACTTATATATATTTGAGGTATTTAACGTGCACTTAAAGAACAAATACAACATCCTGGCCCCCGCCCGTTAATTCATCACTGTGATAGGGGAAAAACTCATATTTCCCTAATGATACATTTTTCGACCATGCCAGGAATCGAACCCGAGACGCATAGCTCAGTAGACATATATAATTACAGACTGAGCTAAGGTGTCGGACTATAAAATTTATTATATAAGACAAATATACACTTTTTTTAACTTTTGTCATTTATGATTAACCAATAGGTGAATAAGTATAATAAAATGTGCAATAATATAAATAAGTGCATTTAGGTGACCTGGCGGTCTAGGGGTAAGGTGTCAGACTTCTGTGCTGAGGGTCCGGGTTCAATCCTCGGTCCCGGCACAGATTTATCTGATTGCCAAACCCTTCCTTCCCCTCTGACAAGACGTGTATTAATCACAACTTGTGAATGTGAGGAATGCCAGGCCTCCACCGTGGTTCGGATTCCACGTTAAACTGTAGGTCCTCCATTTCATCTCACAATCACCCTACCATTGCACATTAGCGTAAGTGCGTATAACCCGAACGGGTAGTAAGACGCGGTGCTATAATAATAATAATAATAATAATAATAATAATAATAATAATAATAATAATAATAATAATAATAATAAATGCATTTAATAACATTTGAGCTAGGCCTGGAATAGATTCAACGTTTAGCGGTCAAAGAATGCGTGATGACGTCATAAAGAAGGTGCGTCCTAATAGCATTATTGGCTGTCAACGATTAAAGCTATGGGGCAAAAAAAAATTGGGGAGAGGGGTATGTATAAAAATGCACTAACATTTACCGGAAGAATGTAAAAAAAAGTCACACCCAATGGACCAAACCCAGCACTTGGGCCTCTTAAATCAAAATAAGAAAAGACAATCGCTGAGCTAGCCTTGCCAGTGTCATTTTCTTTTACGGTGTAACGCGCTTCCTTGATTCATCTTTGTTTGCGATAGCAAAAGAAAACTAACCCCCCTCCCTCTTCTTTTGTACTATTTATGTTACGTCAATATTTAGATAAGCATTTTATACATAGCTCTGTTTAGATTATGTAAATAATTGAAATGTAACGTACTTTGTGTTTGCACGCCCGAACTAAACACTTGAACAAACAAGGTTCCGTGCCAACGCAACGCAAATGACGTGACATTCAGACACGGTACCACCAACATGACGACGCGAACTTAGATCGCCTGGGCGATGGAAACTTACCATGGCGACAGCGATAAATCACCCGCGCTTCGTGCGATATAGTGATAACGCCTTACAATACTGGACTAAGGAAAACAGGGGTGTGTGTGTAGGGGGTGATTTTAGTTCTCCGTTTATATTTACTTAAAATTCACACTTAAATACTGCACTTACAGTCCTATTTTCATAGGAAGGGCCTGTAGAAAACAAAACCTAATATAGCTAGTTAATTTTATTTTTTTAGCACCGTGTTTTACTGGCCGTTCGGGTTATACTCTTTTGTACTAATCACACTAATGATTCTAGGAAATACGAAGGTTATATGTATATGAAGTGTACCCGCATTTACGTGGAGAGTGTGGAAAACGTTTTTTTTTTTAAATGCAGTACACCCGACCTAGATTCGAACCTTTATCTACCCGTCGTCAGCAGTCTAGTCTACTGCGAGAGTTGCGCGTTAGACCTTGCGGACATCGAGGTGGATGTGTTGTGGCCAAAATTATTTGTCTATGGTATTTGTTATTAGTGTTACTTTATAGATATTGATAATATCAAAAGGGACCGCTGTATATTGGATTAATTGACTTATGAATACGGGAAAGTAGATCTAGTAACTTTTCTAGTTGTCAGCCATGAAAATTAAACTGCAGATTAATCCGTGCAAGCTAGCTCTAACGGGAAGTAGCTTGGACAGTTGTTTCCTCTTTTTTTCACCCGCCTCGGTGGCGTAGTTAACTAACGCGCTAGTTTCGTACTGAGCAAGACTGCTGAGGCCGGGGAGATCGAGGTTCGAATCTTGCTCGGGTGAACTGGGGGTGGTTTTCCTAAATAGTTTTCCACTCTCCCTCCACGCAAATGCGGATTCACTTCCTCTAAATTCACTCTTCCCCATTCCCAACCCATCAACGTGATTAGTACTTAAGCGTATAGCCCGAACGGATAGTAAGACGCGGTGCCAAGTAGTAGTAGTAGTAGTACTCTCTTTTTCCGTCGATAGTCAGCGCCGACACTGTAGCGTAATAAAATCCCGCCTAACGCAAGTGATAAGGAAGAGTGAGGCAGATATTCAAGAAACCACACAACCATTTGACTGACGAGAGGAAAGAAAACTTAATGCTCCAGTGGGAAACGTGCTTACTACCCGCTTCGGTGGCTGCATGAGAGCTACTTTCGAAATATATTAGATGGCCGATCAAGGGGTGATCGGAATTCGAATCCCAGTCGGGTGTACTGGCGTTGGTTTTTTTCCTAAATCGTGTAATATTCTCTCCACGCAAATGCGGGTACACCTGCTCGTAATACAGCTTTCACTATCCCTAACATCTCAGCGTAGTTATAAGTAAGACATAGTACTAAAAAAAATCATCTTAAGGACGTTATGAAATAAGTTACAACGAGAACGATTCAGGTTCCTCTTCATTAATTCATCTATCGACTAACGCGCTTGGTGGTTGAATGTGTAACCAATTCCGGGGTTCTCCGGTCTGATAAATACCATAATATGTTAGTACTTCAATATTATAACCAGAGTCTTTACTAATACATCATCATCTTAGGTCCTCCCTTATTTATTTTATTTGAACTATTTAACGTGTCCTTTTTTGAACCGACTGATTATATCAGCACACGAGAATTTCCATGAGCGAGAGCGAAAGGGCCTACCAATTTTGCCCGACAAAGGTATTTTCACATACCTTCCAGGGTTCTTTAACATGTCACAATCGACATGGGACCTTTGGTCGACTTTACTTATCGCTCAAGAAAAATTCCGTCGACTCTGGCTGTCATTCCTTCCTGTAAGATTCGACGACCGATTGAAAATGTACCGGAAAATTTGTCACAATACAGTCGACAAATAAAGCAAGGAGACCGTAGTTTTTGGGCACCCTTGCGAATATCCCCCAACCCGTCGGCTCCATCGCTAACTCTTCCGCCTATCTTCACTCAAAGAACCAAAATAAACATGACGTTTCGTCCGCACGAAATTAAGGTAAATATTTAACGATATCTGAATAAAGAAACCTACCAAAAAAAAAACTTTAAAAAAAATACAAGGAAAAACATGAGTAGGGTATGTAATGAAACAAGTTGACTTTAGGATGTAAAAAAACAAAAAACGGACAAAATGTTGAGATTTTTACTGAGAAATAAAAAAATTAAAACTCAAAGATCATGAGAGTGCGCACAAACACATGTCAGTAGCTAAGAAGGGCAAGGAAAAAAGTTTTTTTTTAGAATGCGTCAGACAAGGGAGAGAGAGAAAAAAAAAGGAGTGAGTTTAAAAGACCCAGTCGTGAGACTGTTTGACCAAAGAATCAACAACCGCTGACCAAACACTGGCTTTCTGAAGGGGAAAGAAGGCATAAGAGAGAAGGTGTTTAAAAAAAAGTGATCGGCGCAAAGTTTAAGGAAAGAGAGAACGGGGGAGGGGGGGGGATAAAAAAAATAGGAGTGAGAGCAAGGGAAAACCAAATAAAGGACACAGTTTGAGGACAGGGTAAACATACGCCCTTTAGTTCAAACAAACTGAAATACGGACGGAAAATTGGTAAGAGAAGTGGCGTGGAGTCTGAAGGGGGTAAGGGGAAGACTTTGATATGAACGTCAGTCTGGTAGTCAAAGATTTAGCACGTCATTGCTCTCTCTCTCTCTCTGTCTCTCTTAATCTCCAAAATGGATTTGAGGGAAAATAAGCACTAAACAGAATCAAACAGTAATCTTAGAAGATATAGATTGACTTTAGAGACTTTATATACCGGTTGTTTCGGGAGGAATAGTAAATATTTTAAGAGGTTGTAGTATCGATTATTCTGAGTAAAAAAACCCAAACAAAGATGTGTCTCATTCTAAATGGATGCGGGGATACAGCTGTTTGAAACTGGTGCGTACAATTCTCTGAATCAGCCGTGACTAAGGAGCAGTTGTTATAACCTGACGCTGTTTTGTATTAGAAGTGTTGTTTAAAAAAATGCCGCACGTCTTTACACAGGCTGAATATGCTGATATTGAGTTTCTACACAGTGTCCGCAATAAAGTGCTGTTGCTGCTTTTATAGAATACCGTAGAAGGTTTCCTAATTGCAGAGTACCCGATTCAAGAGTGTTTACAACAAACTGCGTGAGACTGGTACAGTTCCCAGCGGTCATGTTACTTTTAAACGAGCAAATGAACTTAAGTGTGGATGAAGTAGAAGACATTCTTCGGCCGGTAGAACGCAGCGCTACTCCAAGCACGGCTTGCATCCATTTCACACACAACGGATGTAACATCTTCAACCAGGAGAAGGAGACATTCGATTGTAATTTTATCGGGGGGGGGGGGGGGGGTATGATGTTAATTGCCTATTAACTCCATTAATACTGTTCAGCAATGAAGCTACTTTCACCCGTGATTGTATCATCATCCGTAGCTAAAATCAATAGTCCGATGAAAATTCACATGCCATTGTAGAACTAAGTTTTCAACATAGCTTCTCTGTAAATGATTGGCACCGGCGTCACGGCCTATAGGGATTTGAGGACGCGTGTCCCCCCCCCCCCCCCTGAGAAAGTTGGGAAGGTAAGGGAATGTGTGTGTGTCCCAATAATCAGAAGGTGGTGATGCTAGTGTGTGTGTGTGGTGCGGTATGGTCGTCAATCAGGTGATTGGACCTGTTGTGTTTTAAAATCGTCTTACATGACCCGTTTATCTAGAATTTTTGCCAAATGATTTCCACTACTATCAGATGAGGGAAGTGAGGTCTCGTTGTCTACAGGTATTGGTATGTTCTCTCAGCATGATGGAGTTCCTGCCCATTACAGCCATCAGGTGACACAATATCTAAACCGAACTTTCCCTGAACGATGGATCGGCCATGGTGGACCCATTCATTGTCCACCAAGGTCTCTAGACCTCTCACTCTTAAGATTATGGTTTGTGGGGATGGATGAAAAGTGTTCAAAGAAAAGGTAAATACAATAGACGAATTGCTCGCCCAAATTATGGTTAGTGCTGCCCTGATCAAATAACGCCAGGACGACCTCAAAAGAACGACACTTACTATTGCCACAAGAGACAAGAGTTTCAAAGTGCATTGAGGTTGGCGGTGGGGTATTTGAACATTTATTGTGAACTGTAAATTATTTGTCAACTGTCTGTGATTTGTTTAATTCATATGGTCAATAAACAGAAGCAAGCCATTTATCGTTCTTTAATAATCATCATAATGGCTTTTTAAGCACCAAATTCAGCTGTATCCCCCCCAGTCATTGAGAATTGAGCACATGTTTGTAGGAACTTTTTTTACTAAGAGATACTACAACCTCCCAAAATATTTAGGGTCTACTATTATTCCTGAAACAACCTGTGTGTGTGTATATATATATAATACGCTTACTATATATATATATATATATATATATATATATATATATATATATATATATATAATATTATATTATAAATTGTCTCAAAGTTAAAATCGCAAAATTAATCAAAGTTTTTCATCTAAGGGAGCTGCATTGGCAGCTGGGAGATTGCCAATCAGATGTTGCGTTTAGGTTAAAAATCAACCAAACCTTTAATAGTATTCACACGAGTTTGGTTAACCTAGAAATAAACCTTTTCCAAGAAATTTTGGATCATAAAAATTTCTAGAAAATTTTCTGCAGTGGCGGCTTGCGGTGGAGGGGTTAAATTGTAGAGGTGGTGCCTAGAGCCTATTATACTTAAAAAATATGGTATGTTAAGAGACGAGTGGGTTGTAAGAAGGAGGCAGGAGAGTGGGTAAGGGTAGTTAGGAAGCACGGAGGGTGGGGAGGGGGGGGAGGACAAATGTCGATCCAACCTTAAAATTATTTTAACTAAATTGTTGATGATAACAAATTTAAGTGTGATTTATGAAAATAACTGGTCTACAAATAGAACGGTAGGCATACAATTTATTGCTATAGCAATACTTTTTAATACATCTTAAGATAATGTGTACTACAGCAATTTGTTTTAATGATTTTATTTTAAAATAAACTTCAGAATATTATCAAAATATTGAGATTATTATTATTATTATTATTATTATTATCATCATCATCATCATACAAGCCTGCTTAGCGACTGGTCCTGTCTGCATTGCTTGATTCAATAATCATTAACTTAAGACCACCCACTTCAGTGGCCACATGGTCTAGGGAACTACTCTCGCAGTAGACTAGACTGCCGATGACAGGGAGATGGAGGTTCAAATCTCAGTCGGGTGTAATGAGTTTTTCCCTAAACTGTTTTCCGCTTTCCTTCCACGCAAATGAGGGTGCATTTCCTCTCAATTAAACATTCCTAATCCTTAAGCCATGAGTGTAATTAGTATATAGGCGTATAACCCGAACAGATAGTAAGACGCGGTGCTAAAAAATAAATAAAAAATAACCGTGTCACGTTTCAAAATTTACAAAAAAAACTCACCCGAAAGTATTATTTGGTTTGTACTAACGCCTAAAAATTGTCACTTGGGTAGTGATGGTGTAAGCAGAAGGGGATTCACGGGTACCGACAGGACCAAACCTTCCAACGTCGAGTCCAGAAGGCCATTCAACTCCACACACTAATTGAATAGGAATGAATGTTCGATAAATTTGAGTCACTGTATTATAAACATGAAATCATTTAACACGTTTATATCATTTCGTTACTAACGTATTGCACACACCCCTCCCCCTTTTCCAATTACAACCCTCTCTTCCCCCTCCCCCTCACCAACACTGTATTCTGATCAGTATTCTGCTGCAACAAGCGTCATTTTAACGGGTGTCGTCTCCGGGCACTGACAGCGATTGTGACGCGAGCTATTCATTCACATTACCCACATTGAACACGAGTCTGGGTGGAAAGACCAGCAGGTAGAACACAGCTTGGGACAAAACCATGCACACACGTCTGGGTGGAAGAACTAGCTGGCCCGTGCCCATAAGCCGCCAAAGATCTAATGTATTGGAATGAAAATTTTCATATCTGCCTTCAATATGTGTCACCCGCTTCGGTGACCACATGGTCTAAGGCGTCACTCTCGCAGTAGACTAGACTTCCGATGACGGGGAGATCGAGGTTCAAAATCTCAATCGGCTGAACTGAGGTTTGTTTCCCCAAAATTGTTTTCCCCTCTCCCTCCACAAAAAATGCGTGCACACTTTTTATTAATACAGCCTTCCTAATCCCTAAAACCACTAGCGTAACTAACATATAAGTGTATAAACCGAACAGGTAGTAAGACGTAGTGCTTTTAAAAAAAGTGTGCGGTAGTCGTCGACAACTTCCTGGACCCGCCTCGGTGGCGTAGTTGGCTAACGCGCTAGTCGTGTTGAGCTCGACCACCGAGGACGGGGAGATCGATGTTCGAATCTCGGTCGGGTGAACTGGGGGTGGTTTTCCCTAAATGGTTTTCCACTCTCCCTCCACGCAAATGCGGTTCACTTCCTCTAATTCAACCCTCCCAATTCCTAATCCATTAGCGTAATTAGTACTTAAGCGTATAACCCGAACGGGTAGTAAGACGCGGTGCTAAATATTATTAACAACTTCCTGGTTATTGCACCCAGTATCCGGCCACACTATTATAAAGCACGCCAGCTTGTAACATTGCCATCATTATGACTGCGCTGCGGGTTTCAGGGCTTTAGAGGGAGATAGGAGAAGGGAGAGTGCGAACAGGGGAGGGTAAAACGGGTTGTGGAAAACACGAAATGATGTTCCAACGTGTGTTTCAGTGGCATTTGCGCGGGGGAATGAGAACTTCATAGGGGGAAGGGCTCACGGAAACATTTGTTCAACCATAGAGGAGTTTTCCCCTCACCCCCCCATCCCACCCCTCTCGTGGCGTCATACACAGTGCTTCAAAACACTACACTGATAATACGTGCGAGTACCATGCTTGATGACTATTAGGGTAGAACATTAAAAAAAAAAAACTACCACTACAGTTTTGGGTACACGAGTGCGAAAAATATAAATATGGTATTTGAATTAAACAAGAGGCACTTCATTCGTCATATTAAAAAAAAAAACATAAGTGACCGACACATTTTTATAAATGTTTACAGAGCAAGAAATACCTTAGTACCACCAAATATCGGATGAATATAGCAATACATACGTTTCAATTTACATATGAAAAACCTAAATGCCAGCTAGAAAATCTAATAAGATCTATTTTCACGTATAGGGCCGTCTTTAAATTATGTAGGGCTCATGTTTTTCGTCACCCTCTATCACCCTCCCAAGGGATCATAAGATTTTTACATCACATCTCTTTTCTCCTACCTTAAGTTTTTTTTTTTTTTACAATTTGGTAAATTAAATTATTTTAATGTTTTTATTATTTTTAGACATAAGGATTGGTAGCCAAGCGAGTGATATGATATTGTATAGAGTACTTGCCGTAAGTAAATGAAAGATAATTGCAGTTTTATAATAAATATAACTTATTTAGTTTCTGATAAAAAATATTGTTTGGATTTGGTCTCAACATAAATATTGATATAAACCTTAAGTAAGATGTATTCTGTTCCCCTCCTCCACCCCCACCCCCGTAAGAAAAGGCTACACGAAATTAACCATAGGCCTATTATTGGCTAGGTATTAGGAAGGTGTGTTTTTATTTGTTTGCGATATTTAACGTGCACTTTCTGAACCGAGTGATTACATCAGAACACGAGAATTTCTATGAGCGAGAGCGAAAGAGCCTACTAATTTTGCCAGGGAAGGGATTTTACATAACTTCCAAGGTTCTTTTTTACAAGCTACAGTCGACATGGGACCGACGGCTTTACTTCCCCTCCGACGGAAGTTGTGCTACGGATTTCTATCGTTCGAGAAAAGTCCATCGACCCCGGCTGGGTTTAAACCCACGAACAACGGGTCCTGAGGCGAGCACTTTACCCCCAAGACGCACCGAGGTCAACGAATTAGGAAAGTGTAATTTAAAGTTAATGTACCAGCATTTGCGTGATGGAAGGAGGACGGGGAAGCCGACTTTTCGTTAAGTGTTTTAGTGGGAAATACTTCAGCCGACATTCGAAACCCGCCCGACCTCCTTGCGGTCAACCACCAAACCGAGACGAGACGGACGCCTTTGTCCACGTATCCGCCGGTGCAGGGTCCACGTGATCGATAGCTCGTAAGTCGTAACATCCCTGTGTGACGACAAACTCCACCCCCTCATACCCTCTAGAGGTGATCACCGGTCGTCAAGACGCTCTTCTCGATCTTGTCACGCCTAGCCGACCACACCCCTTCGCTCCAAAGACCAGCAAATACCCCCCCCACCCCACCCTCCTTCATACAACCCTAGAGATTCCAACCTCCACAAAACATGAGATGGGGTGAGGCGGTTCACCCTTCTTAAAGGAAAAGGAGGGAATCAATTCCGGGTCGTCGTCTTTCCGCCTCTTCCCCGTTCTATTGGGAATTTCTTTAGCAGTTATTTTTCTACTTCCTGCGAATCCCTCTTTCTAGCTTCTTTCTTTCTCTCCCCTCCGACTGTGATGCCAACCCTCAATCAATTTTTTTTCTCTCCCCAAGTGAGTTCCCATCCCTCCGGCCACCAACTTCCAGTTTAATCTGCTAAACGAATGAAACCCTCTGCTCTTTCCGATCAAAACCACGTGACGTGTTTCCCCCACCCCCACCCCCACCTCAAATATTGCTAGACTAATATTCAGTGACTGGCGAGGGGGTGGGGAATTTAAAGATTGTTTCGTTGGTAATAACAAGGTGGTTTGGAACAAAGGACAAACATCTTACAAGCCATACGGGCTTTGCACATTTTTATCTTTTAGCACCACATCTTGCTAACCGTTCGGGTTTTACGCGTATGTACTTATTACACCAATAATTTTAGGGGTTAGGAAGTTTATATTCGGAGGAAGTTTGTCCGCATATGCGTGGAGGGATAGTATTATTATTATTAGCACCGCGTCTTACTACCCGTTCGGGTTATACGCACTTACGCTAATGTGTAATGGTAGGATGATTGTGAGATGAAATGGAGGACCTACAGTTTAACGTGGAATCCGAACCACGGTGGAGGCCTGGCATTCCTCACATTCACAAGCTGTGATTAGTACACGTCTTGTCAGAGGTGAAGGAAGGGTTTGGCAATCAGATAAATCTGTGCCGGTACCGAGGATTGAGCCCCGGACCCTCAGCACAGAAGTCTGACACCTTACCCCTAGACCACCAGGTCACCGAGAGGGATAGTAGAAAACCATTTTGGGAAAAAAAAAAAAACCCCTCAGTGCACTTGACCGAGATTCGAACCTTGATCTCCCAGTCATATGTAGTTTAGTCTACCACGAGAGTAGTGACTAAAGGCCGCTACACACAAACAGGTATACCTGTGAGGTTTGCCTATTCAGGCGCGCCTGTTGTAATGACACGGTATTTATTCTACATCCCAATAATTTATTATTCGCATTTTTATTAAAAATCACGACATTATAAATGAAATCAGTTAGTAAGATTTATTTGTTTTATGTTGTTAAGTTGCAAGGTATGGCGACATCTTTCGACGTCTCTTTTTAAAAAGAAAACGCAGTTTGGTCAACAGAGACGCACCTGGATAACCGCACCTTTTTTCTTCTTCTTCTAAGAAGCTTCGAGAAGGAAATGTCGCTTGATATACCCCTTCAGGGTACGCATCTACTTCACTTTCCTTCCTGACGTGATACCCTTGTAGGTATAGTCGATGAAATCTTAATCCGTGTTCTAAATCTCACGTGTCAGGAATTGTCATGCATATGACGTAATAGTCGGGATTTTAAATTAAAATATACAACGTGTGAAATATCTCACAAAAAAATAAACACTCCTTATCGACTTAAAATAAACTATAAAACTTCAAGAATTTTTAATTTCTAAAACAAAACATCTTTTTTTATTATTATAATAATACAGAATAGCAAACTTTGATCTAATTCAATCATTATATCAAATGTCACCCTAATGGTGGCGAACAAACAATATATCAGGCTAGCTCTTTAAACGTTACACTGTCCGGTACAACTGAACGTGTGGATGACAAAACTGTACAGTTGTTTCGGCCTGCACAGGCATACCGGAGCAAATAGTTCATTTCATTCGATATAACTGCGTTAGAGCAAACTGCGCAGGTATACTGTGAGCGTGTGTACCGAAGTGCAAAGGCGGCTCAGTTCAATTGTTGATGACGCCACCGCCATATCATTCACTAATTAAATAAGTTTCATTCTTTCTTTATAAAATTGTTTTTATACACAATCTTCAGGTGCAAATTTCAATTCGTTTTAACAAGTTTACATGTGAATAACGTTCTATTCCTTCTAGTCCTTAAATAAATAAATTTAATACGTCTATATATTACTAATAAAGGCCGTCCTTAAATTACATAACGCTTTTTTCATGATTTTAGATCCCCTTCCCCCACGTAAGCGATCGTAAGATCCCCCCCTCCTCTCATCTGTAGCACCTATTTTTTTTTACGATTTGGTAAATTTAATTATTCTAATCGTTTAGTTATTTTAAGACATAAGAATTGTTATTAAAGCAATACGAAATTTTAGAATACTTTGATTGCAGTAGGTGTGTGTGGGTGTGTGTAGGTGATATTTTTTAGAAGTTAATATATTTTTTCTGACAATTTTTTTTAAAGATTCTCTCTCACCATAAAAATTAATTATAAAAAACCTTACTTAAGATGTATTCTGATACCCTGATGCCCCCCTACACACACCGTATAAAAACGCAAGAAAATACTGAATCCCCTTTCCACCCCCCCCCCCCCCACCCCCAAATATACCTTGCGTAATTTGAGTAACTCCCCCTAGCGGTTGCGAGTCCCCAACACAAGGAAATGAGAGCATATAATAAATACATACCAAAGTATAGAGGAAGGGTGTAAGGGGGGTTAAAGGAGGGGGATGTGTGCAACAGACATATACCGAAATAGGGAAATTGCAGCAGCAACAACAAAAATAAAAAAAAATTCTGGTTTCCCGCTAATGTACATAAAACTGCTCCACTCAATCTCTAGGTACAGTCAACGCCTTGCGAAAAATGGCGCACTTTATTTACGGGCAGACGCTGATTTAAGAGGGCAGTTTAGAGGAGAACGAACTTGAAATCATACTTTTTTTTAAAAAAAAGACAGTGGGTGCTCGTAAAAAGAGGGTGGAGATTATCTATTATCTTTGCTTCCCTTCCTTCCGAGGATAGGTCGTGATAACTGGCTACTTCCTGGTAGAAAAATAACAGCGTTGATAACTTACCCTATAAAACAATCCAACGTTATCTTAAAATGTTCTGTTGATTCCTTATCAAAACATTACTTTGTTTGCTAGAGGATGTTTCTTCTAACCTTCTGAGTTAATCTCAAAAGTACACATTATGTCGTAAACCATCGTTGGATTTTTTTTTAAATTAAAATTCCTAACTTTTTAACTGATGACAACTTTCGCCTACATTTTGGTGTAAACAATATTTAAAAATATCAAAGGACTTCTTAAATAATCCGGGATTTCTAAACGTCGGCAAAGCATTTCATTACTCTACTATACATCCTGTCTCGTTTGAATTAACCTAAGCTTTTTTTTAAACAATATTATACTTTCTGAAAGGGTTCAACACATTTTAAGACTGGTAGAAAATTTAATAAAAACACTAAAATGATTTGATATAACCATGAAAATAAATTAAAAGGTTTCTGACATGTTCTAGAATTTTTTAATAGTATGTTTAAGAGAGCAAAACAATTTTCCCCACAAAACATAAATACAGTGTCAACGTTAAAAATACATAAAAAAAAAAGGTAGACACAGCCTTAAGCGAGACGTTACCTACCGTCCGATTCTCTGGGCTAGCGTATCCTAGTACCGGTGGCTGTGCGGTCCTACAGCGTCAGTCTCACGATATAATAAATTGGTAGAAAACGAGCAGGTCGTGATTCGATTCTAAGTTGGATAAATTGAGGGATGATTTTCTCCTATGCTTCTTCACTCTAACGTGGGTGCATTTCATTTAACTATCCTCATCCCTGCATCACAGAACAATGCATTACTTTTTTTTCAGCCCCACCTCTAACTACCTGTGTCAGGTTATACGCCTATGTACTAATTACACTAATGGGTCAAGGATTATAAAGGCTTAATTTAAAAGAAATTCACCCGCATTTGCATGGAGGGAAAGTGGAAAACCACCTTCAGTACAACCTAACGGGACTCAAACCCAAATTTCTCAGTTACCGGCCGTCCCGTAGTCCATTGCGAGAGTGACGCCTTAGGATTAGGCTATGCGGCCACCAAAGCAGCTATTTGCGGATTTAATTGGTACAACATTTTTATACAACAAACTATACTTAAACTTCCCCTCCTCCCAAAAAAAAAACCTCTCGCGTACATACGGAAAAATCAAACAAAATCATTTGAGAGGCGGGAGGGAGGAAGCGGATTTGGTAACCATGGAAACGTGACGTCACAAACCGCCCTTGTGTGCGGTCGGCTCTGGGGCCGTGATTTCGGCAACGAGCCGCCATCGCGATTTTTTTCTCTCTCTCTTATTTTTTATTCGTTTCTCTTTCTTCCTGTTCAATTTTGCCCTCTACACATTACGTGTGTGTGTGTGTGTGTGTGTGTGTGTGTGTGTGTGTGTGTGTGTGTGTGTGTGTGTGTGTGTGTGTGTGTGTGTGTAGCTACGTGGATGAGAATGGCGGAGGAGAGAGAGGGAGAGAGAGAGAGAGAGTTAAAAAAAAGGGAGTAAAACAAGCTTATTACAGTTTGCCATGTATAGAGAAGAGGGTGTGAGGGAAGGTGAAAGGGTAAATTAAAAAACCGAACAAGTCACAAATGAAATGATTAGGGGGGTATAAGGGTAGAAGAGGCGATAGCATGAAATGAGCATGGGTGGTGGGGGTGGAGAGAATTAAGAGGTGTTCAATCAGGCAACAATGAACGTAATCTGTTCTGATGGAGGTTGCATCACAATGTTCTGAATTCAATGAAAATGCTATATAATAAATATAAACGTTATAAAGGATGGTTTAACGTGTCGTCATCGCTCGAGTCAACTTCCGACACCTAAGGATGAAGAACTCATACATTTAATTTAAAGACATTCTACTAGTTTAAAAAAAACGTTCGAGTCTTGAGTACCTGTTCGGGATATCCACATATTTATATAACTGAGGAAGGTAAAATTAAAATTAAATGCAACCACAATTGCGTGGAAGGAGAGTAGGCTCAAATCATCATTTAGGGAAAATACGTCTTAATACAAATCAACCGGAATTCAAGACTCGGACTGCCCATACCTAAAAAAATTGACAAGACAAGACTGACGCCTTTATTTGAGTGTCTATTTGAACGGATCATACACTATTATCAACAAACTATACACGAGGTGAAACCGCGTGACATTGTTATCAACACGAACTATACATGAGGCGAAACAATGTGACACTGTTATCAACCCAAACTAAACATGGAGTAAGATCATGTGACATCATTATCAACACAAACTATTCAAGGGGTGGAATCATCTGACAATATTATCAACACAAACTATACGAGAGTGAGATCATGCCCGCCACTGTTATCAACACAAACTATACAAGGGGTGAAATCAGGTGACAATATTATCAACACAAACTAGACAAGGGGTGAAATCATGTCCCCCACTGTTATCAACACAAACTATACAAAGGGTGAAATCATGTGACAATATTATCAACACAAACTATACGAGAGTGAGATCATGCTCACCACTGTTATCAACACAAACTAAACCGAGGGTTGGAATGAGATGGGCGGATGAACAGTTTATTTAACTCACCCCTCATTACCAAATCACCCTAAAAAAAAGTGTCACGAGTTAGACGATTCTTTTTAACTTTCGCTGAGCACGGATTGAAAAAGGGGGGCCGGGGTAGGGGGAGTCATGTTGACCGACAGCAAACACCAGCAGCAGTTTTTTTTTACAGTGTGGGTTGAGGAGGGTGGTGGTGGAGGGGGGGCCTGGGTTGAAAAGGGTTTTTAAAAACGGCCCCCCCGTATTGTGGAGGACATCGGTGAAAGAGTGAGTTTTTGCAGTGTTTGGTCATCGTCACCATGACAGTTCCAGGGTTCGAGGCCGGTGAAACCACAACGCGTCGTGTGGTCTCGTAGGGGGGGTGGACGAAGGGACGGTGTGGAATGAGTGGGGGGTGGGAGGGCAAGGGGGTACCGGCAAGAGAACGACTTGACACACACACATATATATGAAAATGCTTTTTTTTTTGTATCGTTCAAAACTTCTTTTTTTTGTCGGCGGTACAATAGTGTTGGATTACAAAAAAAAAAAAACATACAAAAAAATTCCTACGTTCAAACATGTATTGTCTCTAAATAAAGATTTGATCATAACGTCAAGATCATAGATTCGTCGTTCCACTTCACTGGTCTTAAAAATAAACACGGGTCTCAAGATTCGAATCCACTTTTTAGGATAAGTTACGAGGAGGATCTGTAACAAAAGTTCAAGTGGATTCGAGAGGCTTAAAGGTGAGAGAAGAGACTCAAGAAAATTTAAGTATTTTTAGAGTTTTTATAATAAAACTTTTTTTTCCAAAATAAAAAAAAATTGCTTCCCTATAAACATATGGTTTAATTCTCTTTACATGGTGATATCAATAGTTGTTGAATATCTGTCAAGGGTGTCCTGGAATTTATTGACAACTTTTTCTCTTCATTTAAAAAGTTTGTCATCTAGTGTCACTATGCTTATGTCAGATATTCAATAACTGTTGAGTAAGTATATTAAATAACAAAGCGGTAGAGCATTGACGCACCAAACCAAGAGCCCAGGGCTTGATTCCGGTGTCCATGAGTCATTTTTTCAACTAATTGAGATTATAATTTCCTGTTTAGACCTTGTTAATGAGACTTTTTAATTGTTTACTTTAATCTCTAAACTGCGACATTTCGAGTGAAATGTTATTGAAAGTGAGCCAATTTCACCTTCTCGTGATTTTTTTTAATTATAAATATTTTAATTTGAGATTTTTGTGGATACCGTACAACTCATTTTGCCTTAAAGATATTTTAAAACAGCAAACCTATTCTTAAATAAAACGGATTTCTGGTAGTATTCAACACGTCTGAGCGCTATGATAGGCGGCACCCTTAAATCCGCATTTACCGCCCAACCTGGAATCTACGAACGTTTTTCCGTTTCACCCCTAGGAAGTAAATAGAGCAATTTATTAGGTTTGGAGTCGACGCTGATCTAGTTATCAAATCTTCTTGAGCGGGGAGTACCACCCCCCTAGTCAAACCCCTCACGGCTACATTTTTCACGTGGTTCGTTCTCTCTCCCCCCACATCCCTAACACACACCCCCGGGTCCGATCAATCTAACCGAGCCCTCCCCCCTTTAATTTTTTTTTGTTTTAAAAAAAAGGGGGTTCAATGTTCTCTTTTTTTTTCTCTCTCTCTTCAATCCTTCGTTCTCTGAACACACACACACAAAAAAAAGTCTTCCATGCTTAATTTATTTCACCCTCTTCACCAACCACCCTCCCCTCCTATTTTCGTTTCTGGTGCAGCATTTTTCACTTTAACTCTTGTCTTCTCTTTCCCCCCCCCCTCCCTTCCATTAATAAAGCTATCATTATCCTCTTATTGGCGCGAGATCGTTCGTTGGCTATTCTCTCACCCCTAGCACGACAAACCAGCTCTTCGAAAAGCTCCAAGCGTTGCTTTGAATTACCCTTATAATATTTTTTTTAATCATAAATTTGATCTATTGATCTAGAGAACCCTTTCCCCTTTAAACTCAATCAAAAATAATCGAGTAAACCTTTTTTTTTATGATATTTAATTTTTTTTAGTGGGATAAGTCTCACAAGTAAATAAAACAAGAGTGTTGTGCCTGAACTTTTAACAGGCATCAATCAGCTTCGCTTGTAAATGTCGAAACGTTACCTGAATACTGGCACGATTGTTGGGCACCAGTGAGCACGCAGACTAAATGTCTGGCTCGCCGGGGACAGGTAGGTTTGGGGCTCAAATCCCAGCTGGGTGTACTAGGGATGTTTAATAATATATTTCTTACTCTCTCTTAACACAAATAGGGATACATTTCTTCTAAATTATACCTTCCTCATAAATGCCTTAAATGCGTATCTATTTCTCACTCTCTTAACACAAAGAGGGATACATTTCTTCTAAATTATACCTTCCTCATAAATGCCTTAAATACGTACATTCCATAAGGGCAGTAGAAAGCTGATTAAAAAAAATCACACAAAAATCTACACTGAATGGATTTGTTTAAGAAATAATGCACATTCATTCTTTATTTATTATTATTATTATTATTATTATTATATTAGGTTTATTATTGTTTTGTTACACTGTTGCTTATTAAAATGTTTTCTATATTTATGTTTCAAGGCCAACTGTTGAATGATTAAGGGAATAATTGCATGCCTGTATCTGACCCTAGGACACAGGGGGCCAGTTTTTTAGTCAGACTTAGTACGTCTCAAGTGAGGTGCTATACTAAATACAGTACAACACCTACCTAGACCAGAATAGAATGTGCCAGTTTCATTTGCACCGCACTTGAGGCGTACTGAGTCTAAATATGAAACTGGCCCTAAGATACTGTAGTTCGAACCCCAACTAAGTGCACTAAGGGAGATTTCCCTCCCGACATTACGGCCAAAGGCATCATCCAGCTCTCGATATAGTGTAGAATTCCAGGAGGCCGGGAGATCCGAGGTTCAAATCTTGACCTAGTGCAATGAGGGGCTAATTTTGCACATCATATTGTGAGTGTCTCACTATCACTGTGATCTTCCCTCCTTCCCTTTCCCCGCTAATGCTGATGCATGTCTTCTTAGCTACCTTCTCATCCGTACCCCTAATATTAAGTCGTTTACAACCTTGGTGGTAAAGGTACCGATGTAAAAAAAAAACAAGGAACAAAAAGTATAAGCTTAATAATAAGAGAGGTAGGTTTTATATGTGACTTTTATTTGAGTTTTTTTTTTATCATGATATAAGAGTCACAAAATAGGGGAGCATTAAAGAGACGCTTCAATTCCCCCTTCGCCCTCTTGCGAGACACCTCGAGGGGTGAATGCATGAGAAGACACGTTGAAGAGGCAGCATGAAAAGGGGACCATCGTGTCTTGGTTGCTCCCCCGTTCCCACCTCACACCCTTCAGCTAAATCCCTTAGAGAGAGGGGGCGGGAAGGTTCCCCCCCCCCCCTGACAGATCCCGAGGGTTCCAAACTCCCAACCCCCCCTACTAAAGTAGACCCTCGTATAATAGTGGAGAAGCGTGTCGAGGAAATCTGGCGCGGCTGTGTATACAGCTTCAGTTTTCTCCCAGGGGAGCCAACAAGGGGTAGTAGGGTGGGGGTAGTAAATTAAATAAGCTTGCACCCAGAGGGGAACACTCACAGTTCAACTTCAAATGTTTTATACCCACTAAAACTTCCCAACAAGGGGGTTAGGAAGACAAAAAAAAAACAAAAAAAAACACGGGATGAATTACACATGGTAGAACCTCCCTATCATCCAAAAACATTCTCTCGGCAGGGACGACAAGTCTCGATCTATCCCGACCATGGTCGAGAGCTTGCGTCTACAATCTTATTGAGCCCTCGTGTTTATAGGAAGACCACTAACGACCACCAACATTGATTAAAATTCATTAACATTTGGCATTCTATAAGTGGGCCTGTGCCTTGTTTGATTATTTCATGGTGTCTACTCAACTTGACCAATGAAATTCCCGACTTTTTCCCTGATTTTCCCTGATCATTTCCTAAAATTCCCGACTAAAAGGTATGTCACATCCTTCTAATTCCCCCCCTTCCCCCTCATTTTTCTATTAATCTTTTTTTATGAATAATAATAAGTTTTAAAATTTAAATAAACATATTTTTTTAAATTTATATTAACATTGTTTATTAGGAATTATAAAATTTAGTACACAGCTACAAAAAAAACTACAGTTTGAATAACATTATTATTTACTGTTTTAATGATTATTATATTTCATATTTTGAGTAAAACCACATTTTCCCAAATTTTTATTGTAATTTACCAAATTCCCGGCTTATTTCCGTTTTTTTCCCGATCACTTCAAATTCCCGGCTAATTTCCATTTTCCCTGATTTTCCCGGATGGTAGACACCCTGTTATTTGAGGTATTTAACGCGCACTTTCTAAACGGACTGATTACATCAGCACACGAGAATTTCTACAAGCGAGAGCGAAAGGGTCTACCAATTTTGCGGAGAAAGGTATTTTCACATACCTTCCAGGGTTCTCTTACAAGCCACAGTCGACATGGACCGACGGCTTTACTTCCCCTCCGAAGGAAGTTGTGTTACGGATTTTTTTATCGCTCAAGAAAAATCCTTCAACCTCGTCTGGGTCTGAACTCACTAAAAAAATTCGGGTCCTGCGGCGAGCACTTTACACCAAGACCAGCGAGGTCGACTTGAGTTAAAACTAAAATATATGGTTTTAAAAGCTTCTGTGGCCAGCTCTGAGGCCTAGCGGTCAGAGCCACTAGATACATAGGCCTCGGGTTCGATCCCCGGTACTTCCAGAGTTTTCTGTGAAGCAGTGGAACGGGGTCAACTCAGTTAAGTGAGGACAAATGAGGGTCTACTTGAGTTAAAAATTAGCAGCTTCGGTCTATAAAACTGAGATTAACGTTGTGATGACCACATGACACCCTCTATCCGCATGAGATGGCACTAACTTCGCCAACAGATTGCGGCCGCTCGGCCGATCTGGCTCGATTGCAGGTTGACATAAAGCTTCTTTTTTTTACAAGGGTGTCACGTTTAACACGCGAGTTACTATAAAAAAACTGAATCCAAGGGACAACGATGAAAAGGAAAGCTAAGAGGGAAAGGTACCCGCATCAACTTAGAGGAAGACTGGAGTAAAAACCACACTTACAAAAATAAGCTTGTGAAACCTCCTGTAGAGGAATTGGATGGACACCTTATATTGCCATACCCCTCTCCCCCCTTTTCTCTTTTATTATCCTCCTCTTCCGCTCCCTATATACGCCATCAAAACAACCACTGGTGAAATTAATGGACTGGCAGACCTCATATTAAACACGCTATTTAAAAACATTGCCGCGGCGAATGGGAAAAAATGTATTAAAAAACCAACACAATTAGTTTCGGATAATATATATATATAATTTTTTTAATTCTTCTACACACATAATTGTAGGAAGCATGTAATACTGCAGTGTGTGTGTGTGTGTTTTTTTTTACAACGATCCTTCGCACACAATAGCAGAACTCTATGGATTAAAAATAATGAATGAAATATTAAACCCCTTTTCTCCCCCAACTCTCTTTTCGCTTTCGGGTTTCGTGAATCGGCTTGGCGTTTCTTTTATGTTTTGAAATTCCAGTGTTCTTTACTGCTTTCGGTTCATAAAAGTGCCTCTAACGAAATGGCGGCGCGGAACGAGGGGAAAACGTTCCGAGTTCGACAATAGAAGTGCTAGGAAGTGATGGTAAAAAAAATATATATTGTATAAGCTGGGAAAACTGGAGAATTAGTTAAATAATGGCCAAAGCAGATAATAGTTTGTTTTTCCTGCTTTAAATGAGAGAATAACGATAAAAAAAAGGAGATACAAGTTCTTTAGTTACACCAAACGTAGCAGAAAATCAACCGCCTTAACCACCCCTTCCCCCCTTAAAAAACTCTGAAAACACATATGTGGTGACATTCTAAGTTTTCGAAATGTGTGACAGCTACTTCCAAACACATGTCCCCCCTATCACAAACTAAGCAGGGTTGTTTCGTCGAGTTTCCAGAGATTCTAGAATGATGTTAAAAAAAAAGCTACGTTCAAATTGGTTTAACCATTTACTGAACTTCACTAAAAAAAGGATAAAAAATATTTTTAAAAAAAACCTTCACTCGAAAAGTTTTTCACAACTAGATTTTACTACGTGGGCATTTTATATTATCTGTTTAAAATATCCCAAATGTTCA
Source organism: Timema podura (assembly GCA_033556935.1). NCBI lineage: Eukaryota > Metazoa > Arthropoda > Insecta > Phasmatodea > Timematidae > Timema > Timema podura. The sequence goes on along the minus strand of JAVRXN010000002.1, from coordinate 18,072,270 downwards.
TGAATTTGGAAAAGTTTTTTTTTCTTCGGAAAATCAAATTTTTACTTGCAAGAAAGTTTATAGTATTTTTCTTGCTCAATAAATTCATAACAAACGACAATAAATATAAGATGTTTACTTAGACGCTGGCGGGAGGATGGGTAGCATTAGAATGGACCTGAAAGGGATAGGGTGTAATGAGGATAGAACTAGCTCAAGATAGGGTGTAATGAGGATAGAACTAGCTCAAGATAGGGTGTAATGAGGATAGAACTAGCTTAAGATAGGGTGCAAAGAGGATAGAACTAGCTCAAGATAGGGTGTAATGAGGATAGAACTAGCTCAAGATAGGGTGTAATGAGGATAGAACTAGCTCAAGATAGGGTGTAATGAGGATAAAACTAGCTCAAGATAGGGTGCAAAGAGGATAGAACTAGCTCAAGATAGGGTGCAAAGAGGATAGAACTAGCTCAAGATAGGGTGTAATGAGGATAGAACTAGCTCAAGATAGGGTGTAATGAGGATAGAACTAGCTCAAGATAGGGTGTAATGAAGATATAACTAGCTCAAGATAGGGTGTAATGAGGATAGAACTAGCTTAAGATAGGGTGCAAAGAGGATAGAACTAGCTCAAGATAGGGTGTAATGAGGATAGAACTAGCTCAAGATAGGGTGTAATGAAGATATAACTAGCTCAAGATAGGGTGTAATGAGGATAGAACTAGCTTAAGATAGGGTGCAAAGAGGATAGAACTAGCTTAAGATAGGGTGCAAAGAGGATAGAACTAACTCAAGATAGGGTGTAATGAGGATAGAACTAGCTCAAGATAGGGTGTAATGAAGATATATAACTAGCTCAAGATAGGGTGTAATGAGGATAGAACTAGCTCAAGATAGGGTATAATGAGGATAGAACTAGCTTATGATAGGGTGTAATGAGGATAGAACTAGCCCAAGATAGGGTGTAATGATGATATAACTAGCTCAAGATAGGGTGTAATGAGGATAGAACTAGCTCAAGATAGGGTGTAATGAGGATAGAACTAGCTCAAGATAGGGTGTAATGAGGATAGAACTATCTCAAGATAGGGTATAATGAGAATAGAACTAGCTTATGATAGGGTGCAAAGAGGATAGAACTAGCTCAAGATAGGGTGTAATGAGGATAAACTAGCTCAAGATAGGGTGTAATGAGGATAGAACTAGCTCAAGATAGGGTGTAATGAGGATAGAACTAGCTCAAGATAGGGTGCAAAGAGGATAGAACTAGCTCAAGATAGGGTGTAATGAGGATAGAACTAGCTCAAGATAGGGTGTAATGAGGATAGAACTAGCTTATGATAGGGTGTAATGAGGATAGAACTAGCCCAAGATAGGGTGTAATAATGATATAACTAGCTCAAGATAGGGTGTAATGAGGATAGAACTAGCTCAAGATAGGTTGTAATGAGGATAGAACTAGCTCAAGATAGGGTGTAATGAGGATAGAACTAGCTCAAGATAGGGTGTAATGAGGATAGAACTAGCTCAAGATAGGGTGTAATGAGGATAGAACTAGACTAATATAGGGGCAAGACAAAGTAAGTTATCCTTTTTCTATGATAGAGCTAGGTAGCGAGGGTGTACTTTTATAAGTGCGGCAATGAACAATCGAGTTGATAATGCCATAGAATAAGTATATTTGACTTTGGGTACTTAACGTGTACTTTCTAAACACACATCAACTTGTCAACTGGAATGGCCTAGATAGACCACCTATCTCTAAACCATCACACTATAGTTTGAAAGAATAAATAGTTGATCTGTATTTTTCATTTAAAGGTGTGTAAGAAAAACGAGATAAATATATCGCAGTTACACAATAACAATGTTGGCCACCCGGGTTCCAAAATCTGGGCTAGCTCTTCCACATCCCTCAACCCCAGACTTTTTATTTTAAGAACGTGGGAACATAAGTTATAAGGATTTTAATACTCCTTTGAACACTTTATTTGCACATGAAATAAAGTGTACATTACAACGGTTTATGAATGATATCACTCATAAATCATAAATAATAATTTACCAAACATGTGTCAGTACATACTGCACGAAGAGCACTAGCTTTTCCGGGCAAGCGCAGTCTGCCGAATAGGGATGTGAAAAAGTAGGTATTGGTATTTTAATAATGTCGATATTTCCCTTTCGATACTAGTTTATTTTACTCGATACTATTTTTTTCGATACTTTAATTGATATTAGTACTTAACTACGGTATCGGCACATTATCGATATAAACAACCTTTTGCTTTCTTCACTGATGCTGGGAATTAAGTTTTTACCATGGAGGATTGTGGAGGAAAAACAAACGACATTATTTCTCAGTTATCACTCATGACAATCAGGTAGCAACTCCAGCAATCAATCTCTTTTAGCGCATCATAAATCATACTTTTTTTTACATAATTTTCTTTTCATTTCATTTAGCACCGCGTCTTACTACCCGTTCAGCTTATACAGCTAGGTACTAATTAGACTACGCTAATGTGTTGGGGATGAGGAAGGTCTAATTTAGAGGTGGTGCATGCATATTTGTAAAAAGAGAGAATGAAATATTTTATTTAAGGAAAAATCACCTACCGGGGTTTCAAACCTCAATCTCCCCGTCGTCGGTAGTCTTGTATATTGCAAGAGTGACGCCTTAGACCATTCGACCACCGAAGCCGGTGAGGGATAGTCTCTTAGCCAAAGTTAATTAATTGATTAACGAACATTCCTTAATATATAATTTTAATTGTTCAAAGTTTCCTGGGCTTTGCAACCAGCCTAGCTATTCTAAAATATACGCCACTATTTTTATGTGTGTTCTATATATATATACGCCGAGTTTGATAGTAGGGGCTACCTGAAAGGTGTTTTTTTTCCCCCTACCAGAATTCTACTATGTGGTAAGGTTCTGGTAAGGAAAAAGGCCTTTCCAAGAGCCGTTCGTAAAAATATTGGGCCATAAGTCTGTTCATCGTAGGAATTGTTTTCTGAAAGGCCTTTTTCCCTACCAGAAAGCTATTATATAGTAGGATATTGGTAGGAAAAAAGACCTTTCAGAGAGTAATTCCTACCGTGAATGGAGTTTACATAACTTACATACATACACATAACAGAAGTATTCTAATATTTCACTAGCACCGTTCTCTTGGTAGCTTTTCACTGTCCCAGTACTAGGACTAGATTAAACCGAGACTATGGATAGTTAGACCTTTTAGACAGACATTCACTCATTCTAAAGAGTGAAAACTAGCTTCGCAACAAAGCAGAGAGCCCCCCCTCCCCCCCCGTTTAGATAGCAAACTCTTGTAATTTAGACTGCAATAGAAAACCATAACTTTAAATACACACCCAACAAAATAAATCTACAATCATGTAAAGCATAAATATCACGCCCTCGTAAATTCGCTCGTTATGATAAAGAAGAAAATGTCATTTAATTCAACCTTTTTACCCCTCCCCCCCTTTGCATCATCCTAAATAGAACCGATAGCATAGAGGCTAGGATCCCCCCCCCCCCTACCTTGTATCAATGACAGTTATTGGGCTTGCTAGCACCACGCTGCCTGCATTCCCCCCCCACCTTTTTTTTTTATCTGTATGTGTGTGAGCGCAAGAGAGCTGACATATGGTACCAATGAATTATTTAACACCAGTTTTGTGATGTTCCTCCCCCCCTTGTATCCCTCTATCGTAGCCTCAACTCATCCCTTAAAATGAAAAAAATAAAATAAAAAATAAACTCGCACCGCAGGCCAACCCATCTCTTCTCTCCCCCCACCCTTCCCCCCCAAACCGATTTTACTAAAAAACACAACGCGTCTGGCGTCTCATAAAAGGGTTACCAAAACATAACAACCAAAAATTCCCCCTTCTATCTCTGTTTCCCATCCAGGGGTCGGTCGCCTTACGTACAGTCGGTTTGGAGAGGGGGGAAATAAAAAACTCTCTGACAGTAATTAAAAAGGAACAATGGAACTACTTTATTTTAACATGATAACCCGTTATTTAAGTTTATCTTTCATTTTTCGATAAGGGTAATTAACATCTTTTTAAACTCAGATTTAATCAGCATACGAACCACCTAACAAAGCTTATACCATTTTGACGACGACTACTACTACTACTACTACTACTACTACTACTACTACTACTACTACTACTACTACTACTACTACTTCTATTACACCCAGACTTAACGCGTTCTGGCGGTAAGTTTTAAAGATAGAAAATTGAAACAAACATCATAAATACTTAAATAATTATAAAAAAAATAGTCTTATAGGGTCAAACAATTAATATTGTTTGGGTCTCGAAGTAGTTTTCTTCTTCTAAATGCGTTGTTTTAAAAATCGTGTACACCTTAGGCTATTTAGTCAATCCACGAAAATGTCCTGTAGGAATCTTCTTGCCAGGATTTAGATTAAAAATGTCAAGACCCTTGGACCTGTCGAGTTCAAGTCTAAAACCTATTTTGTGGGATGGTGGACGGGAGGGTGAAAGGCTTCACAACCGACCAAAGTATCCTTCCGCGTCAACAAGAAAAAATGGATCATAGAAACCGTATATGGCGCTAGCTTCCAGACAGATCTTGTGGAAAATCATAAGTTTGGAAATATCAGTTTTCTCGAGAACGAGTGAAATTTTTACAGTAATATTTTTAACACCTCTTCTAAGATAATATTTCAATGTTTATTAGGTTACATTTTCTTATTTTTTGTTATGCAGACGGCAGTTTTCTATTGAAAAATGTCAAGATTGTTGATATTTGATCACTGTTAAAATTATAGGAGGTGTGTATATAAAAAGTATAACTTAATCAACATGCTTCTATTCTTGAACAAACCGTTTCCGAAAATAAAATTGCAAAACAATAAAAATTCTCGAAGATAACCGTTTGTTCCCATGGCTCTGCATTCCCACGCCAAATGAAAAGGGTCAATCGCCTTAATTGAGAGCATATGTATATCTAAGATAGGAAACGAGGAAAATGTGATTTTAAATTGCAAGTCGATGTTTATTTATTATTTTATTTAGCACCACGTCCTACTACCCGTTCGAATTATACTTTTAAGTATTAATTACGCTAATGGATTAAACATTGGGACGGTTACATTTAAAGGAAGTGAACCCGCATTTGCGTGGAGGGAGAGTGTAAAACCGTTTAGAAAAATCCACCTCAGTTCACCCGACCGAGATTCGAACTTCGATCTCCCCGTCCCCAGCATGTTGGCTCAACACGACTGGCGCGTTGCCCAACTGCGCCACCGAGGTGGGTCAAGTCGATTCTGCCCAGGCACACAATTATAGTAGAGTGAGTGTGTAAACTCGTCAGAGGAAGAGGGGAAGTGTTACTAACCCATAGACAAGAGGCCTCGCAGGGTGAACTACTCATTTCTTCCATCTATTTCAAAAGTGTACATTGGTGTCTAAGTGTGATAGCGCTTAGAGTGCCTAAGTGCGTCAAATTAAGATGCAGCCCGCTTAGCAAAATAGTTTCGAAATCGTCTCGGCAACGTCGATTAATGACAAGACTAACCCTAAGAGAAGCTTTATCAGTAGCCCCCAGAATTGAACCGGGCTCCTTAGACTTGTGTTCAACCCCTTTAGCCCCTTATCCACAGAAATGGGCTTATTTAAGTCTGCGGATCCCTCCAAACTTCATTATAGGACAGTTATTTGTCATATTCGTTTATAAAAATTGGGTAAGGTATTGATAAATTGACTTGAGGAGACGCAATGTGATGGAACGGTTATGGCAATAAAATATAAAGAAATAATTCGTTTTTTGGTTCAGAAAGACAAATAAAGGAATCATAATATGTGATAAAACCTCAATTATTTGTGTGACTATGGTTAGTAAAAGTGCGTTACGTATTAGGGTTCGGCCAGACTGGCGAGCGAGCGCGTGATTAGCAGATAGCTCTCGATAGTTGTTGACGAGGAGGCTCCGAATCTTGGCTGAGTGAACTGAGGGGGGTTTTAACAAGTGATTTATTGTTGTGGTTTTCTCATCCTCTCTCCACGCTAATGGTGATTTTTATTCGTAAAGGGGTGACCTGGTGGTCTAGGGGTAAGGTGTCAGACTTCTGTGCTGAGGGTCCGGGGTTCAATCCTCGGTCCCGGCACGGATTTATCTGATTGCCAAACCCTTCCTTCACCTCTGACAAGATGTGTATTAATCACAACTTGTGAATGTGAGGAATGCCAGGCCTCTACCGTGGTTCGGATTCCACGTTAAACTGTAGGTCCTCCATTTCATCTCACAATCACCCTACCATTACACATTAACGTAAGTGCGTATAACCCGAACGGGTAGTAAGACGCGGTGCTAATAATAATAATAATAATAATAATATTCGTAAAGGCCTACTTTGATAATATTGAAGTAATTTAACATAACAGTTTTACATAGGGCCTATATATACATATAAGTATGGTTTATGATCTTACCAATTAAATTAGGCCGTTAGTAGCAAGTGTGCTAAACCTATCGATAGTAATAAAAATGTCAAAATGAGAAGTTTTCCTAGCACTCAATGAACCAACATACAATAATATTGCCTAGCGCCTGTAAACTAGACTGTACCGGGTCGAGCGCACGCGCTTTAAAAATAGAACCAGTTCTATCTTTAAAGCGCGCGCGCTCAGTCTGGTCACCTCTCATTACAACCAATGTGTTCTATTTTATATTTTAGTTACTCGCCCAGTCTGGCCGTCCCCTTAGAAATATTTTATAAATAAATACCAGCAATATAAACTGGTTTACAGTTTATCTTCTTGTCTGGAAGTATTTCAAATAAAGCCTATCATATGTTTTTATCATATCGAATGAAATATATCCACCTAAACATATTATATACATCACGCATGAACGGCATGATTTGATCTACTCAACCCCCCCCCCCCCCCACACACACACACACACACACACACACACGTATTCTCCTGTTCCCAAGAAAACCCTCCAGTTTCGACTGCGTCAATAGAAGAACATCGGCTTTGTTTGGCACACACATAAAATATCTCCAGCTGTCAGTGAAGAAGGTGGTGATGTTAGAAGATGTAACATACTCCCCCAGTCACACGGAGCTTTTTATCATCTGGCTCCCTTCACAAACCAACACAATGCCCTCCTTTAGAGAGAAAAAAACAACCCCGCCTCCTTTCCAGATCTTGTTCGTTAGTCTCTCACCTCCCGCATTTTAACAAACAACCTAAACCAGGAGTGTTTGCCGAGATCACAGACACAACATGGCCCAAAATAAATACACAATGATGGTGATTTAAAAAACAAAAAAGGGGGGAAGGGGGCTCAAAGAAAGTGTTCAAAACCTTAGAGGTTTATTAACGACGCTGCATCTTAACTTGCACCATCACACTTTAGACATCAATGCATGAAATAGAAAAGAAGGAAGAAAATTAGTTCATCCCGGAGAGGCCTCTTGCTCATCTACTGATGAAACTTCCCCTCTTCCGCTGACGAGTAAAAAACTCTACTAATTTGCGCGTTAGTAATGAAGTAGCGATTTGCATTTAAAAATTAACTTTTTCTTTTTCCTATTATAGACAGACATCTACTTCCAAAGACTCTTTTTTTTTTAATTACCATCCTGGCAGAAAATTTTACTGGCCATTTTCGTAAATAGAGATTTTAAACAAATATGTTTATCAAAACAAAAACTACTCAAAGACCAAAAAAATAGTTTTACTACCATATAAGACTATTTTTAAAATTATTAAGAATGTATAGTTTTTTGTTTTATGTTGTATCTTTAAAACTCGCCGAATAAAAGCTAGATACATTTTATCCTATCTTGATTTACCGCTGAGCCACAGCTCCAGAATATACCAGAGGTGGGCTACATCATGTTCAGTGTAGCCACAGGTGAGGTGAATGAGAAGTTAAACAACTGCACACACTGTTTGAACAAGTTTATTCAAAACACGCACACTTTTGACTTCTCAGTTACAATGCCTCAGACGCAAAATGATGGAAATTGTTTGAATTAAAATATGCAGACAGTTTAACGCGAAATTTGACAATCCTTTTGTCTGAGGGCAAAGATGAAAGGAATGGAAGTGGGGGTATTGGATGGCGATGTTGCGTCAAGGACTCGTTCAGAAAGCTGAATGCTTCCAATGAATGATATGCAGGAAATATCAAGTTACACAAACAAGAACACGCCGTCAGGAAAAAAGTTTATTTTACTGTGAGAGTCAGCAAACTAAAATTCGCCACCCGGGTCTGAGGCGTCACACTCGTGTGAAACTTTACTGCCGATGACGGTGAGATCGGGGTCCAAATCCCGGTCGGGTGTACTGAGGTCCCCTTCTCCCCAAATGGTTTTCCCACTTTCCATCCCACGCAAATGTGGGTACACTTCCTCTAAATTAAGCCTTTATCATCCCTGACTTACTAGCGTATTTTTTACATATGCGTATAATCTGAAGAGGTAGTAAGACGCGCTGCTAAAAACAGTATTGAAACCGATACAGTAATGAAAAATACGTCCAGTATTTTTAAAACACACCCAATAGATCCACTTCAATGGGGAGCACCCTTTGAAAAGTAACGAAAAAGAGTCCTAATTAGCGCGGATTAGCTCACTCACACAGTTCCTAGCCCTGCTTCCATTCCATTCCAAAATAGTGGTCGCATAATGACATTCATTGAATATGCGAGCGAGGGGAAATTTAAAACTCAGCCAAGTGGGAAATCCCTCCCTCCACCCCTCCCCTTGCTTTACCAAATAAAACAACTGAACATCGGCCGCGGTGGGAGGCGCACACAGCGGCAAACGAGTGAACTGATTGTTGCCTCGTTCAATTGTTCCTAACAGAGAGGAGGAATCATTGAGGGGGTTAGGGGGTTATAGACACGTCATACTAACTACCTTTTTTTTTTTGCACCTAACTACCCATCTGGCGCTAACCACATATTATTTATATTAATGAGATACGGATGAAGAGGGAAAATTGAGATGAAACGTACCCGCATTTGCGTGGAGTAAGGATAGAAAATTTGTTTGGGGAAAATCTCAGTACAAGGATGAGATTCGAATCCTGGACTTACGCCATAGATTACGGTCCAGTGCCACGAGATCCGCGTGACCACCAGCGATATTTACTAAATTTATTATATTTAACGTGCACTTTCTGAACCGACTGATTATATCAGCATACGACTTACAAACTAACAAGTCTTGAAGAGACGCGACACCCATCCCATCAGTTCATCATTGTTAAAGGGGAAGTTCAATCTTCCATCAAAAATACCTTTTTGGGCTATGATGGCCCTTAACAGGGGACGGTGAGAACATTTTTAATATATAAAAACCACCTTAGAGTATTTAAATTTTTAAAGTTTTTTAAACAGAGTTGTCGGTGTTATGAATGTACTAAACGCCAATAAGCTACCAGCCCTATACCCTATCTACCATAGGAGTGGTGGTGACAGCTATCAAAAGTGCCAAGATCTACTTTCATGTATCCATTCGCCAAAACCATATGATCTGCAAGACCAAAAATGCTGAGTTGTCACTTTTGGTAGTCAAAACTTTCTCACAAACAATGTGTCTTTGATTTAAAAAAAATATTAATAATTTTTATTTTAAATGAAACATGAATGGATCAAAATAACCGTTTGGATGTTTTTTTTTAGGTTCACTTAAAAAATCTTTTCAAACAGAACAAAAAAATAGTTTTATTTATAAATCGAGAGGGTAAACGGGCCGAAACAAGGACGTTGTGACGTCATACAACCCGTAAGTTTAATTTTGAAATTAAATTTTGTATGCTCTTTCTTTAACGTTATAAAAAATCTATTTATTTTGGTGACCAGTTATAACAAGATACAAGTGTCAATATAATACCATTTTGTACGCATATAATATATTATATTGTTGCCACAACCACGAAAATAAAAACACTTTAGTTTTATTAATATATTTTGGTCTTTCAATAGGTTACGAAAACGCCAATTGCAAAGTAATACCTTAGTTAATTATTATTAGACTGGTTTAATAACAATTTTTATTGATAATATATTATTAATCAAATACTAATTATTTCTCAATAGGTTGGTATTAGTGACTTTCAGCCAATATTGTCAATAAATAACCTTCTGTTAGCTGTTAGTTACCACCTCTCCTACCGTAGAGAGAGTATAGGTATTGCCTCTACTTTAGAATAGACCGTTTAAATAATTTAAAAAACATTAATCAAACAAATATCCAAATGATTAAACGCTAGATTACTCTAAAGCTATCAGAGTTTGGAAGGGCTGTTCCCAAATGCCAGCCTCCCTTTGAGCGTATCGGCGCCGGAACAACCCCTATTAACATTTACCTGCGGGCGCCTCGTAAGGGCATCGTGGCATTAATTAGTACCAGCGATGTTGCACGTGCTCTACCCGAGTTTACCCGACATTCCACGAAGATTCACCGGCTCAAAACGCGTGAAGAGGGGGTGGGGGGGCAACTTTTCAAGAACACCACTCCCTTTACCTACTCTAGGAACTTTTTGACACTGGGACAAAAGTGTCGGACACTGGTGTTTGTGGTGAACACTAATGGGACAATAATGTCTGTGCTGAACACTAATGGGGCATTAGTGTTTGTGGTGAACATCAATGGGGCACTAGTGTTTGTGGTGAACATTAATGGGGCACTAGTGTTTGTGGTGAACACTAATGAAACACTATTCTTTGTGGCGAACACCAATGGGACACTAATGTTTGTGGTGACCACTAATGGGACACTGGTGATTGTGGTGAACACTAATGGGACAATAATGTTTGTGCTGAACACTAATGGGGCATTAGTGTTTGTGGTGAACATTAATGAGGCACTGGTGTTTGTGGTGAACATTAATGAGACACTAGTGTTTGTGGTGAACATCAATGGGGCACTAGTGTTTGTGGTGAACATCAATGGGGCATTAGTGTACGTGGTGAACATCAATGGGGCACTAGTGTTTGTGGCGAACACTGGTGGGATACAGGTGTTTGTGGCGAACACTAATGGGGCACTAGTCTTTGTGGCGAACACTAATGTGACATTAGTGTTTGTGGTGACCACTAATGGGACACTGGTGTTTGTGGCGAACACTAATGGGACACTAGTGTTTGTGGTGACCACTAATGGGACACTAATGTTTGTGGTGAACACTAATGGGCTACTAATGTTTGTGGTGAACACTAATGGAACACTGGTGTCCGATACTTGTGTCACAGTGTCAAAGCCCTGGGGTAGTGGGATGGAGAACCTATAGCACGCGAGAAGGTTGGTTATCTTGTCACGTGGCGCGGTTGGTTCTGCCAGTGATGCCAACTGTACGATTTGGATACTACTTTTGATATAATCTCACCAGGTGTACAATCCAATTTTAGGATATTTTCTAAAAGTAATATCTAGTAACAAATTTTACTTTTTTTTTTTTTTTATGAAAATCGCAGAGCTTATCAAAATTATGCCAGAAAGTAGTGTCCTACCGGTCAAAATACAATCCATTTCAGGTCAATGTACTATCGCTAGAGACTATAGACTTGGCTACACTGGGTTCTGCGATCAGTACTAGGCCTACGACCAACACAGCCAATAGCCGGGATGGATGTAAGATATACAGTAGCATCGGTGTATCACCTGGTTTTGGTAGTAAGCCCGTTGCTGAAGGCCTTATTTCGTACCAGAATTCTAATGTATTATAATATTTTGGTAAGAGACAGGGCCTTCAAGAACGAAGGTAGGAAGTGTGTTCTGAAGGGCCTTTTATCATACCAAAATACTACCCTACCTGTAGGGTTCTCTTACAGGGTTATACTTGCATGACAGATTGCACCGAAAAAGGAAGGGAAAAAAAGTTATGTTTTATTTCATCCTTTCTGAAGAAATCGGACAGTAGGAACGCTCACCTAAAACCTGGTGCACACGATCAAAATGGTTTGTACACGTCTTATATCCGCCATTTTTATTGTTCAACTTTCGAGTTGTAAACATAATAACTCAATCTACTATATGGTTATTTAACTTTTTTTAAAATAAATGATTGTAAAATTATTAACAAGCATTAATACTTTAGAAAATAATAATAATAATATTTAGCACCGAGTCTTACTACCCGTTCGGGTTATACGCTTTAAGTACTAATTACTCTAATGGATTAGGAATTGGGAGGGTTGAATTTAGAGGAAGTGAACCCACATTTATGTGGAGGGAGAGTGGAAAACCATTCAGGAACCCCCCCCTCCCCCCAGTTCCCCCGACCGAGATTCGAACCTCAATCTCCCCGTCCTCAGCAGTCTGGCTCAACAACAACCACCAAAATGTTAAGTCAAGTTTTACATTAAATATACTTTTATAAGAATGAAAGTGTTAAGAATGGTTGTGGCAGGATCAACGTTAATTAGGTCTTATTTTGATTTGTTAGGTAGCCTAATTTAGAACTTTTCAATATGAAGGCACGTAAACAAGTACTGTATGTTTCTTACTCCACATCCGCGCATGCGTACAACTCAACCCGTCCTTAGATTCCCTCGCGTTACGAGCAAGCTGAGCTTGCTTGGTTCCACTATGGTACAGCTTATTTATAATAATAGGGCCATAGTGTTATGAGTCAAGGTAAGACTTGTCACCTTTCAGAGTAAATCAAGTGCATGCGATTGAGATTGAAGTGGTATTTCTTCATTTGTCACGCAAACGCCTCTCTAATAGCGCCCACATGCCGAACCCTCCCTTCACCTCCGACAAGACGTGTATTAATCACAACTTGTGAATGTGAGGAATGCCAGTCCTCCACTGTGGTTCGGATTCCACGTTAAACTGTAGGTCCTCCATTTCATCTCACAATCACCCTACCATTACACATTAGCGTAAGTGCGTATAACCCGAACGGGTAGTAAGACGAGGTGCTAATAATAATAATAATAATAATAATAATAATAATAATAATAATAATAATAATAATAATAATAATAATAATAATAATAATAATAATAATAATAATAATAGTGCCCACGGCCGAGACTTATTCCTCCCAGCCAAGATCTTTCCGGCCCCCCTCCCCTTTCTTTCTAACTCCCCTCTCTAAATTATAGCAAACTAGAACACTCCTTTATTAGTAAACCACCCTTAATCTCATTAGTAACTTCCACCCTACCCTTTTTTCCCCCTTCCATAAAAAAAATAATTCTCAAACTACCAAAAGACATTACTTCCGGCGCCCTTTAAAGAAGAAGGGTGTAAAGTAGACTAAGGGGGGTTTGGGGTGGAATGAAGGGGTGTGGGAAGTAAAAATGCCTGTTTTCCCCCGGTCTCGTATTTCACCTCTCATCCAAACACACAACCATCCCGTCCTTCATTTGTCCCTCTTTCTATATCAATTTTCATTTCCAGCCACTGCGGAGGGAGGGTGGGGTTTGACGGAAGATAAATGACAATCTTTATCCTGCGCGACTGTGGGGAGGTTGTCAGCCTATACGCGCCGGCATGCTTGTGAAAAGGAGGAGAGGGACAACTTTCATTTATTTCCTTCGTGAACAACACAAAGGGGGGAGGAGGGGGATACACCAGCATCTAAAACTTTTCCTTCTTCGCGCTTCTTTCAGGTATTCAAGTAATGGGTTAATGCACCAAGCAAGGCCGTAGTCAGGGGGGGTTTTCGGGGTTCAAACCCCCCCCCCCCGAAATTTTATGGACAAAATATATATGGCTTTATTTATGGTTCAAACAATATCAAAATTAAGGTACAAGTACAAATTAGGGGGGCTGTGTTACCATAAAAAGCACTTCAGAGAGCTTCCAGAGGTGTTTATTATTTAGAATTTTTTCTAGCCTCCGTCAAATGGGAGATGGGCCCGCCAAACCCCCCTGAAATTATTGGCTGGCTACGGCCTTGGCACCAAGGACCTCCTGATTAGTTATATTCGTCAGTGCATTTCATTACCACTAGGGATTATACGCATATTTGATAATTATGCTAATGAGGTAGGGATGAGGAAGGAGAGATTTTAGAAGTAATCTACCCCGCATTTACGTGGAGGTAGAGTGGGAAATGATTTAGGAAAAAAAAAACCACACTCGGTAGAACCAACCGGGATTCGAACCTAGACCAACCCGTCGTCAGAAAGCCGGTCTGGCACGAGAGTGACACCTTTTAGACCATCCGTTCACTGAAGGGGGTCTCGCTATTTAGTAAACTAAAATACAAGATGAGGCCGAAACAATTAGATTAATAACTTGGAAATTAAAACTTTAATTGAAAAGTAAATATTCACTAGCTAAATAAAAGCAAACTACATGCTACACTTTTTTTTTCATTTTTTGAAGATAAGGTCACTCGGGTGAGCTCTACCGGATGTCAATCGAACCTCTGCAAGTTATCCATCACTTTCCTCAGCAAAGCTCGTCAAATTATTCAGGCCCCACCCTGTCTAAGATAGAGTTGACCTTGCCAAATGTTTAAAATGTGAATCTATATACACGGTTAAAAAAATGAAGTGTTTTTTATTGGAGAGGGAATATATCCACACTAATATAAAAACCGTAAAATTCATATTCATATGGAACATAACCTCCAATGCATCCTATCCAAAATCGAACCCTGACCTTTCGGTCAGTAAAATAATAAATGCAATGCGATCCTAACGCTTTCTACAGCTCACCCATCGGCGCTCGGATTATAGGCCGACTATTATGAATGATAACATTTAAATTCTCGTGATGCCACATGAACGGGGAGGTAAATAAAAAACAACTAAACAAAAAAAAACACGCAAGTTCGAACACCCTTTTACTCCCCGAACATTTTCAAACTCTAATTATCAAACTGCACCGCACTTGCCATAGCTTTAGAGTCAATTATCAAACAAATACTTGCGCGATGTGGGGAGACAGATAAGAGAGGGTGTGGAAAGAGAGCGAGAGAGAAAGAGAGGAGGAAAACTACGCCAGACAACCCCTTGTAGTAATTATCTAAAGCTGTGACGCAAAGTGTTTCCGCGCCTTGCCTCATTCCCTCCCTTTACACCCCCCTCACCCCCATTACTCGACTGCTACCAGCCTTACGACATCACACACACACACACACACACACACACACACACACACACACACACACACACACACACACTTATAATACAACCTCATTCATGTCTGAGCGCACCTACCACCATCAAACATTCTATCCCTTGTACAGGATAGACCAAAAGAAACAACTACAAGGCACACCGGCAATATTTTTTATACCAAGGACATTTAAACTGTGCTTTCTGAATCAAACTATTATTCTTCCATGGTGTAGTATAAAGAGACTTCACTAGTATGAATCTAATTGATATTTATCTAATCTACTTCCACCATGGTGTAGACTAAACAGACTTCACTAGTATAAATCTAATTGATATTTACATAATCTACTTCCTCCATGGTGTAGACTAAACAGACTCCACTAGTATAAATCTAATTGATATGTACATAATCTACTTCCTCCATGGTGTAGGATAAACAGACTTCACTAGTATAATTCTAATTGATATGTACATAATCTACTGCCTCCATGGTGTAGACTAAACAGACTCCACTAGTATGAATCTAATTGATATTTACATAATCTACTTCCTCCATGGTGTAGACTAAACTGACTCCACTAGTATGAATCTAATTGATATTTACATAATCTACTGCCTCCATGGTGTAGACTAAACAGACTCCACTAGTATAATCTAATTGATATGTACATAATCTACTGCCTCCATGGTGTAGACTAAACAGACTCCACTAGTATGAATCTAATTGATATTTACCTAATCTACTGCCTCCATGGTGTAGACTAAACAGACTCCACTAGTATGAATCTAATTGATATTACATAATCTACTTCCTCCATGGTGTAGACTAAACTGACTCCACTAGTATGAATCTAATTGATATTTACCTAATCTACTGCCTCCATGGTGTAGACTAAACAGACTCCACTAGTATGAATCTAATTGATATGTACATAATCTACTGCCTCCATGGTGTAGACTAAACAGACTCCACTAGTATGAATCTAATTGATATGTACATAATCTACTGCCTCATGGTGTAGACTAAACTGACTCCACTAGTATGAATCTAATTGATATGTACATAATCTACTGCCTCCATGGTGTAGACTAAACAGACTCCACTAGTATAAACCTCATTGAGTGGTGAAATCTGTGTGAAAGCGTGAATCTCTCTGCCTCTTCTACTATCATCTTGTCTCTCAAAAGCTCTTGGCATTACACGAGCTATCATCCATCCTTGTCTCTCTGCCTTCACCTCTTGTCTATCATGGCTTCATTCGTCCCGCCAGCTTCTCTAACTATTATTAACATCGACTCCTCCTTGGCTCGTTAAGTCTGTAGCCATTTCCATAGCATAATAATTACCTAGATAATTAGTGAAGGCAGAGGAGGAGAAACCCAAAGATCGGGGCAAAGAGACACTTACGTGCGTGTGTGTGTGTGTGCGTGCGCGCAAGCTTTGTCAACATAAGCGGGCGTCAGAAACCTCACTCACGGCCTCAAAAGCAACTAAGAGTCGATCAGCCTGTTGAAGAACCTTTTCTGCTGTCTGTAGGACTTACGAAAGAGATTTGATCGTAGGTATTGTGTTCAGACCCTGGTGCATGCAGGTGGATAGATTTTATAGACTAGTTCAGGTTAAACAGACGATAATGTTTATGGCCACCAAAAAAACTCCACTGCGGTGTTTAAAGAGCCCGTAAATTCCAATACTATGTTTTAAATAACTCCAAATCATGGTTTGATAGAGTTTTGTTCTTTATAGTGTACGTAATTACTGACCGGTAGGGACATCACATCCATTTCTTTCGCCTGTATGTAGACTATTCATCGCACAGAAAGTTGCCCAGAGGACAGCTAAGGAGGTTGTCTAAACGTACCCGTAATGAGATGATGAGATGAAAATGAATAGGGGAGTGTGATCCAAGGGAATGTTAAACCTAACTTAAGCCTAATTAACTAACCTCTGGTGAATGTTGGGCTAAATCCCCTTATGAGAAAAGTACCCCAAGGTTCAGGTTGGAAATCGAACCCGGGATCCCTAAGTTCGTAGCCAAGTGCACTAGCCATTACACCATATGTCCGGATGGTTTATTTGTTAGAAAGGACAACCAAAGTTTTGGAATGCAAGGTTCGATCTGAGATTAGGCTTGTCTGATTCCATCTTTTTTTAAATTTAAAAGTATTAAATTATTCCTGGGCTAGTTTAATGATATTATATACCTATGTTAAAAAAAATTGCAGAATGGCCTACCGATTTTCAAAAAGCACGTTCTTTTTTCTTTTGTGGGACAGCTATATTTGAATCGCCATAGAAACAGTCTTTTTATACACCATATTTAAAAAGTGACAGCTGAATAACACATGACTTGGCGTATGAATATATTAAAGTAGAGTTAAGAGTCTGGTTGACTGTCATATGAGGTTCTTCGTAAATTATTTCTTTATATAAGCAGCCATATGAAACTGTCTGGTACGGCAAACACTGATGTGAGGTAAGGTTGTCGAGAAAATGTTCCCACCATTTGCGTGTAGGAAGAGTGGAAAACAAGTTTGGGGGTAAAATAAACTCAGTTCCTCCGTCCGGGATTTGAACCCCGATCTTTCGTCATCAGAAGTCTAGCCTATTGCGAGAATGATGCCTTAGACCATGAAAATAACATATTACTCGCGTCGATAATAACTTCATGGTTTCTTCAGAAAATAAACATTACATCAAGGTGGAATGTAGGGGACGTAAAAAATTTCAGTGTTTTTTGCAGTTTTTATTGCAAACTTTTTTTTGCCAAAATAAATAAAATATTGCTCCGGTAGAAAGATAAAGTTTAATTTTCTTCAAATTGTGATATCAACAGTTGTTGAATATCTGTCATGAGCATAGCAGCATTAGATGACTTTTTTTTTTAATGAAGAGAAAAAGTTGCCATTAAATTCCAGGACACCCTCGACAGATATTCAACAACTGTTGATATCACCGTGTGAAGAAAATTAAACTCTTATGTAATAATAAAGATATATTTGATTTATGTTTACTAACAAAATGTTTTGATGTAAAATTTAGAAAAAACAACACTGGCCTTTACTCACGTCCCCTTTACCCCTCACCTTAACGCCAGAGAATGTAAATGATGCAATATTATTACCATGCATTTATTTATAACCCCCCTCCCTTCCCTAAAGTAGAATCCCCCCCACCACCAGCGAACTGTACAACTTTGTTATACCAGGGTTTCCACTTCACACAAGACGAAAGGAAAGAGTTAAGATGGGGGGGGGGGGGGGCAAAGTGAGAAGATTGGGGATTGGGGATTGGGGAAGGGTGTACGCTTCGTACATCTATCTACAACCCCCACTTTCCCTCTTCAGTACTTTTCGGTGCATCCCTGGCCCTCTTCAACACAGCCCCGAGGATACTTCCGACCTACGATTACCACCTCAGGGGTTAGGGGGACGGGGGAGGGGGTAGGTTGAGAACACAATCCCTCCAGGGGAGAGAGGGGAAAGGTTGCGGCAGCGCTCAAACCAACCAGCCAGCCAGCGATAAATCGTTCGATACATGTCTACTGCCCCCCCCCCTCTCTCTCTCTTACTCTCTGTATCCACCCTCGCCTCGCTAGCTTGAAGTGTGCGGAGACATCGATTACCTCCGCAACGGCTCTTGACTAAAGGATAACCGCCCCCTCAGTCTGTGAGGGGGGTGGGAAGGGAGAAACAAGAGAGAGACGAGGGAAGAGGAAGCGAGGGCGTGTGTGCGAAAACGAGAGTTTTCACGCGAGGCTAAAGCTTGATTCACACGTTCGACGAAAATTGAGAGCATAATCTTCTCGAGTGTTGCAGCAATTTACACGCTAGCAAAAAAAAAAAAAAAAAAAGTATTTTATACCCATAATGCTTTGTAACACAAACTTAGAACAGCTGGATGAAAATTTATTTAATCTTCTAGTGCAGGGGTTTCCAAATGAAGGCTCATGTACATCGATGCCTTTTTTATTATTTGCGGCCCACGTAGTTTCTTGGGAAAATAATATGTTTAGCCGAGAAACGGAAAGTTTTGACTTGCGCGGGGGGAAAAATTCATGAAAGCTCCAAATGGCGTTCATTTAGTAATAATTTAACAGAGCTCTATTTTAATAATAAATGGTAGTCGACCTCATGGGTTTAAGCCCAGCCGGGGTCGGCCGATTTTTCTTGATATATAAAAATCCGTTGCACAACTTTCTTCGTAGGGGAAGTAAAGCCGTTGGTCCCATGTCGATTGTGGCACGTAAAAGAACCCTGGAAGGTACGTAAATATACCTTTACCGGCAAAATTGGAAGCTTGTGCTCTTTTGCTCTCAATCATAGAAATTCTAGTGTGCTGATATAATCAGTCGGTTCAGAAAGTACCAGTTGAATACCTTAAATAAATGTTTTTAAATGTGTATCCACGCATGTCATATTTCCTTAAACCCACTAGCCAATTATGGTGCGGCCCACAGCTCACCACTTGACTCTTGGATTCGCCCTCGGGCACTCAAGCTGGAAAACCCTGCGCTATGTGGCAGCTCAAAGCACTGCAAAACGACATCATAAAGCGACACTGCGAGCTGACAAATCTGGAGTACCTACTGCACACACAATGCCTTCTGACGAATTATCATCTTGCAACTCAGCGGAAAGGGAGGTATTTTATCGTCCACACGTCTTTTTTTGTTCTTCTTTTTTTATGGTTCTCTTCTTGCCAAGATGTCTCGTCAACAACAAGAGGATGAAGATTTGCTTCAAATGTACTGGTGCTACCGAAGTTTGAAATCTCGTAGTGTTGCAAAACGCAAAAAGAAATGTGTGTGGAGTCGAAATTTAGTGTTAGAACAAAACAGTGTGTCGCTTACTGTGAAAATTTGGGCGGAATTAGAAGCTGATGACTTCCGGAATCACCTACGTATGAATGAAGACACCTACATGCATCTTTTGTTTATCGTGTCTCAGCGGTTGACTTAGCAAGATACCTTTATGGAAATGCCGTATCTCCAAATGAGAAGCTAAGTGTCACACTAAGATTCCTTGCAACTGGTCGATCATACAAAGATTTGAGATTTTACTCGGCAATCTCTTACACCAGCTTTAACCCACATCATTTCAGAGACCTACCAAGCAATCCACTGGTACCTTTGTCTTGACAGGGCTCGTGCATGAGCGATACAACATTCCAAAAGCTGGAAGCGCAGAAAGCAGTCATCCGATCGGATATCACACTCGTTTGATATTCGCTATGCCAGCTTTCTGAGACACTCAATGATAATTGAGGTATGTCACACGATCACCTTGCAGTGCTGCGAAACGACGTCAGAAAGCAGCACTGCAACCTGCTACGGCAGCCATTGGTCATTGTTTATGGAGAAGCACGGACAAAATTAATATGAGATTGTGTCTACTATAGGACACACTAGAGCAGGGGTCCATAACCCTATGCCCGCGGGCGCGATTGCGCCCACCGAGCCTATTGCGTCTGCCCGCCACTTTTTGAACACAGCTGAAAAGTTATTGACTAATAATTTTAATGTCACTTTTCCGACAAAATTCAAGTTTGTGCTTATCTCCAGGGAAGTTGGTGATTAAAAGCCCCCCCCCCCCCACCTCTTTCCAATCCCACCCTATCATTCATCTTTCTTTGCCGGCTCATTTACAAAGTGTACTTTTACTCGGAACCACCGTAGTTTCAAGCTGAATGATTTTGCTTTTTCCTATGCCCTATGACAAAGGCAAAGAAGCTCGACTAAAACATTTAAGAACAATGTTTCCAGCGAAACCTATGACAAACCTGTTAGATGCCACTCTGCTGTCACAATAGACAGATAATGAGGCTAAATATAACTAACTATAAAACAATTATAATCTGAAATAGTATCAGATCATTGTTCTTTATTATTATTATTATTATTATTATTATTATTATTATTATTATTATTATTATATTTTAACTATTGGACACTTTGTTGGTTAAAACCCCGGGCAGATTAGCACTAAAAAAATCCAATCTGACATATATTTTAAGTCTTAAAAATAGTGCAAAAGGGTAAGAGCGGGGAGGAAAATACTGTGTGCGGGTATAAGCGAGAAGGAAAATACTTTGCGCTAGTAAGAGCGGGGAGGAAAATACTGTGTGCGGGTATAAGCGAGAAGGAAAATACTTTGCGCTAGTAAAAGCGGGGAGGAAAATACTGTGTGCGGGTGTAAGCTGGAAGGAAAATACTTTGCGCTAGTAAGAGCGGGGAGGAAAATACTGTGTGCGGGTATAAGCGAGAAGGAAAATACTTTGCGCTAGTAAGAGCGGGGAGGAAAATACTGTGTGCGGGTGTAAGCGGGGATCTATAACGGATAGACAGGATCTAAAGGAGGTACACTGAGGTGTTGTCCGCACTGCTCGGGACTCAAACCAATCAGCTTTCACCAAGTGACCCTCTGAGCATCCTTTAATTAGCTCGTTATTGACGTGCTAATTTTGTTTTGCAATGAAGAGAATAACGCAAGTACTCAAAATAACACTAATCTTGCCAAAAATAAAAGTGGTCGTTAGTGTCGAGTTGTTGGTTCGAGAAAAATAGATAACAGGGCGGAGCTCTTTCTAAATCCACTTGGGATCTGCATTTAATTACACTTCTAGGGCATGGATGAGGGATGTAGAATTTTAGAGGAAATTCTGCTGCATTTGCGGAGATAAATTGAGAAACCATTTAAGATAAAACAACCCTTAGTACACCTAGATTAGATTAGATCCCCGATCTTTCACTTAATTGTAAATTAAACTATAAGAGTGCTAAGGGTTGGTGGAGGGAATAACATACCATTTAGTGATATTTTTAAATGAAAACTTTTTGAAGGGGGAGCGAAAATGTTAAGAAGAGTCACGAAGGCTTTCGGATCATGGAGAGTTAGTGTGTGACATTTACTGTCACGTCTCTTGCAAATTTGATGAACGTATCCCTACGATCTAGCAATGTTGACCACACGGTACTGGCCAAGGGAGTTAGAACTCTGGTTTGTAAGTACTACCCCTCCAAATCCCCTCAAACACTCCCTTAACCCAGGTTCTAACTCTCCTTCTCAGCTTCCAACCAACCCCCAATCCGCACAGTCTGTAGTGCGGTCACCTCGAAAACCCCTCAACCTCAAACCCCCTCCTCCAAACGACCAACTCACGGGGGCTAGTTCCCACTCCTCACGACCACCGAGACCACAGCAGCGCTAGTAGTAGCGTTCTCCTCTAGTTCCGCTCCGGTCCACCTCAGTGCTGCGGTCACTCGAGCTTTCTCTACATCTCCCCCTCCATCCCTCAAGCAAAACCAACAAACTCGGGTCATTACTGACCCTCCTCAGCCTTTATCTGCTTAACTCGCGCTACGCCACTGGCTCCATCTCACACCAAGCAGCAGTTACAAGGCTTGAAATTAAAACTTGGTAACGGACATTATGTTAAGATGGGATGGACGCGAGAAAAGTTCAGTGGTTTTGCAGTTTTTTATTTAAAAAAATATTATTTTTTACCAAAATAAATAAAATAATGCTCCAGTACAAACATAAAGAGTTTAATTTTCTTCACAAGGCGATATCAACAGTTGTCGAATCTCTTTCAAGGGTGTCCTGGAATTTAATAACAACTTTTTCTCTTCATTTAAAAAGTTTCTCGACTGACGCCGCTATGCTAATGAGTTGATAGATATTCAACAACTGTTGATATCATCATGTGAAGAAAATTAAACTATATGTTTCTACTGGAGCAATATTTGATTTATTTTGGCCAAAAAAATATTTTGCTATAAAAGCTGCAAAAACATTGGCCTTTTTTTTTCATGCTCCTTACATCCCCACCTTAACCCGCTTTTCCCTTCTCTCCCACCTTAAATTACAGGTCACCCTCGACCGATTTCAGGTCTCCACTCTGCCATAATAGGTAATATGGAATAACAGAATCTCACTTATAGCAGAGACCTGGTGTATTATCCAGTCGTCACGTTTGTACTACAACCCTCCCCCATTTTCCACCACCCTGTATAGGAGGTAAGAGGTAATAACCACCTCAACATCAAGAGTGCACTCCAGGGTTTCAAACTGTGGGCCGTGTAACAACACTTGAGTCCTAACGATATCGCTTGGTTTATTAACAACTACAATGTTATACCTAAGTTAAAATTCATTAATTTATATAAGCCTCCTATCCCCATAAATAAAAGTTATATGTGACGAACAAATTTGATTAGACCTACATCCAAAATAGTTTAAACAAGTGGGTAGCTACTTATATTTTATTTAATCGGTGGTGGAATGGAATAAGGCGTCGTAGCTCATGAAATAGACTAAAATGCCGATGATGGGGAGATCAGGGGGTTCGGATCCCTGTCGGATATACTGAGGGTAGTTTTCCCTACATTATTTTTCACTTTCCTTTCACGACAAATTTGGGTACACCTCCTCTAAATTCTGATCCCTATTACGATAGCTTAACTTGTACACATATGTATAACCCGAACGAATAGTGAGACCCAATGACGGGAGGGGGGGGGGGGGGGGAGTGGAAATCAGGAGGTCCTTGTTGCATTAATCCACTATTTGAATACCCTGAGTAACCTATAACCGACCAGGATTCGAACCCAATGTCAGCGGCAGTACAGTCTGTCGCGAGAGTGATGTCTTAGTTATACCATTCTACCACAGAAGAGGGTATTCCTAAATTAATATTCCATTTGTTGGGACGCGTGATATTAAATAACAACCAAATGAGATCACGGGATGGAAATAGTCAGCCCTGTTTTACGGGGTTGTTTTAACTCCTTTTTTTCAGTTTCAGTTCGTCAAACAAATATTGCAAATGGTGTAAAAGGGTGTTCCGGTACCGAGGGGGAAAAAAAGAGGGTGTGCGTGTGTGTGTGTTTGTGGGCACTGAACAAAAGGGGGTGAGTGGGGGTAATTTTAACTGCGAGATAAGTGAATACAAAACGACACGCGAAATACATTGTTTTTGCGCATTTATATGTATGTTGGGGTTTTTTTTTCCCCTCCTAAAGGGTTGGGGGATAAAGAGGGGAAGGGGCTTGATAAATGACATTTTATTATCATCATTACAACAATAACAAATGATGTTAAAACACTCCCCTTCATGGAGTGGGCTTTGCAGATAAAAGCCAGAATGCCGCAGGAACAATTGTCATCTTTAATGGGTAAAAAAATAAGTTTTTGAATTAATTTTTATTTTAAGTGGCGCCAATGTTCGTCGATAGTAATTATTATGCATTTGTTTCAACATTGAATTATCGGGAAACCAACGCCAAAATTAGGAATTTGTTTCGGCGGAAAATCGATTAATAAAAACCATTATTCTACCCACCCCACTCACTCCCCATTCCCCAAAAAAACCTTGTCGAAGTACGTTAACAAGCAATGTGCCAACTAGAAGAAATGTTCCACGTTTTCCAATTATAACACTCCCCAACAGTTGATCTAGGGGCAGACAGCCAATAATAGTTTATTGATATTCGTGACAAAACCTTCTTGTTAAGCCGGGGTGCTATTGAGCGTGAGTTTGGGGCAGTATTTTTTAAGTTTTGATAGCATAAACATTTTT
The DNA here is from genome assembly GCA_033556935.1 of Timema podura. NCBI lineage: Eukaryota > Metazoa > Arthropoda > Insecta > Phasmatodea > Timematidae > Timema > Timema podura. The sequence continues at coordinate 18,047,620 of JAVRXN010000002.1, read as the reverse complement.
CGGCCAAAATAAATCAAATATTTCATCTATAGAAACATAGAGTTTAGTTTTCTGCACATCTTGATCTTAAAAGTTCTTGAATATCTGTCAAAGGTGTCCTGAAATTTAATGACAACTTTTTCTCTTTATTTAAAAAGTTTGTCACCAAATGCCGCTATGCCCATGACAGACATTCAAGAACTGTTGAGATTAGCACGCGCAGAAAACTAAACTCTATGTTTCTATAGAAGAAATATTTGATTTATTTTGGCCAAAAAATGTTTATATTATAAAAACTGCAAAATAAATACACTAAACTCGCGCTCACTAGCGCTCTTCATCTTAAGCCGGGTTTACAATGGTATAATAAATGGGGTAGTTACTTGCTTGTCTGTAGAGTCTAGGTAGCCCGACAATGAACGTGTCATTGTGTACGTGTATAGTTTTAGTAAGAAATTTGTATTTAACCTGCGTGTATTTTTCTTCTTAGTTTATAAATTGAAATTTACAATTAAAAGGCGGTACGAAGGGGACACTGCTAGGCTAAGGCTACACAAAGCCGAACCACACCACACCCAGGGTTCTTACAGATATATGAAACATAAATTTAAGGACTTTTCAAGGACCAAAACTTATTTCTCGTACTGCCAAAAGCTAAACATGTCAATAAAAAAAAAATTATAAACTGTACCAAATTTTAAATAGATGGAAAACAATAACGTTTCACTAAATTTAATGAACAAAAAGGACTATAAAATATTAATCTAACTTTTTTGTCACTTACTTTACTCTCCTTGGTTTATTGTTTAGTGCAGTCATTCTAGATTCAGAATGCCACAAGGTGAGTATGGAATTCATATTTTAACAATGTTTTCTGCTGGCACATGCTTTTCATTTACATTATTTTATATACAGGAGTCAATGCATGAATGTTTGTACTAACTATAATTAAAATCTCAGTTTTTTATAGGTCCTAGAATCAGTAGAACAAGTAACAAACACTTTAAACAAAAAAATATTGGGCCAAATAACATTTAAATGTTTTTATATTCATTTAACCTATCAGATAGCTGCTTGTTAATGTCAGCCAGTGCAGCAGTTTTCTCTCTGGCTGTTCTTCTGAAACTGTTAGACTTCGACACAAATGTTAGATTTCCTGTTGTTTCTGCTTGCTCTGACAGTCTATCAGCAGATTTGGTAAGTGTGTGTCAACATCAGCTTGAAGCCTTTGTTTTTTTTCTTTGAGTTCATCTATTTCTTCTGTGAAACTTTTTCTTTTTGAATTCTTCAGTGCAGTTTCTTTCCCTCTTCGATTCGCCTCCAAATAACTTTGCCACTTTTGACGTGCACCAGCAACTGAGATAACCATGTCTTTGGTGATTTCAATATTAGTAACACCACCGACTGATGCAATTTGTTGACAAATTATTCGCTGTGCAATGAGTGTGCGCTGTTGCATATTTTCCACTTCTATTTGCTTGTTTACAGAAAAACCTCTCTCAACTGCTGCTTGACCATGTGATAGAATAAGTACCATCTTCATCACACACCACAATTTGTCATATTTTGTTCTAGGCTTTGCACAAGCACAGAACAGTGACTCCAAACAGTTTGTCCCAGGCTTAAAATTTTGAAATTCAGAAGAAAAGCCAAACTCTGCAATAAATTCTTTATATGATGAAATTAATGCATCACATTCAGTTTCCTGAAGTCTTTTTGCTTCCACTAGTATCTTAAGCACTGACACAAACTTGGTTGCACAGTTAGTATCCACATTCATATCTCGAGGATCCATACAACTAAGGTTTCTCACAATTGAGTACTGTAATGGGCACTTATGCAAGATTTTCTTTACTGTTTCGATAAGAAAATCACGACATTCCATTCGTACTTGAAGAACATCCTTTTCTTTGACAATTTTTTTGTGGAGCAAATTCTTGACTCTGTTTTCTGCAGCGAATCCCAAGTTTACTTTGGTCACTGGCAGCTGGTTTTCTTTTTTCCCAACTTCAACTTTAACCAGTTTGTTACTGGTAGTTGCTTTATTTATTTCATCTTCTTTAATGAATCTCTCCATTAAGTTTCTAAGCATTTTCAACTGTCTCTTTCCAAAAATGGAAGCATTGGCGCATCAGTTTGGTACATTGTCAAAAAAGGTTCTACTTGTTTTGCAATTGACTGAAATATTAATAGCTTTATAGGAGTCAATGCATCAATGGTCGCTTCTTTCACAACTGTAAAGGATTTGGTGTTTGGATTGGGAAGTTTCTTGTCAGTAACTAACTGCACATATTTAGTTACATGAGGCCACATTTCAAGAGCACGTGTTACAACATTTGAATTTTCAACCCATCTTATGGAACAACATTTTTTGAGGAAGACACTACTATCAGTTACTTTCATGTAATCTTCTCTTCTCGCTGGTGTGTCCTTAAATAAGTAATAGAGGCTAGATAAGACTCGCTCCACATCCCAGGTTGATGATAATGAGCCATGCTTAAAAGCACCATGAATGATATGAAGCCCACAACTGCCGGTATGAATTACTGCCATGTTTGTGTCTCTATTCAATTGATCACACACCAGGTCATAAAATTTCCAATTGACATTTGGACCATCCATGGATAGTTGCAGTAGAGATTGTTTCGGAAGGCCAATTTCAGAACTCAACTTTTCAAAGGAAGTGAACATATCTTCTGCAGTAGCATGGCCCAGGTAATCTGAATGGATGTAACAAGACTGCACTTTATCTGCTTCCCAGTGGCGAATATGGTAATCTAACTGCTTCTCCTGAAGCTTTCTGTTGAGGCTTTCATCGAATAACAAAACTTGTTTCTTAACCTTCTTCATAAGTGCAGACTGAAAATAAGGAGCAATGCCAAAACAACATATATATGCACATTTAGTTTCCCCCAATGAAAAACTTTTTGCAATTCCACTGTCTAAAAACATTTTTTTGAATAATAGTCCGATATCTTCACATGATTTGTATGAATAGTGACTGCTGCATACTTTCAGGGCCCAAATAATTTCGGCCTTTAGAGTTTCCTGTCCAGTTAAGAAGGAGCTTACTATCTGCTGTCCTTGTGGTACTGGTCCTGAATCAGTAGCCACAGAACTCGAAGATTGCTCTGGTTGTGTAGCACCGATAAAATAGTGAATTCCAAAAGGGTTTTTTTTTACACGCAAGACTACAATGTTTTTTTCCCATTCATGTGACTTGTTAACGCAGACACCCCCATCTTGGCAATGTCAAATACTGAAGAGCATATGCTACATCTGGCTTTGTTCCTGTCTGGCACTTTTACAAGCCATTTATTAAATTTGGGGTTGTGTAACCACAAGTCATTGAAGGTACAGTTCCCCGGCATATTGGCACGTAAATAAAAACAAAACAAAAGGCGATTTCCTGCCTTTACGTAGCACACGGTATTAAAAGTTACAAAAAAAAATCCATTCAAGAATAATGAAACAACAGTTTATTTATCCATGGCAGATTACTTGCTATCACACTTCAATAAAACTTTCATGTGGAAATAAACACAGCAGTAACGAAGCAAAATGAACCAGTACTTAAAGATTTCCAAAGATTTCCATAGAAATAAAACGTATTAAGATAAAACAAACTACCATCTAAACAGTGTGTAGTAAACACAAACTTTCACGGGATAATGTTTACATACACCAAAATGGCGCAACCATAGATAATAGAGTTATAGAATGGCAACTCCCTGTAGTATGGCTAGAACAGGAATTTGAGCGCTAAGACGGATGAAAGATGAACTAATAGCTATCGGTGGGCATTTTAGTGCAAAACTGTAACTATAGGTACTTAAAGTGTTAATAGGTAGTCGTAAACCTTCAAAGAATTATTAAAAATGATGGTTTTAAAGAAACTTATAAAAAAAATGGCGAATGCACAGGAATTGAGTTTTTAAATATAGCAAATTAGAGAAAAAATCGTATTTCATCGAGAGTAGCGCTAATGCGTTTGCCAGAGAAGTTAACACTGTTTCTTCTTGCCCCTATAGAGATCCAAAACCATGGGTTGATGACGTGAAAAGATCATAAATCAAACAAAAGAAGCGGGGAGAGTAGCGGAGAGTAAAGTAAACAGTAGACAACAGCTAACACTTGATCAGAGCATACGCTAGATATTTCATGCCCCAGTGCATCTTAAATCACTGTCTTTACAGCCATTATTCCCAACCATTTCAAAAATAAATACTGAAATCTGGAAATTCCAGGACTTTTCAAGGCCCAGAGTAATTTAAGGACTTTTCCAGGCCTTAAACAGACACACATTAAATTCCAGGTCTTTCAAGGACCGTACGAACCCTGCACACCGCAGTGGCGCGGACGAATCGTCGAGAGAGCATCCGCCCTTTTACGACGTGGACCGTGTAGCATCCATCCCCCAGATAAGGAAGACAATTCGCGCGTCTCCGGAAAAAATTGTCTTCCATAGTTGGGGGATGGATGTTCGGTAGCTTCCGAACGTTGTTTTTATACTAACCACCAAGCAGTGCGCGTGGGAACGTTAATTTACACCAGAGTTTAAAAAAAAAAAGGTCCAAACAGTTGGGTTGTATTGTTATTTTATTATTATTTTGGTTTTAATAGGCTTTTTTTTTGTTAAATTGTATTTGCTATGTATGCTAACTGATTTAACCACTCAATTAAATAGAGTACTCTAGCTCAAACATTTCGAACATTGTCCTGGATATAATGACAGCGAGATGCGTCAGGATGCTCTTGAAAAGATTGTCCTGGATGTAAGGACAGTGAGATGCGTCAGGATGCTCTTGAAAAGATTGTCCTGGATGTAAGGACAGTGAGATGCGTCAGGATGCTCTTGAAAAGATTGTCCTGGATGTAAGGACAGTGAGATGCGTCAGGATGCTCTTGAAAAGATTGTCCTGGATGTAAGGACAGTGAGATGCGTTAGGATGCTCTTGAAAAGATTGTCCTGGATGTAAGGACAGTGAGATGCGTCAGGATGCTCTTGAAAAGATTGTCCTGGATGTAAGGACAGTGAGATGCGTCAGGATGCTCTTGAAAAGATTGTCCTGGATGTAAGGACAGTGAGATGCGTCAGGATGCTCTTGAAAAGATTGTCCTGGATGTAAGGACAGTGAGATGCGTTAGGATGCTCTTGAAAAGATTGCCGGTGAAATGAATATTCAAGGTTTCACTAATGCCGAATTTTAAGCCGATTTTTAAGCAAAATTATTTTTTTAATAACTGTAAACACGGCTACTAAAAGGATTCATACTCTTTCCACGATGGAAACTGGTACTGGTGAGGGGGGGCCAAAAACATTTTGTGTGTAGACACCTACTTGCCCCGAGTCTGGGAAAGTAGAATAACCAGTAAGGGTGTGCGAGATCGACTTTTTTGGTTCGAGACGAGATCGGGAATTTTAGAATCTCTTACTTCGAGACGAGGACGGGAATTAAAAATGTAAAACTAATTATTTCTAAATGTGCTTATATTACTTACCTTAAAACACTGCCCATATTTAATTTGTTATATGAATACACAGGCCCTAATAGAGGAAGTTTAAACCAATACCTATTATAGGGTTGAACATTTAAGCAATTTTTAATATTTTTGCTATAGCTTAGGCTACTTAAATTATAAACATTTATGAAACATATTAATTTACATTTAGAATAGGCTGACATACATATCTATATTTAAATGATAAAGAAAACATGAAAAGCAAGTTTAAAGGTACGGTAAATTAAATGTGGACAGAAAAAAGCGATTCTTTCCAAAATTTTCAGGATAACAGAATATGTTTCCCGACAATCGGATCGGGAGCGGGGAGTATTTTTTCCCGCGGGAATCTCGAAATTCGGGGATTCCACACACCCCTACTAACCAGTACAAGTAACTTAGCCCATATTCTAAATACTTTCTTTTTTTGCAATCAACATTGGAAACATTTCATTGTATTATTTGTGATAATTTATAGGTAGAGTATTGTTAATATTTATAAAAAGTGACAGCAGCAGATTACATGACTTGACATATAAATGCGTGAAAGTAGATCTAGTATCTTTTCTTGCTGTCAGATAAGCTCCTTCATGTGAAATTTGGACTGTATCTGCAGTCTTAAGGCTGGCGTAATTCCAGTCTTCAAAGATGAGAACGCTGATGAGCATGAAGATATCTTGTGAACTATTTCTAAACATTTTGTTGTTAGTACGAACCGATTTTTTATTCTCTCGATTGAAAAAAATTTTGTTCTAAAATAAACACTGCCCGGAGCCCTTCATTAACATTTTCATATTTATAAATAAAGTTTAAAGTGCTTTATTAAAGTTTTAAAAATAAACCATTAAAAATGGTAATTAGTATACTTCACACCGCAATGAAAATATTATACTAGGGGTCCCAAAAAAATATTAATTTAGAACAGAGAGTAAAAATAGTTTATTTACAAAACAAAAATTATAAAAATCAAAATAAAACTTGTTCATTTGAAATTGGTTCTGAACTAATTTGCTACTCTCCCTCCACGCGAATGCGAGTACATTTCCTAAAACATCCTACCTTTCTCATATTTATCCCATTAGCGTGAGTATTAAAAAAAGCCCGGGCTGGTAGTAAACGGTGCACACACAACAAACAAAACATTGTTTTAAGGCCTAGTAAACAATAAATGACCAAATCAAATTTCTGTCAACTCTATTTTGGATAAATGGAAAACAAAACTTGAGTTCCTACCTGCTTGTGCATCTCTACGTTGAGTCCGTATGACATCTCGTAGTACTGGAAAAAAAAATAATAACCAGAATTTAATAACATGTTATAAAAAATATATAACAAACTTAAAGTGATTCCAACATAAAAATTTGTTTGCATTAGTTTAACAAGTGTATAATAATTATAAACTATAAATAATGAGTAAGTCAATGATTTCAAATCATTACAGTTCAAGAGTTAGAAGGAGTCGAACTTGCTATTTTATTATTTTTCCTAATATTATAAATATTTCAACGAAATATTATTTTTATAATATAAGTATTAAATTTATTAATATTATAGATATTTCATTCTGTACACCTCATGTGAATGTCTCGTTCTACTAAATTTCAGCCAAATACAGTAATTACTTTACCTTAACAATGGTACGAAAAGAGCATAAAATGAAAAGTTATCAACCCCCTACTAAGGTGGGATGGAAGGGACGCGAGAAAAGCCCAATTTTTTTTTTCTTTCAGTTTTTAAGGTAAAACCTTTTTTGGCCAAAATAAATAAAATATTGCTCCAGTAAAAAAAAATTGAAAATTTCTTGAATATCTGTTAAGGGTGTCCTGGAATTTAATGACAACTCTTTTTCTTCATTTAAAACGTTACTCATTTAATGCTGCTATGTTCATGATGGATATTCAAAAAACTGTTGATATCACCACGTGAAGAAAATTAAACTATGTTACTAGTGGAGCAATATATTATTTTTGTCCAAAAAAAAGTTTTGCTATGAAAACTGAAAAAACACTGGCATTTATTTTCTCGCATCCTCTTCCACTCAACCTGAACTCGTGAACTCTAATGATTTGAAATAATTGAGGTACTATTTATATCTTATAATCATACACTTGTAAAAATTGTTCAATAAAATGTTGAAAGTCAAATGACCTTAAGGTAGAAGGGAACGTGGATTAAGGCAAGTATTTTTGCGGTTTATTTATATCCCTTTTATTTTTGACAAAACAAATAAAATATTACTTCAATGAATACAGTTAGTAGTGTTCTACACATAATAACCTCAACAGTTCTTAATTATTTACCACGGGACATCCTGGAATATGACGACAATTTTTTTCTCTTTATCTAAAAATTTCTCATCAAATTCCATTATGTCCATGACATAAATTCAAAAAATTGTTTAAAAAATGCATATGTGTAGAAAATAAAAATCTAAACGTATCTGCCGAAGCGATGTTTTATTTAATTTGGAATTTTTTTTTTTCTAAAAACTGAAGAAAAACAATTCCGGCCTTAAATTGTTTTACCTTCCATCCCACCTGAAACTCATGAAATAACTATTCATTAACTATGAACTACTAACGCTTTCACAAGAGTGTTAATTAGGCTATAAACATAGACTCTACTTCTTGAAATAAGCTACTTAGTTTATTATTGTTATTATTATTAGCACCGCGTCTTACTACCCGTTCGGGTTATACGCACTTGCGCTAATGTGTAATGGTAGGGTGGTTGTGAGATGAAATGGATGACCTACAGTTTAACGTGGGATCCGAACCACGGTGGAGGCCTGGCATTCCTCACATTCACAAGTTGTGATTAATACACGTCTTGTCAGAGGTGAAGGAAGGGTTTGGCAATCAGATAAATCTGTGCCGGGACCGAGAGTTGAACCCCGGACGCCCGGCAGAGATGTCTGACACCTTACCCCTAGATCGCCAGGTCATCGGCTAGTTAGTTTAGTTTCCAAGTTAATCTAAAGAAAGTTTTTATGTATTTTTCGTTTAGAAGGCAAAACTTAAAATATATGAGTAAAATATATTTAAGTAAATATTATGACTAAAATAAATTATTGTCTGTAATCTGCAGTCATATTAAAACATAAAATGTATGGTAATAATTTAAGTGGATATTAACATTCCATAATGAAAAAACAATAACATTTTAATACAGGGCCGGATTAAGGTGTGGCCACGGCCCTGAGCCCCACGCTTGAAGGGGCCCCTATAAAACCACGCATATTTCCCATTACTTATTGTATCTAAAATGTTAGAAATATTTAGTTTTCATAAAATAGTTCTTCAAAAGTGCAACAAAAAGATAGTATATTTATCTAGTTCATTTCAAAAAATATAACCAAACGTTGCCTTTTGCACCGGGATTTGAACCGGAACAAAAAGCTGGAACTAACATTTACTTTAAGGAACCAGAACCGTAATTGGAACCAATAAATATTTTTAGATTAAATAAGCTTTTTATCAGCTATTAAGGATTCTAACTTTTAAAACCTATTTTTAATTATTGCATTTTATGCCCTTCTTTCTGTTAATTATGATTAGCATTTTTTTTCTTATTACAAATTTTAAAAAAAGTCATGGGTCCCCACATTTTGCAAGTGGTCCCCGGCCACCGAATTTCTTGATCCAGCCCTGATTTAATTAATAGCTTCAAACCATAGCCCTTCATTCTAGAGACATGTCACCTTGAAGTGTTAGTTACAATCTAGATTGTTTTGTTCTACTAAAATTAAAACAATAAATAAACATGCCAAAAGAATGACTAACAAACACATTTTAACAAGAAACGTGCAAGGCTTAAAAAAGTAGCATGCGTGTTTAAAAAACTCACCTTTCACGTGGTCTCCTCCACGGCGATAAAAGCCGGCTAATTACTTACAGACTAGTGTATCTACTTCTACTCAATACAAGTATAGTCCGGTCGCGAAAAGAAATAAACTTTGGACTAATATTTCTCAAAAATTCAGTACGCGTATCACCGAGGAGGGCTAGATATTGAAAATGTTCCTGTTAATTTATCCTAAAGGTAAGTATTTATGTGGGAAAATGTTCAGTCACATATCGATTTTTTTTGACACCGCATCCTATTATACGCTTCATACTATTATTAACACTCACATATCGACTACAGCGCTCGGTAGTTGAACGTGCCACTAACGTCGGGTCTGCGGTTGCTACTTCAATTTTATAATCAAAACCTCAACGAATAAAGTTATACCCGCTTCGGTGGTCGAATAGTCTAAACTCTAAGGAGTCACTCTCGTATTAGACAGGCCTGATAAAGACTGGGGTATCGGTGTTCGAATCCAGGTCAAGTCTACTGAGAGTAGTTTTTCCTAAACTGTTTTCCACTCTCCTTCCAAGCAAATGCGGGTAGATTACATCTAACATGCTTCCTTCCTAATCCCTACCACATTTGAGTAATTATCATGATACGTATAACCTGAACAGGTAGTCGTGGTGATTAAAAAAATCCCATTCTCTTGGGATTCAATAATCTGACTATCTTTGTGGGATGGGTGAATTACTATCAGCATCTGTAGAGGTGTAACAAAGTGATTATCTTTGTGGGATGAGTGAATTACTACCAGCATCTGTAGAGGTGTACGGCGATTATCTTTGTGGGAGATGGATGAATTACTATCAGCATCTGTAGAGGTGTAACAAAGTGATTATCTTTGTGGGATGAGTGAATTACTATCAGCATCTGTAGAGGTGTAACAAAGCGATTATCTTTGTGGGATGAGTGAATTACTACCAGCATCTGTAGAGGTGTACGGCGATTATCTTTGTGGGAGATGGATGAATTATGGTCTTAATAACATGGCGATTATCTTTGTGGGAGACGGATGAATTACTATCAGGATCCAGCCGGAGGAAGAAACTATTTGAAATGAAGTGTTATAAGCTACATTTTGCAAGAAGATGGGGCTCGCCATCAAACATTCATATAACATTTCCAACCGCAGTCGCAACCCTAAACAAACATGGAGGCGTTCGCCACGTGGTTTATATAGTCCACACCGTCTATATTGAGGTTACTCTCGAACTTACAGGCCACCAGTTCTTCCTGCCAGTGAAATGAAAAATAAAATGTGGCGCCGTCCACTTAGTTTTAAGTAGTTGATATAAAACAGATGTTCATTAATGTTGTCACTAAGCTCGCATATTAAAGAGATCATGGCACTGGAAAGAAAAGTTTTTTTTTCTTCGAGAACATTAAAGTAGGGAAGTAGGAGGGGAGGGAGAACTTGGAAAACATGACATAACCTAACAACAACAACTTGCCACCGAGAGCTGACAAGCGTTCATTATAAAACAAGTTTGTTTGTCAAGTCCCCCCCTTCCCTTCTGTTACAAATAAAAAAGTTGAATAAATCTAGATGCTACAGTCTGTTACATGTTGTTCCGGGTCCGTGGCTGTGTGGTTAGAGATGCCAGAGTCTAGACGAGCCTGGTTGAATCACAGACTGGGCCGTGTTCTGAGAGCCATACATTTAAATTACTTGTGCTAAATTTTTAGTTATACTCCATTCACGGTAGGAATTACTCTCTGAAAGGTCTTTTTTCCTACCAATAACCTACTATATAATAGATTTCTGGTAGGGAAAAAGACCTTTCAGAAAACAATTCCCACGCTGAACAAACTTTATATGGACCCCCTTTTAGGTTAAGTTAATTTTTTTGCGTGCTGAGCCTAATGATAGCCCATTGATGAGTGGTGAGTTCAATATGGAACCATTGTTGAATGGTGAGTGCAATACATAACTATTGTTGTTATATGAACACAATGGAACGAGCACAATGCGGAACCATTGTTGAACGAGCACAGTGGGGAACCATTGTTGCACGAGCACAGTGCGGAACCATTGTTGCATGCAAAACACATTGTGGAATCATTGTTGCAAGGTGAACACAATGTGGAATCATTGTTGCGTGGTGAACACATTGGGGAATCATTGATGCAAGATTACCCCAATACAGAACTATTGTTGCATGCTGAACGCAATGTGGAGCCATTGTTGCGAGCTGAGCATAATGCAGAAGGATTGTTGCATGGTGAGTACAATGTGAAACCTTTGTTGCACTTGGACCACAATGTGGAAGCTTTGTTGCACAATTTGAGTCAAATGTTGAATGATGAACACAATGTGAACTGATTAATGCATACTGTCAACGCTGTGAGAATGTTATTGATTGCTGAGCGCACTGTGTTGATATGGTTGAGTGTTGATCACGATGTGGCCTCATTGTTGGGTGGTGAGTATAATGTAGGACCATTATGATCTGGTAAGCAAATTGAAAAACCATAGTTGCTTGTTGAGCACAATGTTAAACTATTTTTGAATAATGAAGACAATGTGAAACTATTGTTTGAGTATTGATCACTATATGAAACCCTTGTTGAGTATTTAGCATTATGTCAAACTATTGTTGAATATTGCTCATGATGTGAAACCATGGTTGAATATTGCTCATGATGTGAAACGATTGTTGAGTATTTAGCATTATGTGAAACGATTATTGAGTATTGATCATTTTGTGAAACGATTGTTGAGTATTGATCATTTTGTGAAACCATTGTTGAGTATTTAGCATTATGTCAAACTATTGTTGAATATTGCTCATGATGTGAAACGATTGTTGAGTATTGATCATTTTGTGAAACGATTGTTGAGTAGTGAGCATTATGTGAGACAAATGTTGAGTGTTTAGCTTGATTTAAAGCCACCGTTGCGTAGTGAACACAATATAAGCCCAATGATGGGTTTTAGGTCCAACGGGAACTCAATTTTACTTATTAAGCATAACGTAAAGTTAATGTTGCGATTTGGAGAATGAAAACACATTATTACGCATCGAGCCTAATGTGAACCTAATGTTTGCGATTTGAAGCACAATTGAAACTTATTATTGTGTTTTGACGCACACTGTAGCGTCTTGTAGGCATAAATTAAGGATTAGTAATAACTATTTATTTTTATAATTGTATAAGTAAAAATTTAGGAAAAAAGCCACTCAATTTGTTTTAAATTACCAATGTGTTCCAATTACCATGTTTGATGTATGTCAGTGATCCGAGAATCCGGGTAATATAATGTCAATGTATATTTATTTATTTGAGGTATTTAACGTGAACTTTCTAAACCCGACTTATTTTATCAGCACCCGAGAATTTCTATAAGCGAGAGCAAAAGGGCCAGCCAATTTTGCCGGGAAAGGTTATTTTTACAAACCTTCCTGAGTTCTTGTACAAGCCACAATCGATATGTGAATGACGGCTTTACTTCCCCTCCGAAGGAAATGGCGCTACGGATTTTAATTTTTAAAGATAAATCCGTCAACCCCGGTTGGGTTTGAACCCAAGAACATCGGGTCCTGAAGCGAGCACCTTACCCCAAGACGACAGAGGTCGACAAAATGTCGGTGCCACTTTGATACTTAGCCGACTTAATTTTAAAATTTGTATGTGCTCCATTTTACTTCGCTTCAGACTGTGCAAAGTATTTTAAGCCGTTAAACAGGTTACAACACCAAAACAGCATAGGCTAGATAGTAGGATAACGTTCAGTAGCTTTTGATAGGGAGAAAAAAAAACTTTGTCGGAAAGTTACTATTCAACTTTTAAAAAAAAAAGTAATTAAATTCTACAAATGAAATGTAGTTCAGAAAAGTGTTTAAAAAGTATTTCATCGTGTCCAGGATCGTGCATTTAATTATTTTACATTTTAACAAGGAAATAAACAAGCTCGTTTTAATTATGGTCCCTAAAATAGTAATCATTTGTATAAACATTAAAACAAATTTAATACTATATGACTAGTATCTTGATGTATTGCATCTTATAAGGTTCTTAAAAAATATAAATACCTCAATTTAATATACCTATTTTTATAGCGTACATATTTAATGTAGAATTTTAGAATCAAATTAAGTCAGAAGACACTTTATAAACTAATTTAACTAACATAACGCCTTTACTTTTGTTTTAGGTATTTAACGTGTACTTTTTTAATCGACTGATTTATAATCAGTACATGACTTTTAAACTAACTTATTTCTAGAACAGACACAACACCCAGCCCCCATCCGTTAATTCATCACTGCGAATGAGAAAACCTAGATTTCACCAATTATATTTTTTTCATCCATAACGGGAATCGAACCTGGAACCTTTAGCCTTTAAGGGGTGACCTGGTGGTCTAGGGGTAAGGTGTCAGACTTCTGTGCTGAGGGTCCGGGGTTCAAACCTCAGCCCCGGCACAGATTTATCTGATTGCCAAACCCTTCCTTCACCTCTGACAAGATGTGTATTAATCACAACTTGTGAATGTGAGGAATGCCAGGCCTCCACCGTGGTTCGGATTCCACGTTAAACTGTAGGTCCTCCATTTCATTTCACAATCACCCTACCATTACACATTAGCGTAAGTGCGTATAACCCGAACGGGTAGTAAGACGCGGTGCTAATAATAATAATAATAATTTAGCCTTTAACCCGCTACCAACTGAACTAAGGTGTCGGGCAAAATTTTTACTAAATCATTTTCAAGAGGAACACCTATTAAAAATAGAATAATTTACGGTATTCATCTGCACCAACTAGCAATGAACCGGGGTCGTTCTCAAAACAATAACCCTTATCAGCCATGTGGGAGAGACACTTAAAAAAAACTTATGATGAACTGTTTGCAAAAAAAAAAAATGCAGCATTAATATTACTTCGTTTAAATTAGCCTTTTGATTAAGTAGACTTAACTCCCAACACGAACGAAAAACGAGATCGAGATTAAAAAAAACAAATGAAAATATACAAAGCACACAAATTTATTCAAATGGAAGCTTCTAAAACACACACACGAAATAACAGGTTTTTTTTATTCACAATACGGTTTCATTAAATCATTATTTACAAACAGAAATTAAAAAAACATGCTAGGTTATTATATTTAAAAAGCAAAGAGTGCGAAGGCTTCAAAAAAATAAAATTCGCCAATAAAAACCGGCGGGGTATGTAGAATTGTACATATACTCATACAACATTATAAACAAAAGCCCAAATAGTGTAATGGCTCTGTTGATCTAAAAGCCAGGCTTCAATAATCAATATTTACACAACTTGATTAACACACAGCTACGAAAAATGTAACAATTGTTTATAATGCATAAGATATATTTTATATTCAATTATATTCCATATATATATATTTATATCCCAGTTTGGTTGATAGATAAAATATAATTCGACTTAGTCCAAAGGGCATGTAGTTAAGACAGTGGATTAAATAATTCATTCCTATTTTACAAGCTTTAATATTTGTATTATTATTATTTATTATAGTCATATTTTGTGTATGAAAATAATTAGCCAACCCAAAAGAAACGCTTAAAATGAAATACAACCGAAATTAGAGATAATTATACATCTGCCATAAAATGAGCTACCTATTTCTTATTTCCCTTTCATCAAAATGGTATTTTTAATTTTTTGTTGGCCTTGAACGAGAGGATAGTTTTGGGCTTATGTTTTTTATTATATTTTTATTATTTAGCACCGCGTCCTATTACCCGTTCGGGTTATACGCTTAAGTACTAATTACACTAATGGATTATGAATTGGGAAGGTTGAAGTTAGAGGAAGTGAACCCTCATTTGCGTGAAAGGAGAGTGGAAAACTATTTAGGGAAAACCACCCCCAGTTCACCCGACCGAGATTCGAACCTCGATCTCCCCTTCCTCGGTGGTCTAGCTCAACACGACTGGCGCGTTAGCCAACCACGCCACCGAGGCGCGTTGGGCTTATGTTAAGCCACCTGTCAACAATGAAGGTCGTTTATTGAATAGTATTTATCACCCATACCTAGTGGTCTCTGTGACCAAGGTGTTAGTATTGATCTTATTGGTTGGCATGTGACGAAGAGATCAGGGAGTTCGAAATCTGGTAGTAAAGATCATGTCCCCGTACCCCCCCCCCCCTTTCTAAATGGTTTCCCACTTTCCCACTCTCAACAAATGATGGTAATCTTCTTCCTCATCCTACCTTGCTCATCCCTACTCTATTATTGTAGATCCCCCTGTCATCAGCAGTCCAATCTATTGCGAGAGCAACGCTTTAGACCAATGCGGCCACAGAAGCAGTTTGATTTTCCAAGCTGTTATCACATACATACAATAATATATAATTATGATATAATAACTCAAAACGTTAAACTTTATGTCCAAAGTGCGAGCGATAAGAAAAAGATGGTGTTCGTAAACCCCCCACCCCCCAAACCCAACTCCTGCCAGCAAAAAAAATAAAAAAAAAATGTTGCCGCTAGGGCGCCCCTTGTCAAATAAATAACAACTTCCTCATAACATTTATCCACGGCTATTAAAGACCCAGTGCGTCACTTTCTTATTTGCAATTTAAAAGCAACACTAAATTTAAGTGGTGCAATTACCCCCCCCCCTCCTTCCCTTCACCCGTGTCCTTCCAGCCGCGCAACAAAACAGGCCAACTCCTGCATTACAATTATCGTGATTATCTCAAGAGAGGACTCTCACTCGGCCTCTTTCGGCGGACATACCGATTAAACCAGGCCGCTCTATCGGGCGGTAATAAAAATTATATTTTACTGTTCAACGTTGCCTAGGTCAATTAACAACTCCCTGACAACTAATTGCTGACATTAGAGACCAAACAACAGTTCTGAAAGAAAGGTAATATATAGAGGGGGGGAGGGGGGACATCATAGGGAGCTATTAATGTGTAACAGTTACTTTAATCGCCCAGTCAACTACTGGATTTATAAGATAGAAAAGTTTATTTCCATGGAAAGGAAATGAGATAATTTTACTGGAAGGGGAAGGCTCGCCGGAAACTGCCACGAAATTACAGGTTAGTCGAGGAATACAATTTATTATGAATACATTTTAAAATGTTTACCTACGTGTCGTTAGAGTTAACTGGGGTCTAAAGTAAATAGTCCTGGCTTTTTAAAACTGATAGCTAGAGGCGTAGCTATAGGATATAAATGATTATATATATATACACACACACAACACACACACACACTTATCTAAGAAAGAAGGTTCTTTATGCCAACATTGATTGAAAGAATAGCTAGTGTCAAACTATTCGAAAATAACTATTAATAATTAATATAGTATTACTAAAACATGTTAACTACTTCCGAATAGGTTTATATAAGTGACTTTCAGGCCATGTTTGAAATAAAGAGCCTTCTGCTAGCTATCACAACCTCTCCTGCCGTAGATAGGGTGTGTGTGGTGTGTGTGTGTGTGTGTGTGTGTAGTAGTATATTAGTATTGCATCTTACTACCCATTCGGGTTACACGCATATGTGTACTAGTTACACAAATGCGTTAGGGATTATGAGAGTTGAATTTACATGAAGTTTACTCGCATTTGCGTGGAGAGAGGTAAACCATTTTAGAAGAAAAAACTCCCCAGGTCACTCAACCAGGATTCGAACCTCAATCTCCCTGCCATCGACAAGTCCAGTCTATTGCAAGAGTGACGCTTTAGACGATTCGGTCAAACAAAACATGAAAAGCACAGATTTGTTTGGAACTTATATGTTTTAGACCGAGTCTTTCCCTACCCATTCGGGTTACTAATTACGTAATGGATTGGGAATTGTAAGGTTGAATTTAGATAAAGTGAACCCGCATTTGCGTGGAGGAGAGAGTGAAAAACCATTTAGGAACCCCCCACCCCCAGTTCACCCGACCGAGATTCGAACCTCGATCTCCCCATCCTCGGCGGTCGAACTCAACACGACTAGCGTGTTAGCCAACTAGGCCACCGAGGCGGGTGTTTGGAATTTTAATTCACGGTGGCAACAGAACTTTAATTATAAAACTCCCCGATTTTTTTCAGACATTTAAAAAAAATTTCTCAGACTTTTACTTTTTTCAATTTTTCCTTTGTTTATGACTTTGATAACACTTTTTTTTTTAATACTAAAAGCCACAAAACAAGTTATTTTCACATCATTAATGTTTGACTCGACATGATTTGACGTATAAATCCCCGAAGGTAGATAGAATAATTTTTCTAGATGATAGATAAAGCTGTTCCAATTGTAAATGAACTATATGTGTATGTTCTCTACAGCTACAAAAAAAAACTATGTTTTCCAAGTCTCAGGGCTAAGCTAATACCACCACCAACTTCATACCTACCGTTTAGAATAATTCGTTTATAATTTCCGTGTTGATGTACTAATTTAAACCCACCTCGGTGGCGTAGTTATCTAACGCGATAGTTTCGTGTTGAGCTAGACTGCCGAGGAGGGGGAGATCAAGGTTCAAATCTCGCTCGGGTGAATTAGGGGTGGTTTTTCCTAAATGGCTTTTCCTCTCTCTCTCTTCGCGCAAATGCAGGTTCACTTCCTCTATAATCAACCTTCTCAATTCCTAACCCATTGGCGTAATTAGTACTTAAGCGTATAACTCGAACGGTTAGTAAGCCAAGGTGCTAAATAAATAAATAAATATGATGAAGAGAGGTAAATTATCTATCGACTAAATCTGGGCTTATATTCGTATATAAAAATATGAAACTAACAGACTAACACAAAATAAAAGACCCGTCATTTAGTTTAGAACACAAAAGTGTAAGCTTGTGATCTTCCCGAACACAAGGTGAGAAGAGTTACGTTTTGAACAATGTTCTTTTCTTCTGTATCCCTCCTCTCCCCTTCTTCTATGCCTTATTTTTTCTCCTTTTTAACTTAATTATAACACGTTATTTTTCACAAAGCAAAGTCTGTACTGATGTGTGACGGAAATTCTTTGAAAAGTACTAATGGGAGTAGAGGGAAGCGTGTATAAAAATATATATATAATATATATATATATATATATATATATATATATATATATATATAAAATATATATATATACATATATATGCATTGTCTTACACCGTACAACACGTAGTATGGTGTAAGACAATGCTTGTTTGGAAAGCAGCAATTTCCATATTAATTAAGAGCAGTTGTAAAAAAAAAAAGCTATGAAAAGAGAAGGATCTAAAACTGGAATTTTTTTTATTAGATCAGGTAACCATTTTAATAGGAGCCTTCCTTTTTTTTTAAAACATGTGCCTTTATATATAAGTTTCTTGTTTCTTTATATTATGTTCTGAAGCCTTTGTAAATAAAAACTTCCTCTGTGAAAATGCAATGGTTTGTTCTTTTTCCCGGCGGTGACTCATTAACCATTCAGGTTTTATATATATAATATATTGCATATCATATTAATTGCGCTAATGGCAGTCTGTTATCCGGCAACACTGCAAGTTTCAGTTACTTTTTTTTTCCCCCAAACATTTTTTTTTTTCGTTACAGTTTATTTTTAATAGGAAGGGCCTTCTTTTAAATAAAATACAAACCTATTTTATTGTGGCCAAAAGTGATAGCATTTTATTATTTTTATTAGTATAATTTTATAGGTATTGATAGTATATATCAAAAGTGACAGCTGCAGATCACATTACTTGACGTATGAACACGTTAAAGTAGATCTAGTAACTTTTTTACTAGCTATAAGACAAGGGCCATTCCGATGAAAATTGGACTATATTAATGTTATGTCTTTTGTTATTATGTGGTTTTCTTTCTTAATTTAAAAAAAGAAATATTTACGAAAATTAAATATCATGTATCGCCGTGAAATGATAGGTGGCAGTGTCAATAGTGTGTGTGAAGAAAATTAAAAAATAAGTTTTGTTTCCATCAGGGCTTAACCTAACTACACCTTAAGTTTGGCTTCCTTCACTATCACTTATATTACTTCTTTTTTTTTAATCACATCTTAATACCTGTTCAGGTTATACGCATATATGATAATTATTCTAATGGTGTAGACATACATACATATACATATACATTTAGCACCGCATCTTAATACCCGTTCGGGTTATACGCTTAAGTACTAATTACTCTAATGGATTAGGAATTGGGAGGGTTGAATTTAGAGGAAGTGAACCCGCATTTGCGTGGAGGGAGAGTGGAAAACCATTTAGGACCCCCCCCCCCCCCCCCAGTTCACCCGACCGAGATTCGAACCTCGATCTCCCCGTCCTCGACGGTCGAGCTTAACACGACTAGCGCGTTAGCCAACTACGCCACCGAGGCGGGTTAATGGTGTAGAGTTTAGGGAGGAAGTGTTTTAGAGGTGATCTACCCGCATTTGCGTGGAAGGAGAGTGGGGAACCATTTATGAAGAAAACCACCCTCAGTAGACCCGACTGGGATTCTAACTCCGATCTCCCCCTCACCAGTAGGCTGGTCTAATACGAGAATGACACCTCAAGCGTCTTAGACCATGTGGCCACTGAAGCGGGTTTATAGTAGGACTTAAAACGGTTAATTTATTATTATGAGTGGTCATTTCAATGAATCACAAGGATTATCTTTTTTTTTTAATATCTTGTTCCATAAAAATTGACGGGGAAAAAATACGTTACTGACCGGTTGATATTTTAAGCTTTCCTTTCATGACAAGTCCATGATTTATATTTTAATAGCCCACACTGCTGAGCACACCGACTAAGGCGCCAGTATACTTTGTCTATTGTACTGATAAAGGAAAGGTTGGAATTCAAATCCCGGGCGAGCGTACTGAGGTGGACCTTCCTAAAATGAATTTTTTACACTCTCTCTGCACGCAAATGCGATTACGTTGCCTCTAAATTCTACCATCCTCATCCCATTCCTGGAAATACACGAATAACCCGGACGGGTAGTAAGACACGGTCAACGTGATTTTTTAAAGAGAAATCTTACTACCTGTCCGGGATATCCGCACTTGTAATTGCACTAATGTAGTAGTAATAATAAAAGTAAATTGAATAGATGGCCAAGATACTATTTTTGTTAGTTACTGTTATAGCCGTTTCTAGATACCATATTCTTTAAATTGAAAGATGACGCCTGGACACGGGAATCGAACCCGGGACCTTTAACTTGGTACGGTAATGCTCTAACCACTGAGATATCCAGGAATCGTTCCATGCCCAGGGCCATTATTCACTCATATTTAAGGCAAAGTCTGTGATGGACGTGTGGAAATCGTCAGCTTGATCAATAAAGAAATTAAAGTAGAATTTAAAGTAATTATTTTACCCGTATTTACGTAGAGAAATAGTGAGAAACAATCTAAGGGGGGGGGGGGGGAACCACTTGGTAACCTATCCGGGATTCGAGCGCCCCCCCCCCTCCCCCCCCCGTCATGGGTAAACAAGACTAGAAAAACTTGATGTTTAGTCCGCGCGCCCGCTAATACCACACGTGATCAAGTAATTATTTATTAATGAACATGTAGTTTAATGACGTGTTAAACTGAATTATGTCGACTAGTGTCGAAACCCCGACCTGCTGCTCAAGCCTACTAGTCGTGAGAGGGGGTTAACCTAGC
Source organism: Timema podura (assembly GCA_033556935.1). NCBI lineage: Eukaryota > Metazoa > Arthropoda > Insecta > Phasmatodea > Timematidae > Timema > Timema podura. The sequence continues at coordinate 18,026,693 of JAVRXN010000002.1, read as the reverse complement.
GATGACAGGCACCAACGTCAACCCACCCCTCATCACACACACATGCTCACATCTAATTTGTAATCAATATGTGTGACGACGAGTACGAAACACTTTTTTTTTGTCGCTGAGTACAACACGAGTTTGAAACGGATGGTCGGATAGCGTTAGGGGTTGCAGGGTGAGGGGCGGTAGGGGGTTATTTTATTCATGTGACGGTTGGCAAACGTGCCGTGGACAACAAAAAAAAAACAGGGAGAGTAAAAAAAAAGAAAGAGAAAGACTAAAAAACCAAGCGCCACACAATACTTTGCGTGCCAACGCGTACTTTGTGTTGGGCAAGTACAGGGTGCGTGACAAGTATTATCGAGAAGTACCGGGTGACCTTCAACGATGTGGGGAGGAAGGGGGGGTTATAGAAAGGATGAAACTCCCTAGTCCTGGATAGGGACCGTCCTTAAATTATGTAAAGAGTTTTTTTTGGTAGGGGAATGAGTGGAGGGGTGTTCATAAAATGTAATTTACTTACTGTAGAAGTATTCTAAAATTTCATTATCACTCGCTTTATTACCAATCCTTGTCTAAACAAAACTAAGCGATTAAAAATAATCTAATTTACCAAATCGTAAACAAAGTATGTAAGAAGAGGGGTGGGGAGGAGGGAGGTTATCGAAAATCATGAGGGGGAGGGGGATAAAAAGCCTTCGTAATTTAAGGATGGCCCATACACGAAATATAAGTTAGTGTAAAAAGAGGCCACGATGTTTAAAGCTACGTCCAGACTAGCGAGCCGAGCCTAGCCGAACCGAACCTCAACATTCCTACGAGCCATATTTTGCTTCATAAAGTTACGTTCTTCGGTGGATGACACCCGCACTGAACAAGGGAAAACTAAAATTGGCTACCGCGGCATAATTTATTCCACACCTTTCAACAAAGAAAAAAAAAAGATAGGACAGACGATGGTGGCAAACACAAATGGGAATATAGTGGAAATAGTTTGCTCCACTAACATTGATTTCAAGAAATTAGTGGTCAATACAAAAACTCAACTCGAATGTCACCAAGTTATTAAGCATATAAGTAATATGATTGGGCCAAAAGTGAAAAAAAAAAGTTCAGTTTAAGAGAATTCCATAATTGTGCAGGAAAGACTCGCAATAACATTTATACGTTTCTTAACAAACGGTGACTCTTAAACCAGTCCGCAATACCTATTTAAGGGTCTCTAAACAAAGTATACACATAATATGCCTATATATAAAATAAAATTAATCTTATGGGTAAAATAAGAAAGGAAGCATTTTAAAGGTAATCTACCCGCATTTGCGTGAAATGAGGTGGGAAACCAATAGGAAAAACCACCTCAATAGACTTGACCAAGATTCGAACCCCGATCTCCCCACCTTGAGCACGCTAGTCTAACACGAGATTGACGCGTTAGACCACTACGCCACTGAAGGAGGTATGGGACATATTTACCCACAAAATCAACTTAGGGTGACAGTCTTTTTAATATAATATGTACGCTCTAATTTTTTAAAGATAAATGTTATTTGTATTTATTTCCCCTTTCAGCCTATTAAAAACAAATTCGCAGTTAATATTTAATATGTAAATTACCAAACAAATTTTAAGGTGTAGTAAAATTTACAACACGCAACTGCTCAGCTAATATTTCAAGCGCGTGTGACGGAAGGTTAATTTTAAATAAGCAATAATTTAAAGTTGCAAATGGTTCGGCTCGTGGCTCGGCTCGCAGCGCCGTCCAGTGAGTTTTGAGCCGAGCCGAGCCGAGCCGAGCCGAGCCGAGCCGAGCCGAGCCTCGTAACATCCTTTGATGTTCGTCGAAATACCTACATTCATTGGTTTGCTGCGAGCATTCCGACGAACCCATTTAACCAACGTTAACGAGGCTCGACCTCGCTAGTCTGGACGCTGCTTAAGAAGTCGTCTGCACAACATAAACAAACAAATGAAGTACGTAATAGCCGCGTTGATGTTGCTCGCAACTTGATTGGTTAGCTAGGGCACGTGGTACCCTTCCCTTAAAGTTCACGATCGTGAAAGTTCTCTCCTGGGACAATTCGATTCTCAGTAACTTTTTTTTTTAAATGGCCCATTTTTATTACATTTCTTAGTCATTTAATTAATATGGGTTACACTATAAATTACTGTCAGTTTTTATTATTTTATAATTATATTAAAAATGACACCTTGGAGCTGAAATGACCTGATCTCGTCTGTCCATGAGTCCTCAAATCGAGCCTTGGCTAGACTACTTTCACACAAACACCGTGCATTCAAATCTACGCCACTTCCAATCTACAACTTGAACGCCCACCGTTAAAAAATTAAAACAACAAAGAAAACTCAAACCCTACTGTTGGCGTCTAGCTACAGTCCAACTGTCATATAAAGGGCCTTCTTTTTCTTTATTTCTTTTTTGTTCCATAATACTTTACTATAGTTTTATCGTTAGTGTTATTTTTTTTAGTATTGATAACATCTATCAAAAGTAACAGCTGCAGATATGACTTGACGTATAGATGCGTAAAAGTAGATCTTCTATTATTTTTTTCTAGCTGACTGACAAGGCCCTTCCTATGAAAATCGGACTGTACATTTAGGAGACAAGTTATCCACTCACCATCACATAGTGTCTTTGCATTTCTGTTTTTTCCTGTGCAAGCTTTTCACACTCCATTTTTAAGCTGGAATTATGTGTGAGGGGTTTGCCGCCGAGGAGAAAAACATAAAAAAAAAGAAAGAAAAGAAACCCAACATAATTAATTTAAAATAACCGGTAGTTAAGAAACAATTTAATACAACATAAACACATGCTATTAGTAAAACTTGACACGTAAAGCACATTCCAAAATTTAAAAAAAAAATCAACACAAAAAAACCCACTCATGATAAGGAAAGCTGAAATGGTAATTTTAAGTAAGAACACGTAAGGAAGGTTGTTTTAGAACACATTACAAAAATTCCTTTTTCTATCACTTTTGAAAAAATGTAAATTTTAAATTAGTTATTTGATTTCCCAAATTGGATAAGGAAGGCTGAATATTCTAAGAAAAATACCAATGGATATTCGATAATCCAATTTAGTAATAAATTTAATCTCACATCATATCACGAATTAATCATTCCTTTTAAAAATAGTTTTGCAAATAGACCCGAAGTCCTAACCACGCCTCCAGTAAGTTAGAAAACAAAGGTCAACACAGAAACCTTTTGGAACGCCGCGATTTGCTCGATAGACTACTCAACGCGTAGATGAAAAATCAAAAATAAAAATCCCAGGTCGAACGTACGGATAAGCCGCAATACCGGATAACCCACGGAAGAATAATTGAGATTGTAGATCTGTATTATAATTCACACTGACACAATCTATCAAAAGTGACAGCTGTAGATTACATGACTTGAGTTATGGATATATGAACGTAGTTCGCGTAACCTTTGTAAAATGTCAGATATCCCCCCCCCCTTTCCTGTCGTGTTCTTACCAAACTATTGTTAGTATGGGTGTAGACATTTATCATAAACAAAATTGTGCCGATGACTATAAAAGGTTGTTTTTTCCTTTAAAATCTACATGAACAATTAGTTATTAGATTGAAAAAAAAAATGCAACATAACAGTGAGTTCAAGCAACACAGTAAAATGTAGGACAGCACATTTTAAAAGCTCCCACGGCAAACCAGGTAAAACAAAAACAAAGTACCAACAAATAACCAAGTGAGAACACACACGAATGCTGTTAGTGCATGACACATCTCAGTAGCTCAGCTACACACACTTACCATCACGTAATGCCTTTGGATCTCGATTTTTTCACTCGCGAGCTTCTCACATTCCAATTTGAGGCTAAGAGAGAAAGAGAGAGAATAAAACATGATGAAATTAACACTAAACTGTCATATATGTATATAAATATATATAATGTAAGATCAGCCCCTCAAAATAAATATTTAAAAAAAAGTCCGCAGCCTTGCCAGGTAATCTAAATTGGAAAAAAAAATATTAAAAAACAAACAAAAAACAATCAATGGTGGAACCTTAAATTGTCACACTCACACACACACACACACACACACACATATATATATATCATATATATATATATATAATGTAAGATCAGCCCCTCAAAATCAAAAAGCAAAAATAAGTCCGCAGCCTTGGCAGGTAATCTGAATTGAAATAAAAAATGTGTTTAGAAAAACAATCAATGATGGCCCCTCAGAGCCCATCTCGTGTAAATTAGCAGTGATATTAGGTACACGATTATGCCGAGAGAAAAGGAAAAAACGAATAAAAAATGCCGGTTTCTCCATTCTTCAATAAATCGACAACACTGCAATTGGTCTAACATTTTTTATCACCCACTTCGGCAGTCGCATGGTCTAAGACATCATTCTTGCAATAGACGCCAATGATGGGGAGATCAGGATTCAAATCCCGGTCGAGTGCTTTGTGGAGGTTTCTACTCGAGACGGGCTCTTGACAGGTAATATTATGTCATGACATCATGGGGATACAAATAGTGATGTGAGACGGAAAATTTTCCCTGTATTTTTTTCTGGGAATTTTCCAAAACGGGAAATTTTCAGTTATTATTTATGAAAAATAATTTCAACTGATTAAATGGAACTATAATGTAATCGAGGTAAAGATATCCCAAATGTCAACGTTTATACTTAGAATTAGTTTCTCCTGAGGGCGTTAACACCAGAAACGTCATCAAACAAACTTCGGTGGCCGCATAGTCTAACGCGCTACTCTCGCAATAGACTAGACTGCCAATGACAGGGAGATCGGTGTTTTATACCAGTCGGTTGTATTGAGAGTGGTTTTTTCTAATAGTTTTCCAATTTAACGGGTGCAATTCCTCTAAATTCAACCTTCCTCATCCCTAACACATTAGCGTAATTAGTACAGAGGCGTACAAATCGAATGGGTAGTAAGACGTAGTGCTAAAAAAAGCAAGTACACAAATGAATGCGAGCCTTTGTCGACCCGCTCTGTTCATAAATCATAATTCAATCTTTTATCATCAATAAGTTAACTAAAATAATTTTAAGGTTGGCCCGTAATCTGTCTCCACTCCTATTCTCCGTGCTTCCTGTCTAACCATAACTCACCCCGTCCTCCTCCTCCTTCTTCTTATAACCCCCCTTCTCTTAACACACTATATTTTAAAGTATAATAGGCACTATGTGCCACCTCTACAATTTAACCCCTCCATCGCAAGCCGCCACTGCGGAAAATTTTCATCTCTAGGTACAAATAACACAGTGTATCTGGGTATAAGAATTTAATGATTTTTTATAAAAATCTCTTTTTGTTAATAACCCTACAAGCCTTTGTGAATAGTTCGTTCGAAGTTATTCCATCCAGCTAAATAATATAAATCATAAAAAGTACAGTAGAGAGAATTTTATCAGAAATATTAAAAACAAAATGAGAACAAGGAAGGGATTTAATGAAACCGCGATAGGAAGGTTGGTTTATTTATTACATTTAAAATGTTATTCTCTCACAATATTTACAAATTGTTGATGTCTCGCTAAAAAAAAAACATCATTGACGAGCACGCAAAGGCACCAATCGTGTGCTTCACCGGTTATGGCAAAGTTCGGGTTCGAATCCCAGTCGGATATGAGGGTGTTTCTCACCCTCCTTCCACGTGAATGCGCCTGGACTTTATTTAAATTATATAACTCGCCTTACTAACCCATTTGTGTAGATATGTGGATGCACTATATTATTATTATTATTATTACCTTGTATGTATTGGTATTATCGATCAAAAATGGCAGCGACACGTCTTGGTAGGGGTTTGAGGTCCGGCAGGGTCAACTGAGGGTGACTTTTCCTAAATGGCTTCCCATTATACCCCCCTCCCCTTCCTCTTACCCGCACAAATCCAGGTAACCTTCATTTCCTTTTTTAAATTATTAGCTTCCTCATCTTTTCTCTGTAGTGTAATTAAAAATGATTTCAGCCCGAAAGGAATAATAAAACAGGGTGAAAAAATAAATTTAAAAAGAAGTGACATCTGCGGGTAGCTTTACTTGACCTATGAATATATGTAGTAGTTTTTTTAGAAGCTTTTATAGCCATCAGATATACCGACCGTCCTAGTATACCTCAGTTTAGCTTCTGTGGTGCTGACTGACAGCTCACAGCTGACTTCTGATGGCTTTGAAAGCTACCAGACCAAATTATGTATCCAACGCCGAACCATATGATCTGCAAAAACCATGTCTTTAGCAGTTGTCACTTCTGACAGTCAAAATTTAGGTATATACCTAACTGTTGACTGTCAGAAGTCAGCTGTGAGCTGTCAGTCAGCACCACAGAAGATAAAACTGAGGTATAGTATAGCGAGCTACGAGTGGTGTGTTATCAACGGTGGACTTAGTTGAGCAGCGCCTGGCGGTTTCTTGAACATACGGGGGGTAAGGGGGGCAGACGCTCTGACCGCAGCCAGACCGCGCGGGCCACGCTGTATAACCAACCACGCGCGCGCGCGCACTAGTGACCAGACTAGCCGCAACATCCCACCCCCCCCCTCCTCTCATCAACACAAGCTCTTTATAACAGGGCTGAGAAACATCTCACTCTCGTCATTCAAAACAAATGGCGTGTACTATTAATGGATTTTGATAGGAAATCTTAGAAAATACATTTTTCTGGTGTCAAAAATTGCTAGCTTTTACTTTAGTGTTTGTATTGTCACATTTTTAAAAATATATTCTTTTAGCACAGCGTCTTGCTTGCTACCTGTCCAGGTTATAGGCATATGTAATAATTACGCTAATGAGTTAGAGATGAGAAAGGATTAATTTATAGGAAGTGTACCACACATTTGCGTAGAGGGAAGGAGGACCTCCGTACTCCCTACCGGAATTACAACCCCGATCTCTCCTTCATCGGCAGTCTAGTCTACTTCGGGAGTAACGCCTTAGGCCGTGCGGCCACCGAAGTGGGTGGTAGTGATAGTATCTGTCAAAAGTTACATTTACAGATAACATGACTTAATTTGAGTATATTAAAAATTGTTTTAGTAACTTGAATAGCTGTAAAAAAATAGTTCCTTCTTGTATAATTCTGACCGTATTGTACCTTTTAGAATTGTTTGCACACTTAATAAAAAAAATTGCGCCACGTCTTACTACCCATCCGGGCTACACACATTTTAATTACACCAATGTGGTGGAAATTTATAAAGTAGAATTTGGAGGAAATGTACCCGAATTTGCGTGGAAGTGGGGAAACCATTTATGGATAGGAAAAAAGTTCAGTACACCGGGACGAGATTCGAGCCCCGGTCTCCTGGTTACCCTTATTTCAGAGTACATGAGCCTGACATTTAGTCCGAATGTCCACCGGTGCGGGTTCTGGTTTTATTAAGTAATTATTCAACAAAAATCGTGAACGGTTAAAAAATAATGAAAATATCAATTATGTCCAAATGAGTCAGCAATAACTTCGCAAATTTCCAAACAAAAAAAACCCATATAAAATAACGTCTCGAGAATTGTATTTTTGTATCTAAAACGTTTTATAGACTATTACGACGTAGGTGTCTATCTTAGAGTTAAAAAAAAATAATTAAGCAACATAATTTGTATATGACCTATTATGGACCGTTTAGACTTATTCTGAAAATATATATTTTTAGATAGTCTATCAGAGTTTGATAAGTTCAACTCTTTACGTTTCACGCATCAGGAAGATCAAAAGGTCCCTAGTTATGCATTAGGCACCGTATTTTCGCATGTTGGCCACCCCCGTAATTGGAATCGAGTACACGAGGACGTAAAAAAAAAAAAGCAAAATTATTGCTTTATTATGATAGTCATAATTTCCCATCGATTTGTTCCAAATCACAGAATGCGTGCGTTAAAAAACAAGTACTTGTGGAAGAGCTTGAAAATGTTATTTCAGCCATTTCAATAACACAGCCAATCAATAAGGACATGTACGATCATAAAACACACGCCAAATAAACGCCATGTATAATGGCTGAGAAAACATCAATCGTTGCCACTCAAAATGTCATAACGTTTTTAGATGTTCAGGAAATTGAAAAAAAAAAGGAGAGGGGTTAAGCTAATGGTTTTTGTTAAAAACACGTTTTTTTTATAGTAGACATTCAAATATCCAATGATTTTTTTTTCCAAGCCCATTAAAACAGCTGTTCTTTTTATTCGTGTTGTTTCCTAGAAACGTAGCCGCGCGACTTTTTAAAACCGTGTCTTTTAGAGTTCCTGTTTTAAAGTTCATGTACAAACGTGTTAAAAGACTAGGGAACCCAGGAGGGTTAAGATCCACGTATGCTTGAGGACATTGCCTACCTGTAGAGATGTGAGACGGATAATTTTCCATTTTGGAAAATTTTCTATTATTATTTCTGTGGATTTATTTCAACTGATTAAATGTATTATAATAATGATAATAATGATAATAATAACTGTAATAATAATTAGTGGTAGTGATAGTAGTAGTAATAATAGTAGTAAGAAACACCTGCTTTGGTGGCTGCACGGTCCAACGCGCTACTCTCGCAATAGACCAGACTGCCGATGACAGGGGATCGGGGTTCGATCCCGGTCAGGTGCACTGAGAGAAGTTTATCATATATTGTTTTTCACTCTCACTCCACGCAAATGTGGGTGCAAATCCTAATTCAACCTTCTGAATCCCTAACGCATTATCGTAACTAATACATAAGCGTATAGCACGAACAGGTAGTAAGACCAGGTGCTTAAAAAAATATAGTAAAGAAACAAATGAATGCGAGCCTTTGTAAGCCCATTATGTTCATAAATCTTACATCAATTTTTTAAGTTAACTAAAATAATTTTAAAGCTGACCCGACATTTATCTCCCCCAATATCCTCCGTGCTTCCTATCTACCCCTTCCCCAACCTAAAGTCCCCTCCCCCCCTTTTCTTATAACACACTGTATTTTGAAATATACTCGTATATAATAAACTCTTAAGTTCCCCGTCTACAATTTAAACCCTTTACCTCAAGCCACCGGTGCGGAAAATTTTCTGGGAAATTTTTCAATTGAAAATTTCCCGAAAAAATTGTCATCTCTACCTACCTGTGACGTCACGGTAGGTCAAGATACGATTTCCGATGTTATTGAATTTACGTTTTATTCAGCGAGTATTAAAGATATACAGTTTAAACAAAAACCATAAATTCTTAAATAATTTTTAAAACATTCCTACAGTGTCACAAAATTTTTATTTTTAAGTAGTTTTTTATAAACGTATTTTTTATAAATCATATACAACTTAGGCTATTTGACTTGGTCACGAAATTGTCTTGTAGGAGTCTTCCTGGCAGGACGTAGATTAAAAAAGTCCGTGGTAGCATACGTCTATCTAGATTAGGAAACAAGAAAAAGGTAAAATTAAAAAAGCAAGTCAATGGCCCGAATAGTATAATGATTGTGTAAACTCGTCAGAGGAAGAGGGGAAAGGGTTATCAGCACATAGACAAGAGCCCTCTCAGGGTGAAATTCTCATTTTATTCCCTCTCTATTTTGTAGATGAGCGTCCATCGTCCAAGTATGATAGTGCTTAGACTGCTTAGGTGCGTTAAATTAATATTCAACCCGCTTCGATAAATCTCCAAATAGGCAACGTCATTAAAAGGAACCAAACTTCACATTGCGATATTTCTTAAGTAATGATAGCCATACCGCTTCAAAATTACTACAACAACAACAAAACTAAAATAAAATGCTGAAACAAAAGAAATAGAAAAGATTAATTGTGAATTCTGCTTCAGGACTGTAAATTTAAAAAAAATACAAATCATTATATATAATATTTTGTACCTTGCAAGAGTAAGACCATGTCCAAAATCTTAGTTTTGAAAACTAATAAAGTAATAATTTAATATAATACTTTGAAACATAACTAAATTGTGTTCGCACCAATTCAAAGAGAGATTAGCCATTTCTTTGATGACTTCGATTAACTATTTTTTGAGTCAAGCCACATTATGTATTTACTTATTCAAAACGGCCCATTTCCCTGGAATATTGAGACAAATAAGAAAAAGTGTGAATTTAGTTGTCACAGAAGGATAATTAATTAGTGTTTCATTCTGATTGCCAAACCCTTCCTTCACCTCTGACAAGACGTGTATTAATCACAACTTGTGAATGTGAGGAATGCCAGGCCTCCACCGTGGTTCGGATTCCACGTTAAACTGTAGGTTCTCCATTTCATCTCACAATCACCCTACCATTACACATTAGCGTAAGTGCGTATAACCCGAACGGGTAGTAAGACGCGGTGATAATAATAATAATAATAATAATAATAATAATTAGTGTTTCAAGTGTTGTTTGGTTATACATTATTTGTATATTTTCAAAATCATACACTTTTGAAGCGCATGATTCGAACTCGGTGGTCTTGCGGTAAATTGCTCGCTTTAGTACCCGATGTTCGTGGGTTCAAACCCAGACGAGGTTGATGGATTTTTTTTTTCCTTGAGTGATAAAAATCCGTAGCCCAACTTACTTAGGAGGGGAAGCAAAGCCGTCGGTCCCATGTCGATTGCGACGTGTAAAATATTCCTAGAAGGTATGGGAAAATACCTTACCCGGCCAAATTGGTAGGGCCATTCTCACTCGCTCGTAGAATTTCAATGCGTAAGGCAACGGGAAACCACCTAACTTGATGAACTTCCCCAGTACATGCGCGTTCTTCCAGATGGTGTGGACAGCACTAACCAGCAAGCCCAGCTGCGGATGGATAGAAAGCGCACCAAGCAAACTTTTGGGTGTTGTTGTTGTTATTATTATTATTATTAGCACCGCGTCTTACTATCCGTTCGGGTTATATGCACTTACGCTAATGTGTAATGGTATGGTGATTGTGAGATGAAATGGAGGACCTACAGTTTAACGTGAGATCCGAACCACGGTGGAGGCCTGGCATTCCACACATTCACAAGTTGTGATTAATACACGCCTTGTCAGAGGTGAAGGAAGGGTTTGGCAATCAGATAAATCTGTGCCAGGACCAAGGATTGAACCCCGGACCCTCAGCACAGAAGTCTTGACACCTTACCTCTAGACTACCAGGTTACTTTTGGGTGTTAACACTCATCGAAATGTAGCGCATATCATATAGACAAATTTATGATTTTTTTTAGAGGGGGATAGTTTAAAAAAAAAAGCCCCATAAGGAATAATGTCCTTCCTTGACAATATTTAAGTTTATTTTCCTTTTAAATTATTGTATTGATTCTGCTAAATGGACAATTAAAATTTTTCTCTTGTATGAGCCCACTAAAAAAACGTAGAGATAAAGAAGATTCAAAACGTTAAAAAAAAGGGGGCACGGAAGGACTATTTTAGTTACGAAAGGGCAGTTTAAATAAATAATTTTATTTATTGAATATTTCTGTGTTTTACGAGCTTAATTACCCAATTCAGACTTATCTGCGCTTCCATAGATCAGTCTCTTTAGTTTGTGTTTACTTTGGCAATATATTTTCCCCCCTTTTTTTTGAGTGGTAGGGTGTGAATATTAATTTCACAATTATTAACTATTTTATCTCTCCCTTTATTTTTTTTATATAGCCATGCTCATTAAAATTTAATCTATTTCCGTGATGACCAACAATATAACCTCTAATAAATTATTGCAAATTTATTTCCTTCTCATTTTTTCCACTTATATTGGCAACACTGACTATTTATATTCTATTTGTAAAAATAGTCATTTTTTTTTCTAAGTTCATAATTTGTCATAAGGTTTTTTTTAAATCAACTTAATGTGATAGCAGCAAGATGTACGTATAGGCGCATACCATGGAAATGTCGAATTATTTGTAAATTATTTGTTTTTCTATTTCAAACAACGAAGAAAAAAAAAATTACACCTGTATTTGACATCTTTTAAAATCTGTTTACCTATAAAACGACTGTGTTATTCTATTGTGAAACTGCCTTAATTAAAATTTGATTATATTTCTTAACCAAACAAAACAACTAAAAAAATTAAAAAGGATAAATTTATGGAATGCCAAATTACAGACGACAAAATACAGGGTGGCCCACGGAAAAGTAGCCCGCCTCCTATATCCAGAAGGCGCCTCACTCTGAATTGGAGGAGGTCAATCCCCTTCCTACCCATATTGTGACATGAAGAAGGAGCAAGTAACTTGTCTAAAGCACAAGACAGAGTGGAAGGGGATTGACCTCCTCCAATTCAGAGTGAGGCGCCTGCTGGACATAGGAGGCGGGCTACTTTTCCGTGGGCCACCCTGTATTATGTTTGATCGTTTTAATATCATCATAAAAATATAAGGGTTATTTTAAAATGCAATATTATAAAGAAATAATTATGTTTTTTTCTTACGTGATATCTCGTTTTATTTAAAAATAGTAATAAATATAATTTTTAGACTAACATAATTTTCTGTGTGCATTCTAATTTTAAAATAAAAATTTAACTAAATTAAACTAAACATATTAAATGATTATGTGTTACTATCCGTCTTCCTTTCTTGACAAAATAAATACTTTGGCTTGACCCTTTACGAATTATTCAGTTGCTAAGTAAAAATACTTATTTCTTTGGGTATTGGTCGTTACTCTTCCAAGGCAATACATATTATAAAATAAGATTATTCAGGATCGGGAAAAATTTTAGAATATACATCCTCGAATTAAAAAGTGTTAAATAAAATCTAAAAAATGTAGTTATGAAAATTAAATTAAATAAAACCATTAATAACTTAAACTACGAGTAGAAAAAGTGGAATTAGTTTATAAGTACAAGGATCACAACAAACCGTGTAATCAAATAAGTTGAAATACTGCAGAGCCTAATTTTGGGAAGAAAAAAAATTAGCCCCTACCAATTTTGGAGGAGAAAAAAAGTCCCTACTAATCTCTAAAAATAGTAAAAGTGACCTGATTCGCAAATAATCAACCAAAAACGTTTTAAACAATTATTTAACATAAATTAAAAGTTGATCTTCGCTAAAACTAGACCAATTTTTTTTTAAATCCCTTACCAAATTTGACCACCTAAGACCTTGGCATAGTTGAACCAATAATATTTTATTAACAGCTGTAAAAAAAAATTCCAAAACAAGGCTACACCTGAGAATATTTAAACTTTCCCTAAGGCCCAGTTTTCATAGTCAGGTTTAGTACGCCTCAAGTGCGGCGCTATACTAAATACAAGATCGTCACCTACCTGAAATTGAATGTAATGGGCCAGTTTCATATGCGAAACTGGCCCATTACATTTTGGTCTAGGTAGGTGTTCGTCCTGTATTTAGTATCGACTCGCACTTTAGGCTCACTAAGTCTGACTATGAAACTGGCCCTAAGTATAAATTAATTTTAGTTCTATTCATAGGCTTAATTCTAAAATGTGTAATTTATGTAGGCTATACATAAACAATAAATTACTACAAATTTTTATAAAAACATAAAATTGTCATAAATTAGGCATCTATAGCGAAATTGTATAACGTATGCCATCAAAACATTTTTTTAGCACCGCCTACTACCTGTTCAGGTTATACGCCTATGCACTGATTACACTAATAGGTTAGGGATTGGGAAGGCCTAATTTAAAGGAAATGCACCCGCATTTGAGTGGAAGCCGAGTGGAAAGCCATTTATGGAAAACCACCCTCAGTGCACCCGATTCCCCATTTTCAGCAGTCTAGTCTACTGCGAGAGTAGCGCGTTAGACCATGCGGCCACCTAAGCTGGTGTGAGTTTTATTGAAAATAGTTTCTGAAAGGAACTTAAGAGAACAAAAATTGCTCCCTTGCATCCCTGTTAAGGTCACCACTAAATAGAGGGGGACGTATCTAAGGGTGAAAAGTTTGAGAAAGACTACTCTAAAAATCCCGTGTACAGTAGTTCATCCATCTTGTGTGAGACATGTCGTGCGTGGCGGGTTGCGTACTCACTTGTGGTACTGCGCCTGCAGGAAGTTGAACTCCTCCTTGATGCGGTCACAAGACTCCCCCACCGTGAACTTGAAGGGTTGACCGGGCTGGGGCGGACCCTGAACAGACAACAACATTCTTACTGCACGAGGTAAAAGATTTGACAGAGTCAAAAAACATACAACTAATTACAAATGGTAGTAGGCTGACAGAGTCATAACAACACATATTACAATTGGTAGAGGCTGACAGAGTCATAACAACACTATTACAGTGTAACAGGCTGACAGAGTCAATAACACTATTACAGTAGTACAGCTAGCTAAAACCAAAGGAGGCTGAAATAATCAAAATAATCACTATTATACGTGTCACACACCACCAAATGCGCTGTATCGTGTTGCGTCCCTAGTATAACCCTTTGGCTGAGTTGCGTACCGAAGTGGGGACAGATACAATTTTATTGCCACCCTAGTTACTTCCAAAGAGTGAACAGATACAATTTTATTGCCACCCGAGTTACTTCCAAAGAGTGAACAGATACATTTTATTGCCACTCGAGTTACTTCCAAAGAGTGAACAGATACAATTTTATTGCCACTCCGAGTTACTTCCAAAGAGTGAACAGATACGATTTTATTACACCCGATTACTTCCAAAGAGTGAACAATACGATTTTATTGCCACCCGAGTTACGTCCAAAGAGTGAACAGATACATTTTATTGCCACCCGAGTTACGTCCAAAGAGTGAACAGATACATTTTATTACCACCCGAGTTACTTCCAAAGAGTGAACATGAACAATTAACGTATTGCCACCCGAGTTACGTCCAAAGAGTGAACAGATACAATTTTATTGCAACCCGAGTTGCGTCCAAATATCGAACAGATACAATTTTATTGCCACCCGAGTTACTTCCAAAGGAGTGAACAGATACAATTTTATTGCAACCCAAGTTACTTCCAAAGGAGTGAAGAGATACATTCTATTGACATCCGAGTTGCGTCCAAAGAGTGAATAGATACAATCTTATTGCCACCCGAGTTACGTCCAAAGGAGTGAACACTGAACAGATATAAAACAACAGTATCACAAGTGGTAGCACACCACCCAATTCAAAACTATATGTTAGAGTATCGATACTTTTCTTCCTATAGGTACTAGAAAAAGATTCGATACAATTATTCCAAAACCACATCCCTACTTACACGGCTCTATCTTCTTTATTCTATGGCGAACTATGGCTGGGAGATGCACCTTTCTACAGTGAATATTATCTATAGTGGATCAACGCTGTAATACTCTTATTTTCGTGTGGTCAATCGTCCCTTGAACATAAGACAAATCTCGTAACGCTGGTTCATCTATGTTTCCAGTAGCTCCTTATTACCCCCCCCCCCCCCCAAGCACACCACCTTTCGCATAAACGAAAGCGAGGAGATTTGGCAACCCTTAACCGTTAGAGGGCGAAGATAAAGCTTTTCTCCATAAGACCTGCAGTTCCCTCTGGTTGATATCATTTGTAGCCCATTGCCAGCTGTTCAAGTCTCTCTCTCCACCCCCCGCCCCCTCCCCTCCTTCCTACATCCGCAACTGACCCTCAACACACACGCCAATGTGAAAAGCAATTACCTGAAGGGGAGTAAGGGGGGATAAAAAAAATGAAGTAACATTCCTACGTACCAAACCACACAAGAAATAATTGCACAGCTTACTGAACAACCTGAAGAACATCATTTCCTGTCATATTATTATTTACCACTCTGACAAACACGGAATATCCCCACGAGTCATTTAACTCCCCAAGACAAAAAAAAAAAACCAACTTCCCACGAGTTTATTTCTCCCGCTTACCCCTCCCACCTTCTTTTGTGAATGCCCATAAAATGATAGTAATAATAATGCTAATAACACATGGGAGGAAAATTGCTCTGCTGGCCTCCGGTGCTAGGTTTTTTTATGTTGCTTTTTTTTCTTCTAAAGAAACACTTTTTTTTTACGAACGTTTTTAAAACATAGTAATATCAATTTTATAGAACCTGTAATTTGGTGCATGTTAAAGATTAACATGAGGCACGCAAGCGTAGCGCCGCAGGGGCGCGGCCGTCTCCGTGATCAGAGTCACGAGTGTTCAGGGGTGGACAATGTGACGAGACGTGGAGGTCTCCATGATCAGAGTCACGAGTCTTCAGGGGAGGACAATGTGGCAGGACGTGGAGGTATCCGTGATCAGTCACGAGTGTTCAGGGGTGGACAATGTGACGGGACGTGGAGGTCTCCGTGATCAGTCACGAGTGTTCAGGGGTGGACAATGTGGCGGGAAGTGGAGGTATCCGTGATCAGTCACGAGTGTTCAGGGGTGGACAATGTGACGAGACGTGGAGGTCTCCGTGATCAGAGTCACGAGTGTTCAGGGGTGGACAATGTGGCGGGAAGTGGAGGTCTCCGTGATCAGTCACGAGTGTTCAGGGGTGGACAATGTGACGAGACGTGGAGGTCTCCGTGATCAGTCACGAGTGTTCAGGGGTGGACAATGTGGCGGGAAGTGGAGGTATCCGTGATCAGTCATGAGTGTTCAGGGGTGGACAATGTGACGAGACGTGGAGGTCTCCGTGATCAGAGTCACGAGTGTTCAGGGGTGGACAATGTGGTGGGAAGTGGAGGTCTCCGTGATCAGTCACGAGTGTTCAGGGGTGGACAATGTGACGAGACGTGGAGGTCTCCGTGATCAGTCACGAGTGTTCAGGGGTGGACAATGTGGCGAGAAGTGGAGGTCTCCATGATCAGAGTCACGAGTGTTCAGGGGTGAACAATGTGACGAGACGTGGAGGTCTCCGTGATCAGCCACGAGTGTTCAGGGTGTGGACAATGTGACGGGAAGTGGAGATCTCCGTGATCAGTCACGAGTGTTCAGGGGTGGACAATGTGGCGGGAAGTGGAGGTATCCGTGATCAGTCACGAGTGTTCAGGGGTGGACAATGTGACGAGACGTGGAGGTCTCCGTGATCAGTCACGAGTGTTCAGGGTGGACAATGTGGCGGGAAGTGGAGGTATCCGTGAATAGTCACGAGTGTTCAGGGGTGGACAATGTGACGAGACGTGGAGGTCTCCGTGATCAGAGTCACGAGTGTTCAAAGGTGTACAATGTGACGTGACGTGGCAGTCTCCATGATTAGTGTAACTAGTGTCCAGGGGAGGACAAAGTTAGATGGCACATGAAGGACTAGACCTAAATATCTATGAGATTTTTTTAAGACCTAAAGCGAAAACATCACTTTAGGTAGTTTTTTATAGCTGTATGAGAATGTCACGTTACTAGGTCTGAGGTTTTAGTTTAAGTGGCATCAAGAATTTGTTCCTAGACTATAGATGCGTGTGAGATTCCCAAAGGTAGAAAATAGCTCTCTGGGAACATTCCAAACTAAACATCCCCTCAAGTGTTGAATTTATACACTTCCCTCCCCTACATGTCAGCGAGCGGTGTAATGAAACGTCTATAGAAGGGTGGAGAATATCCGGTGTTTCAGGGGGAGGGGTAGGGGTGAGGTAAGAGCAGTGTTAGAGGTAGTCATGTAAAGAGGGATTGGGATTTTAGTCTTCCGAGGGGTTGTGTGTGTGTATTGACTTTGCTAGAGTGCTTGGTGCTGGGGCGTGTGAAATCAACCGCACGGCGTTGCAGTCGCTTGGGTCGAGGGGAAGACAGACAGACAGACACAAGCTCTCACATGACGGGTTACCCTCTTGAGCCGGCGCGTATAAACTTAACCATCCTCAACTTTGATTCTGTGTGGCCCTTATTACACCTTTTGATGAACCAGCATGCAATGCGGCACGGTTCGTATTTTTTTATATAAACGTTGTATTAATACACCTTAAATATTTTGCCATTTGGAAATTGGCCATCATACAAGTGAGATTGGTTTGCCGAAATTTCTACTCGTTGCTCACCAGAGATCTATTCAAAAAAAATGTAAAATTTGTGCACCAATAAGTGTAACGTTTGGTAGCACAGAAGGAGGCATTCATAAACCATGTAGCCTTGTTGGTGTGGAGGGGGGAAGTCTAATGTTTCACTCTCCCTCAACGCAAATGCGGGTTCACTTCCTTTAAATTCAACCCTCCCAATTCCTAATCATTAGTGTTAATTAGACTTAAGGTATAACCGAACGGGTAGTAAACGCGGTGCTACATATTATAATAATGTCTGACTGGTGTTACATGGGTGGAGGGGGGCTCTAATGTCTACATTGGTGCTACATGGGTGGAGGGGGGTCTAATGTATACATGGTGTTACATGGGTGGAGGGAGGGCTCTAATGTCTACATGGTGTTACATGGTGGTAGAGGGGAGCTCTAATGTTGCAGGTGTTACATGGGTGGAGGGAGGGCTCTAATGTCTACATGGTGCTTACATGGGTGGAGGGGGGTCTAATGTATACATGGTGTTACATGGGGGGGAGGAGTGTGGTGATAAATCACAGTATTAAGTAACACATATCTTATATTTAAATTCTAGTGTTGAAATAAACAATAATGTCGTTCATGTTTTCAACGTTCGTAACATACCTAAAGATTAATTACGTTTCTGAGTAGTATTAAATTTGAATGTCTGATACGCGGGATCCAATTAAAGGTATTTTAGATCATTCTACAGAATGTTTAACCTGTAACAATTTAATCATAATATTGAAGTAATAAAATAACTGGTCTAAAGAGCAGACCCAGAGACCAAGCGTTGTAGTCAATAGGCGAGTGTGGGGGGGGGGGGGGGGGGCTATAATCACTGTTATTGCTTTGTGTATCTCATTTGATGTTTCTGGTGTTGGCGTCCTTAGTAGAATTAAACTTGAGTGTTTTTATTATTATTATATTATTATTTATTAGCGCCACGTCTTACTACCCGTTCGGTTTATACGCTTAATACTAATTACACTAATGGATTAGGAATTGGAAGGTTGAATTTAGAGAAGTGAGCCCGCATTTGCGTGGAGGAGAGTGGAAAAACCATTTAGGAAAAACCACCCCAGTTCACCCGACCGAGATTCGAACCTCGATCTCCCCATCCGTGTCGGTCAACACGACTGGCGCGTTAGCCAACTACGCCACCGAGGCGGGTAACTTGAGTGTTAAATCCAAAACTTGGGGTGATTTTCTGTGAAAAATAAAAGGGAAAAGAGGGGAGAGGAGATGCTTTCTTTGAGACACAGACAAAGAACCGTTTAGGAAAGAAAACATTTAAGGTGCTGATATAGAGCACGGAGAAAATGTCAAGTGTCTTTGTGGTAATAACTTTTTTATTCATCTAAAAATTTTCTTTATCAAATGCTCTGACATATTCAACAATTATTGTTGATACCACCATGTAAATAAAATTAAACTAAACGTTGCTACTGGAACAATATTTTATTCATTTAGACCAAAAAAAAATGTGTTTTGCTATAAAAACTGCCAAAAACACCTTTTATCGCATCCCCTAGATCCCCACCTTAAGAGTTATGAGTTTAATTCCCCTCTAATGGCCGAAACTGTCAGAGGTGAAATTATAGACGCTTCCGTTTTAACATTAATTAATTTACGACAGGAGGACTGGTGTTGTGTTTTTAGCTAGTTTTGTAAGACGTGGAGTGACATAATCAGTTGATATAAACAGTAGGTACTCCCTAGTAAACAAAAAACGACTCCGTACACTCGACCGGGATTTGAACCCGTCACCAGCAAACCAAACTAAAAGTATTTAACCGCGTGACCCCAGATTAAAAAAACACCAATAAAAGACGTTGTTTTGCCCATCACAGTAATTAAAAGAGACGAGAATAAAGTGTTAGGCCGTGAAGGTTTATGGTTTTCAATCCCACGCGTTATTTATTGTATTTGTCCAGGAGACTCTGGGATGATACCAACTAATTAACACGGTGGGCCTACAACACCACCGGGAGTCGAACCGTGACCAGAACCTATGACCGGGATTAACATTTAAATTTAAGGAACCATAAAGAAAGCAAGAAGCCTGTAAATAAATCGATTAAGAACCGGAATCGATATATATTTGTTTAGTTCATAAAGGTTCTTAATGACCGCATCTATGGTCGTAGCTCCTGGCTAAAGGTCAAGACGTGCCGGGTTCATTCCCCGACGCTTCCTAAATTTATCTGTGGAGCGGTTGAGTCTGAAACGGGACCAAACCCAGCCTCGTGAAGACAAGTGAGGAACTATTCAAATAAAGAAGTAGTAGCTCCAGTTAATAAAACTGATATTAACAGCCGGAGGAGGGTTTGTTGTGCTGACCACATGACACCCTCTATTCGCAAATGTTGCCACTATCATCGTTAAGCAGGCCGCTCGGTCAGTATAGCTCGCTTGCGGGTTCACACCATAGAGTTTTTAAGGTTCTTATTGGTTCTTAAGGGTTCTACATTTTTATAATTGAATTTTAAGCCCTTCTTACTTTAACTTGATTTTATTTTGAAATACTCAATTTTTCCTTTTACCAGTATTTTTTTTTTGGTCACGTTATGATGTTTTTAAAAGAACCAGAACCTAGTTAAGAACTAAAAGTAACGGGAACTTTTTTTGCAACCGGAACCAGTACAAGAATCTTAAAATGTTTGATTAGAGAACCATAGCAAAATCGGAACTGATAAATATTTATGTCCGACTCCTGCTTAAATAGTGATGTATATTCCAATACTGTACATCTAGTGATGTATATTCCAATACTGTACATCTAGTGATGTATATTCCAATACTGTACATCTAGTGATGTATATTCCAATACTGAAACATCTAGTGATGTATATTCCAATACTGTACATCTACTGATGTATACGCCAAAACTGTACATCTAAACTAGTCATAATAAAAGGTTCTGCACTGAAGCCACGAGACGTAGATTGTAGAAATTATAAGAAAATGGTCACAGTTGTCTTCAACTTGAGGAAGTAAGACATATCTTCTTCTTCTTCTATAATAAAGACAATTTTTAAAATGTGTGAATCAGTTAGAAGCTTGAATTATCATTATCTTTCCCTGCGGCTAGTTAACTAAGCTGACATATGAATTATTTTATGTCTCTCATTTGAAACCAAGTTTTTAAGCGTATGAAGAAAGGTGAAGCGTAAAGATTTACCTATGACCTGGTATAAAAGCGTTTTAAGCCATCTGAGAGGAATCTTTAACACATATGTTTTTGCAATGAGTTACAAGTGTGTGAAGCAAGCTGGAGCATGAATTATTCTTACACATATTCCTTGCAATAAATTTATAAGCATGTGAAGAAAGATGTAATCTGGATTATCGCACAATTTTGCCCACCTCTCTATAAGCGTATGATGCGAGATGAAGCCTGAATTATAGTTTCACATCCTTCCTTACGATCTTATAAAGCGTGTGAACAAGCTGAAGCTTGAAAATCACACACTTCTTTCCTCGCGACCAATTTATGTGACGTAATCCTACGTTGAGGCCCGAATTCTCGCACATAACCTCTTCTGTTCGCAAAGCTCTAGACATCCTTGTCTAAACACGCGGGGCTATTAGCAGTCTCGGTGGCAGGGGAGCAATTAACACTAATTAGATAGCAAGCCCACAACGAACTATCATTAAGAACACGTTCAAACTACACTCGTCTCGTTTATTAGACAGAAGACAAGGCAGTCGTGGTTGCCCTGATTGAGTGAGACGTTCAAACCATGACGTGAGAAAAGTGAGGGATAGTTCATATTCGTAAGTAACTCCAGGGAGTTCGCAATGAAACAGTGACATAGGAATTATCAAGGTGATGTGGAACAGAACGCGAGCTTAGAGGTAGTATTTTCGTGTCAAGTTTTTATGTAAAAACTTTTTTTTCCCACAAACTAGATAAAACATATTTTTCCGGTATAAAAATAGAGCTTAATTCTCTTCACATGATAATATCAACATTTATAGAATATCTATCAAGTGTGTCTAAGAATTTGAAAATAGCTTTTTATATTATTTAAAAAGTTTCTCATCAAATTATGTTCATGACAAATATTTAAGACCAGGCAAAATTATTATATGTAGAATATTAAACAGAACTTATATATTTTTTTATATATAGTTTTCAGTGCATCTCCTTCGTCCCTTCCAACCCTGGAATTTATTCAGAAAAGTTATGCTATTTGTGGTTGAAGACCCCTTTCTGATTTATATATATATATATATATATATATATTATTATTAATATTAGGTTAGATATGTGAGATGAAAAAATTTTATTTAATTATTTTCATAGAACATTTTCCAATAATTTAAATGGGAAACAATGCAATCTGAATCTTATTTTCAGATGGCCCACCGCAAGCACAAGCAACTTTGAGTCAGCCAACTATTTAATTGCCTCATTGAGAACCAAATGACCCCATTGGGGTGAGCACGCGCAACTAATAAATGAACAACTAATTGATATATCGGGTAGCTTCGATTGTCAGTTAACTTCGATTTGCAAGAAAGAGTATGCCTGCTTACATTCGCTGAGAAGGTTGAAGAATTTTCTCCCAGAAAATGTGCGAACTATCCTTGTCTAGAGCTTAATAATGCAACACTTTTAGTACTGCGACGTAATATACGATGATTTGAAAGACGATCTAGCAGAACGATTACAAAACACATGTGTTCGATACATTTTTAACTAAAACTTCATGACCATATTTCTGTGTATTTTAATAAACTAGTTTGGTTAAGAATAAATGAAAGGCGAAGGCCACACTTATTAGTATTGCTTCACAAAATATTATCAACATCTCAGCCTCGATACCTCTCCTCACGGTTCCTATTTCTGAAGGATAAACACACCCGTGCTACTGGATCAGAATCTACTCTACACATGTCTATTTAATATAATATGTACGCTCTAATTTTTAAGATAAGATTTATTTTTATTTATTTCCCTCAGCCTATTATAAAACAAATTCGCAGTTAATATTTAATATGTCAATTACCAAACAAAATTTTAAGGTGTAGTAAAATTTACAACACGCAACTGCTCAGCTAATATTTCAAGCGCGTGTGACGGAAGGTTAATTTTAAATAAGCAATAATTTAAAGTTGCAAATGGTTCGGCTCGTGGCTCGGCTAGCAGCGCCGTCCAGTGAGTTTTGAACCGAGCCGAGCCGAGCCGAGCCGAGCCAGCCGAGCCTCGTAACATCCTTTGATGTTCGTCGAAATTCCGACATTCACTGGGTTGCTGCGAGCATTCCGACGAACCCATTTAACCAACGTTAACGAGGCTCGACCTCGCTAGTCTGGACGCTGCTTTAGAATATAGGCCTAGTTTTTTTTAATGTGTTTCACCATAGTTATCTCAGGCTCCCTAAAAAAAATTTAAATTATTTTTTTTTTCACGCTTAAATACTATCAGTTGATTGCCAAAAAAAAATTTTTTAATCTAAATAATGGACACTCGTCAAAGATGCAGCTAGAACATAACATGTTTTCCCTTTGTTGTATACTTTTATACTTGAAAAATGTAGCTGTCATATTAAATGTTCAAAATTTTAGTGTACAACATTTTTATGGGGGCTCCAACATTTTTTTTTTCTAGTGCATGGGTTCCTTCGGGCTCAAAAGTTTGGGAAACCCGGCCTTGGACCATTCGACCAACGAAGCGGGTAGTATAAGATTTACGAATGCCCTGAGAGAAACAAAAGTTCATCAAAACGGCCAAGATGCTCTTTCTACAGTAGATGAAAAATATATTTAGATAAGCCCGCAAATCATCGTAAGACCTGTAGAATTGACCTGACCTTTTTGACTTGGTAATTAATATATTCATTATTGTTTTATTACGTTTCATTTTTCTTTAATGGATTATTGTGCTTTAGTGTATACAGACAAGCTGTTTATATCAAATTATGGAGGGAAATTTAAAAAAAAAATGGGTTGGACAGTTTTTGGGTGGACCTAATTAGTCTAGTGGTGTAGAACGGATAAGTTAATATATCAATAAATTATAACCAAATCACTTTGCAGATACATCAACTTCACCGGGTATTCAATGCTCTGGAAATTTGTACCGGAACATTTTTCGATTAAAAATCTATCAAATTTGTGTTATTTTTCTATTCGTGTACCCACCGATGCAAGTTAATCAATAAATAAAATTACTAAACGTGCGTTAATACGTTTCACACACACAAACATACTTTGCTTAATGAAACCCAAAAATCGTGCGAGTCATTTTTTTTTGTCCTTGTAAGCGACAGGTGAACATCGCCTTAGATATAATATAATCGTTAAAAATACGTCGGACAGACCAGGTTTTCCAGCATGAGCGTATCCCATTGTTCATCGCGCACGCACGCAATGTGTGTGTGTGTGTGTGTGTAAATGGGCATCAAGTGAGTTTATGGCATGGTTGGCAGCGGACGTCGCACTCCACACGCTGTCCATACATTATTACGATCATAAGAGGGGGGAAAGGGGGGGGGCGGACATGATGGATGTCGTTACCGCGATATACTCGGTGAAGGGGGGAAGGGATCCCGGACACTGCACCCTGAGGGGAGTTGGGGGGGAGAGGTTGCAATCTAACCGCGAGGCTACCACACACAGATACCACCTGACCGAATCGTGTGGCTACTCGGTGGCCCCGTACCTGTGAACGAGAGGTCTACGGCGTAGAATGTTGCAGTGAACTTGGTGGGTTACAATGACGGGGAACTATTAAAGTCAGGTTGTTTTGAGGTGAATGATTTACCATATGTGGGTTTTCCCAAAGCGTTATATTACATCAGAATATTAAAAAAAAAATCCGAATCATTATTTTGTAGGTCTTGTGCTTACAATATATAACATTTTTACGGTTAATTTTAGTGAAAAATTTTCCAGCACATTTTTAAAATCGTCGAATCACATAGCAATGGTATGTATTCGATATTAAATCAGACATTTACGAAGTAATAATATATTTTTTTGTTTTCAAAACAAAAGATTCACAGGAAAAAATTAAGGTAAAATTTTTCCATCTCGCATTTGTAGTAGCTCCAGGTGCCCGTCGCAAGGCCAAAAGGGGGGGGTATGTACAGTTATCGCAAGTGGACAGACACTTCCATTGTGAAAGCGAGAATTTTCTCCGTCCTGTAGCGACAGCGAGTGACGTCATATGAAAGTAATCTGGCTCCAGAACTTGACCTCATCACAACTTTCGGTCTCTCTCTGTCCTCTAAACACTCAAATAAAAACTGCTAGAAATGTGCAGTACAGTTTACAGTTTGTTAGATTCTAGAGTGATTAAATTCCCTCAAATGAACAGTTCATTTATCGAGTTTGGTCTTTCACTTGAAGTTCAGCAGTTCATTAGTTAACGACCTACACCCTTGTCAGTGATGCATTACACAATTATAGATATGTATACTTATTGGAACTAGAGAGTGGGATGGCTTTTCAAACAAGGGAAATGTCAAACCTACTTACTCTATAGCACTACTACTGAACAAAGAAAACATTGCATCTTGTAGCCAAGTGCCGCAATCGCTCTAGAGTTGCAAAGGAGGAGGGGTGAGAATAGCGTTCTAGTACAGTCAGTACCAAATGAAAGGGAGGGGTGGGGTGCAATTTTAGTATAGTCAGTATCAAATGAAAGGCGGAGGGGTGAGGTGCATTTTAGTATAGTCAGTACCAAATAAAAGACGGAGGGGTGAGGTGCATTCTAGTACAGTCAGTACCAAATGAAAGGCGGAGGGGTGAGAGGAGCGTTCTAGTACAGTCAGTACCAAATGAAAGCGGAGGGTGAGGTGCATTAGATAGTCAGTACCAAATGAAGCGGGTGAGTGCATTCTAGTATAGTCAATACCAAATGGCAAATGGGACATAAGTCCTTCATTGTGAATAGTTTGTTTAGCACGTTTATTTGAAGCCATTTTAAAAACACTTTACGTACCTTGTATTTAAAGTTGATTAATATCCGTAATGTTTGTCAAAAAGGTAAAAATAAAGTAAAAATATTCTACACAAAAACTATCGAACCGAAGTGTGCACGTCAGAACTTCGAGATAACGAGTGATGACGTTATCATTAGTCTCCCCTTCAGTAGT
Organism: Timema podura; assembly: GCA_033556935.1. NCBI lineage: Eukaryota > Metazoa > Arthropoda > Insecta > Phasmatodea > Timematidae > Timema > Timema podura. The sequence goes on along the minus strand of JAVRXN010000002.1, from coordinate 18,000,692 downwards.
TGACATTCTATCCGCAAGCAATGTTTACTGTGTCGAGTAGTAGGAACTTGCAAGCTAATTCATAAACTTGGGGGGTAAAAAGCCACTTGTCCCTCCCTCTCTTGAGTCAGTTCCATCCAGTCCACCTCATTACACCCTATACCTATCTTGAGATAGTTCTATCCAGTCCACCTCATTACACCCATCTATCTAATAGTCTATCAGTCACTCATACACCTACCTACTGAGATAGTTCTATCCAGTCCACCTCATTACACCCGATCCCTACCTTGAGATAGTTCTATCCAGTCCACCTCATTACACCCTATCCCTATCTTGAGCTAGTTCTAGCCAGTCCACCCCTTTACACCTATCTCTTTCAGGTCCATTCTAATGTTATCCTCCCATCTGTCTAGGTCTTCCCAATGGTCTCTTCTCATCGGGTTTGTCAGTCAATACCCTGAACAAGGTTCTAGATTCTCCCACTCTCACTGCACGTCCTGCTTTCAGCTCCGTAATTTACGAGACTTGATAAACAATGTATTGTGATGAGTACAAAGGTATGTAACTCATCAGTATGTAACTTTCTCCACTCCCCAGTAACCTCGTTCCTTTTGGGACCAAATATCTTCCCAAGCCCCAGTTTTATAACATCCTAAATGTGTCAAAGAACTAGCTTCCTTTTGCCCACACAAATCTGCCATAATATTAACTCGTGGTAAAACCTCTTCTGTCTTTTCTGTGTCCGAGATCGGCCGAAGAATCGAGATTAATTTAATCGTATCGCCACCAAGTTCACTTGGAACTGTAATCGCTTCGAGAATGTGATCTAGTTCAGTTGGAAGAATCGTTCAATCCGAACTATGTGTATGGGAACTAAACCTCTCTAGAGCTTACAAAAGGACCTGAGCATTTTTTTTATTTTTTTTAAATGACCAACCTACATTGAAGGGACAATCAATCGAGTCACGGTCATATTAGTGGTCACCATCTGTTGGCGAGAATAGTGCCAACTTTTGCGGTGATCAGCACAACAAACTCCCTAGTCATTAATATCAGTTTTCTAGACCAGAGGCGCTACTTTTTTTTTCCATTCAAGTAGCACATGAATTGTCCTCACGAGGCTGAGTTGATCCATTCCAGACGCACTAATTCAAAGAAAATCTGAAAGAGCCGGGGATCGAACCCAGGAGTATTTAAAAACATAAATAAATACATTAATTGAAATTGTTTTCATTAATAATTAGAAAGTTATTGTTTTTAGTCAAAGAGGAGTAAATTGTGTGTCTAATATTAAGTACATTGTAGTTTACACAAGCATATTAATACAAATAATGTGTAGGTATGTAATTATATTATTTAACTCTCTCTCTAGTGTTTTTTTAATCTCTCATTTTATCAGTCATTGCGATTTTTTTAATAGGAAGTTTTAACTCATCACTGATATAGCAAGTAGGCTTAATGGTTATAACGAGGAGTTATGTTGGTCCCCTCGATAATGAAGAGGTCGGGGTTTGAGCCCCAGCGGATGTAGACTACTGATTTTTTGTTTTCGTTATATTTATCTTTCTTACTCCATAAATGCGGGTAAACTCTTTCTAATGATATTTTTGGTATCTCGTTAGTATAAAGAGCGCTAAACCCAGCGTTTTTCAAACTGCTCCGCGGAGCACTGTCTCCACCAAAGTCATCTTAGCCTCCGTCTGGCAACTTTACAATATTCTTTATAAATTGTTTTCTATAATATAAAATAGCATCAGTAATTGGATTGGCAATTTTTTTTAATTTGAATAAAGAACACCCTCTTTGGAATCTAAGAGCTACTCTCGCATAATAATAATAATAATAATATTAAGCACCGCTCTTACTACCCGTTCGGGTTATACCTTAAGAACTAATTACGCTAATGGATTAGGAATTGGGAGGGTTGAATTTGAGGAAGTGAACCGCATTTGCGTGAGGGAGAGTGAAAACCATTAGGAAAAACCACCCTAGTTCACCCGACCGAGATTCGAACCTCGATCTCCCGTCCTCGCGGTCGAGCTCAAACGACTACCGTTAGCAACTACCCACCGAGCGGGTCTCTCGCAGTAGACTAAACCGTCGATGACGAGAGATCAGGGGTTCGAATCCCGGTCGGATGTACTGAAAGGGGGTTTTTCCAAAATTGTTGTCCCCTCGTCCTCCACGCAAATGCGGGTACACTAACTCTAAATATAGTCTTCCTAACTCCTAAAATCATTAGAGTTATTAGTAGGTTTACACAACGTATAATCCGAACGGCTAGTAAGGAGTGGTGCAAAAAAAAAAAAAAAAAAAGAGGAGAGGAGACATTTGCCAAAGAATTAGCCTAAAATTTGATGTTTACCGTTAGTTTTATACTTTTATGCTTGTCAAATTTAAATATCTTTATTAAAATTAATGTTCTTAATATCAATGTGAAAAAAAAAAAAAAAAAAAAAATTCTGTGGGCTCCAGCATGTTTTATTTTCTGGTACGCGGGATGCTTCGATCTAAAACGTTTGGGATCCCCTGGATCGATCATGTGCCCCCCCTCCCCCCCATGCGGGCTTATCACATTAAAATTTTAAAAAATTTTTTCTTAAAATTATTATCTAAATTGATGATCGTATTTAACGGATGTAAGGTGGACAGTCGAATGACCTTGAACATAATATTAACTCTGTCCTGCACGCAACAAATCAACCGACGAGGCAGTGTCACACAGGAAACGATGGCCGCGTGTAAAGTTGCGCTGGATGGCGAGTTACAACAAACAAAGGACTCTCGCTGGATGTCTTGTCACCTTATCACCGCGGGAACGGATCGCACGCACCGAAAACACGAGCTACGGATTCTGGGAAACTAGAGACTTCTTTTTCTCCGGGCTTCGCGTTTTACCAACCTTCTGGACTTACCTGTCACGGATGGAAATATTTTATTTTTATTGTCGCCACGTCTTAAGGTGGGATGGAAGAAAAAAGCCGGTGTTTTTTTTTTGCAGTTTTTATAGCAAAACATTTTTTTGACCAAAATAAATAAAATATTGCTCCAAAAAAAACATAGAATTTAATTTTCTTCACGTGGTGACCTCAATTTTTTTTTTAATATCTGTCCAGGATGTTCTAGAGTCTTAGACTTTAATGACAACTTTTTCTCTTAATTTAAAAAGTTTGTTAGGTAATACCAGCATGCTCAAGACAGATATTCAACAACTGTTGTTATCAACATGTGAATAAAATTAAACTATATGATTGTACTGGAGCAATATTTGATTTATTTTGGGCCCCCAAAAAAAGTTTTGCTATACAAATTGTAAAAAAAAAACTGGTCTTTTTTTGTCGCATCCCCTTTTATCTCACCTTAGTGTACGTTCGGACTATACTTGTATGTATTGATTACAATAATGTGTAGGTATTGATTAGGAGGAAATGTATTCGCATGTGTGTAGAGGAAGAGTGTAAAACCGTTACGGGCGGGGGGACCTAATTTACACTCGACCAGGATTTCAACCCCAACCTTAACGTCATCAACAATCCCGGTCTAATGTACGAGTGGAATGCTCAAAATATAAAAGACTTTTCAAAATCCTTGATTTAATTTTCTGCAAATTAATAAAACACTTTAATCATAAGGAGAAATAATCTGTCATTCTTCGACGGGTTGGGTGGGTGACCTGGTGGGTAGGGTGTCAGACTTCTGTAGTTGGGTGTCCGGGGTTCAATCCTCTGTCCCGGCACAGATGTATCTGATTGCCAAACCCATCCCTCACCTCTGACAAGACGTGTATTAATCACAACTTGTGAATGTGTGGAATGCCAGCCTCCACCGTGGTTCGGATTCCACGTTAAACTGTAGGTCCTCCATTTCATCTCACAATCACCCTACCATTACACATTAGCGTAAGTGCGTATAACCCGAACGGGTAGTAAGACGCGGTGCTAATAATAATAATAATAATAATAATTCGACGGGTAGTAAGACGTGGAACACAACAGTAACTAACAATCAGGGTCTCCTAGACTTACGGTCGGGCAAGAAGGAAGAGAGAGAGTGTGTGATATGTATACTGTATAGTGAATATATTATGATGTGAAAAAAAAAAGGTTGGGTTTATGTCCGGACAGCGTCAGGTGTGAAATAAAAAAAAAAAGGGGCGTCGTGCGTCAAAAAGGTCAAGAGGACTGCCGGCGGCGGGCATGAGAATACCATTTCAAACAAACCATTGTTTTCGAGCCACGTGATAGTTGGCTTGTCTTTCCTGCTCGCTTCATTAGAATACTCGCCGCGCCGGCAAGGACAGACATATAGGGCATCCACAGCTGGAGAGGTGGTATCTGTCAGCTAGTAAAAGTAACCATATATGATATATCCATCTGCCAGACCACGTCTGTTGATTTGTTGTCACTTTTGGCAGTCGACACTTTCTCAAGCAAACAAACATTTGTTTTTAACTTTTGTTTTTCTTTCGAACGTTTCTTACATCTTCTGCTTGATGTCGGTTACCACCAATCCTATGGTGAATGTACTCTACATGGAATCCCCTATGTCTTGGGCAAAAGGCCTTGGGTTCGAACCCCCGACTATATGCACTTTGAGCAGTTTTCTAGTCATCTAGCTTTGCCCAACCCGCCTCGGTGGCGTAGTTAGCCAACGTGCTAGTCGTGTTGAGCTAGACTGCCGAGGGCGGGGAGATCGAGGTTCAATCTCGGTCTGGTGAACTGGGATGGGGGTTCCTAAATGGTTTTCCACGCAAATGCGAGTTCACTTCATCTAAATTCAACCTTACGAATTCCTAATCCTTAGTGTAATTAGTACCTAAGCTTATAGCCCGAACGGGTGGTAAGACGCGGTGCTAAGTAAAAAGATTTAAAAAAAAGCTTTGCCCAGGCATTTTTGGTTCAATCTTCACAGGAAGGTCCTTTTAAAAAAACGGGAACTTTTCTTCTGTCAATGCCATTATAGGAATCTATAATATCTATCAAGAGTGGTAGCTGCAAATAACATGAATTGACGTATGAATAAGTTATATAAACTTTGTTTAAGTAATGTGGGTATTTCTCAGATACTATTCTTCATACCAGAGTCATTATATATTTTACACCCCAATTGTATTACGAATGAAAGTATCTGACAGAAAAATTACTAGGTCGTCTTTCACGTACAGTAGCCCCATGGCTTCTTTGGTGCTGATTAACAGTTCACAGCTGACTTTTGACAGTCAACATTTAGGTATATACCTAAATTTTGACTCTCAGAAGTGACAGCTGCTAAACACATGTTTTTTGCAGATCATATGGTTCGGCGTAGGGATATATAATTTGGTCTGGTAGCTTTTCAAAGCCGTCAGCTGTGAGCTGTCAGTCAGCACCAAATAAGCCATGGGACTACTGGAGGTCTATTCATACACCGAATCATGTGGTCTGCAGCTGTCATTTTTGATATATATTATCAATAACTATTAGATAGCATTAATAAAACTAGCTTCGGTGGTCGAATGGTCCAAGCCGTCACTCTCGCAAAAAAAAGTGAACTGCCAATGATGGGGAGATCGGGATTCGAATCCCGGTCGGATGTCCTGAGAGTTGTTTTACCCAAATGACTTTTCACTCCTTCCCCACGCAAGTGCGGGTACACTTCCTCTATATTTGACCTTCCTCATCCCTAACACACTAGCGCAATTAGGTCTACATTTATGGTTATAAGCCGCAAAGTGATATTCGGCGCTAATATGTTCAGGCGAGTTTCCGCGATTGACTTGGTTACGTCTTGGTATTGAGTGTTTTCGACCAAATGGTTCTGACCAAGGTGGAGTGCGAAAACGATATTGAGATGTTTTTCTTAAACAAAAATGGCGGTTGGGGTGGAGTATATCTAACAGCTGGTGAGTGAATTTATATTATCGACGAAAAATTAGCTTTTTAATTTTATTCTTAGTTAGATTTGTGATTATTTTGACTAGTCCTAATATTTACACAACATTTCAAGCTAAACTTATCTTTCCAAAAATAGCCTTAAGAAAACGAAGTATGTACGTATGTAATACTAAATAGGCCTTAATCATTCAATACTCTTTCTTTTATCCATAACCAAACTGTTTTTAAGTACCTACTTATTGTCATGTATTTTTTCTAGCTAGTAATTGCTGTCCATTTTAATTTACAAAAACTTAAAATCCATTAACGACGAAGTTTTACTCGTTTCAATCTAACATAAGTGATGCTGTTTTGAAATTGGCGCACAAATTCTCGTCTCAATGGTCGTAACCATACTGTTTATTCTGGTCAAGGAAAGCGTTACCAAACTGAGCTCTGGTATCGTCTCTCTCGGTCGGGTGAACTGGGGGTGGTTTTTCCTAAATGGTTTTCCACTCTCCCTCCACGCAAATGCGGGTTCACTTCCTCTAAATTCAACCTTCCCAATTCCTAGTCCATTAGTGTAATTAGTACTTAAGCGTATAACCCGAACGGGTAGTAAGACGCGGTGCTAAATTAATAATAATAATAAGTATCGTCTCGGTCATAAACATTTCGTTAACATCGATACAAGGTCAACCGTGAAAACACTCTTGGTCGCAAACATTGATACCAGGTCAACCACGAAAACTCGCTTTTTGTTTGTATTTTCTAAAAGGTCCTTTCAATGAAAATTGGACTGTATCCCGTAAATTCTCTGGAATATAGCCCGAGGCCCCTTTCTAGTACACCATTAGTCAAACCTCGCATACCGACTGCGCTAAAAGGTGTCGTAGATACACTTTCCCCCACTTGTCATCAAAGACCGCTCGCTCGTTTACCACCAAAACTACTACCCTAGAGCAAGTGCCAACACCCCAGAGGGAAGCCTTGAAAAGGGAAATCAGTCGTGCGTTGCGGCAGTTGGTAACAGTGTGCGTGTGAGAGTGACACCACAAGCACCAGTGGCAGGCAACATGACAAACATTCCTCCCAAGCGCCCACCACTAATACCTACACACACATTCACACACGAGAGAGAGAGTTGTACAGGTTTATAGAGGAGGCGGCGGCGGCACCTGGTCAAAAGGAAAGACTCGAGCCGTCAACTGACTTTTGAAAGGTCGAACGAGGGTTGAGCTAAACGCATCCGCCTGGGAAACTTTTTATGTGTTCAGCCAATTACATTGAGTAAGCACAGACAGCCTTGCCAATTAAGGTGGGGTGGGGTGGAACGGAACTCGAGCTTGGGTCAGTTTTATTGTGTTTTTTTTAAGTATTTTTTGTGGCCAAAATAAATAAAACATTGCTTCAATAGATACGTTAAGGTGGGATGGAAGGGGACGCGAGATAGTAGTTTTTATGGCAAAACGTTTGGCGAAAATAAATTAGCTATTGCTACAGCACAATAATTTTATTTTATTTTATTCACATGGAGACCTCAAAATGTCTTGAGTATCTGTCAAGGGTGTCCTGGAATTTAATGACAACTTTTTATCTTCATTTAAAAATCAAATAGCCGAAGATGGTATTAATTTTAGAGAGGAATTTATCATCCATAAATCATATTCTGAAAATTGAAAAATTACATCTGGACACGGGAATCGAGCCCGGGACCTTTGGCTTAGTACGCCACTGAGCTATCCAGGAGTCGTCTCATGCCCAGGGTCATTCTTCACTCATATTTTAAGGCAGAGTCTATGATGGACGTGCGGAAATCGGCAGCTTCATTTAAAAAGTTTGTTAGATAATGCCACCATGCTCATGACAGATACTCAGAACTATTGATATCATCGTGTGAAGAAAATTAAACACTATGCTTGCACTGGAGCAATATCTTATTTATTTTGGCCAAAAAAAGTTTTGCCATAAAAATTGCAAAACACTGACCTTTCATCACGTCCCGTTCTATCACACCTTGAGCTTAATTTTCTACACATTGGGTGGTTCGCAAGAACGTATAGTGAATGCTTAGTGAACCGATAGTGTGGTCCCGAGCACACTATAGCGCCACCTTTTAACCCATGATGACGCAAGCAAACCCACGCTAGTGTCCGCTAAGCATCCACTTAGTCAAGTTCTTGGCCAAGTGTTCGCCTCAGGATCCTATGTTTGTGGGTTCAAACGTTTGATTAAAGCCTATTCCTTGTGTCCGCAATTCCCCCCCCCCCCTCCTCCCGATAAAACAAAGAATCTCTGTAACGGTTGACTCACGGACTAACCGTAAGAGAAAAGCGAAGAAGTTTCCAAAACGTTCTAGACGATGAACGCAACTAAAAGGTGCGCGTGCAACGTTAAAAATGTCATTAAATTTTGTGTATGCTACAGTGATGGCTTGTAAGAGAACGCCAAATAAAAACATGTATTCATTATTCTAGTTAATTGCTTATTTATTCATGTAAATAAGGAAAAAACATCGTGTTTTTTCTTTCATATAGAAATGAAGTTCCTCTAATGCCACGAGAAACAAGATTAGGAATTAAGTCATCCGGGAAAGAGTGGGAGTACATGAAATAGTAGAGGAAACAATACCAAGGTGGTATGGCATGGTATGGTATGGTATGGCATGGTCATGTAGTGAGGATGGAGAGGATGTCAAAGAAAGTGATGAAAATGAAGTATGTAGGAAATAGACCGCAAGGGAGACCAAGAAAGAGGTGGGAGAAGCAGAAAACAGAAAGTGTACACGTGAGAGAAGAATGGAAGCAATTAAAGGAGGAAGAATGGTGGAAGGATAGAGGAATATGGAGGCGTTTTACAAAACTGACCCGGACACAGGCTGGAAACGATGATGATTGTTAACCTTAACAAAATGTTTGTTTTTTCTAAAAGGTGCTCTGAATGTCCATTCGTAAGAAAATGAAGGTTGTTACAATTTTTGTTTTTACTTCACCGATATTCTTCTCGCTATCTTTTTTATTTATTTTTTTCGCGCACCGCGTCTAATCGCTCGTCCTGCGTGACTACATATCTATACTAAAGGGATATGGGTGAGAAAGGTGGAATTTTAAAGAGATATGCACCCGCATTTGCGTGGAAATAGTTTAGGAAAACCATATTTAAAAAATCAGCACAACCGATCGGGATTCAATTCTAGACTCCTCCGGTTTGTAAATTAATTTTCCGAAAAATTCAAATGGCATACGATCAAATAGTTTAGTGAGAAAATTGACCTTGTCGTTTCTTAAACAAAATTTCAATTCATGGTCTAAAAAAAAGTGGTATTCAACCTGTGGCACACAACGGCAGCTTAGGGGACACGTAAAATATATGTTGGATATTATTTCATGATAAACACTGAATAATAAGGACCTGATTTAGAGTTAGCCCCAAGAGACCTGGACGTAATGACTTGCGATCTGGCAGCACCATTTTTTTTGGGGAGGGGCTATTTCTCCAGATGTAAATTATAGAACATGTAGGCCTACATCTTGAATAAGCACAAACAACATTGGCGATACAAGGTTGAAGATAAATTATAATTGGGGGTAGATTTAATATCACTAAAATAGAAGACCAACACACACATTTCCTGCTCAACACCGAGAGAGGTTTATATGCATGTGTAAGGACAGACTCTCCCGTGATGTCACCAACTCGCACGTTCAGTGTGCCGCGAGGACTCACAACAAAGAATAGTGTGCCGTGAAAGAAAAAAAAGTTGAAAACCATGGCCTTAGACCAGTGGTTCTCAAACTGAGGTGCGCGACCGACTTTCGGGGGGGGGGGGGGGGGTACATGATCAGCTCTCAAGGGAAATTTTTCAAAATGACAAAAGAATCTATCGTAGCGGAGAATTTTCGAGGCGACTGAGGAAAATTTTCTCCTTTAATTGATTATCTGATATTTGTCATTTGGGGATAATTTATCTCGACATTTTATCACAACCGAGGTGTACAATCTAAAGAAAATTGAGAACCACTGCCTTAGACCATGCCGCGCAATAAAGCTGTTTTTTTCTAAGCGTATGCATTTTTGATCGAGAGAGATGCAGGAGAACTAACTAGTTCGTTCGCCTGTGTGTGTGTATGAGATGATGTGTTGATGATGATTATGAAGGTGTGGAGCTAGTAATGATCTTCAACCAAACTTACGCCTTAACTAAACCAAACCCTGGTGAACAATGGGATCGTTCCCCTTTAGGGAAAAAGATACACAGGGTACCAGCCGGGAATCAAACCTGAGACCCTTAGGTTCATAGCTAGGTGCACTGGCCACTGTGCCGATTACCAAAGCCAGTTTTAGTAATAAGTTATAACTAACTCACTTCGGTGGCCGCACGATCTAACGCGCTACACTCGCATTAGACTAAATGGTTTTCCCAAATGATTTGTCCACTCTCTCTCTCTCCAGCAAATGCAGGTACACTTCATCTAAATATGACCTTCCTATCCCTAAAGCTACTAGTGTAATTAGTACATTTAAGCGTATAGCCCGAACGGGTAGTAAGACGCGGTGCTAAAAAAATATTAATAATTATTGCTGCTTTACAATAAGTATGATATTCAACCAATCAAAATGGCCGACGCAGTCGTTTACAACTTGGATCACATACAAACACAAGCGATCAGTAGGATATACATCAACGACCAGAAAACGTTTGGCGACTGTGTCAACAACTATAAAAAGAACACACACACAGAGTCGTGTGAAGATTCATTTTTAAAAAAAATAGAGGGGTTTATAAAAAAAGGGAGGAGATGTGTGGGGGAAGGGTTATAGCGCTCGCAAAATTCATGGAAGGAGAAAGAGCGCGACTCGTTCAAAACGGAACCCAAGTTTATCAAAAAGTATTTAAATAATCAATCTCCTTGGCGCGAGAGGAGGAAAGGGGAGGGGGGGGGGACACACACCATTTATCAAAGGGTCGCTGAGCTCACACATGATGGCGGAAAAGCGTCGCTTGCTTGCTACACACAACACGGCTACTAGCCAGACGCTTCTGTTGGCAGAGCGTCAAGATGGCAACCGAGGACTCTTTTACAACCGCACCGCAAACAGGGTGGGGGGCTCCTAAAACTAGAACAGAGCTGGTGCAAGAACCATGGAGATGAAACACTCGTACCACTGTGGAGAGATGAAAATTTCCCAGTAAATTTTCAATAAGAAAATTGTCCTTTTTTTTTACATATTACATACATACATAATCAGGCCGTTCGTTCCCTTACGGGTTAGGCAAGAAACTGTGCACATAACTCAAAAAACAACAGCTCCGTACTAAATCCATCCTCACTAACTTTCTCCAGCCTTCCCTACCCTTGCATACTCCCTTAACTTCAACAAAATCCATACACCAAGCTATGCTCTTTTATTCTTAAAACTCTTAATGTTTATCTTTTTCACACATTCGTCTACAACATTTAGTCACGTCTTACATGGCCTCCACCTTACTTTTGATCCACACACTCTACCTTCATATATTTGCTTCATCACTCGATCCACACTCATCCTCTCAACATGCCCAAACCAACGTAACACGCTTCTGTCAAAGTGACCGATTGGATTCCCTCTCAAACCGCACTCCTTCAGCACCCATTCATTACTGACTCTGTCCATACGAGTTTTTCCACATACGATTTTTTTAGATATCTCATTCCAACCGCATTCAGCTCGCTCTTGTGTTTCTCCTGACAAACCCACGCTTCACATCCACAAGACAATGTTGGCGTGTTTTAATTTTATATAATTGAATCATCGGAGAAGAATGATGTATTCGCATGAAGGCTTTGATTATAATATTAAAGTGTTTTTTTTCACATTTCTGGTCTACAACACACCCGACACTATTGACACATTCAACCACCGAGCGCTGCAGTCAATACGTGTGAGAAGAGATGTGAAATAGCTTTTATGATTTATTCGATAATGTTTCTGGTTTTAACCTCCTCAGAATAAATTGAACTGAATTTGAAACTCGGGACATTTCTACTGCCTTCGTTATATTCAAATGACTGGAAAAAAAATAATTCCATCTCACGTTAATAATGGTAACACTGGATAAAGGATTCAGTCTCGTCTTGTCTAATTCAGCCTTGTGATCGGGAGGTATTGTTCCAAATACCGGCGGGGTATAATGATGTTCTTTTCCTCTCCACCCCCTTCCCCCCCAACGTAAAAATGCGAGTACACTTAATCAAAACTCTACCTTCCTAATCCCTAACCCATATCGTAGTTATGCGGATAAAACAAAAAGGTAGAAAGACGTGCTGAATTTTAAAAAAATTAAAAATTATGTAAACAAAGCATTTTCAAGTAAAATAAATTTAGAATGATTTTTTTTTAAATAATCAAAAACTGGTTCTTCCACTCCGAAACTTGGTAACCAATAAAGAACATATTTAAAAATAAAAATAAAGGGTGAGATGAAAAAATGTTCCACGCCGCACGCACAGCTGTGGTACAGAGGCATATTATAAACGGTGGACGAGCATGGTATGATGGGGGGTTTTATGTGGTGGTGGGGGCCGGGGGGGGGGCAGATAGCTGATGTCGTCACTTCATACAGCAGCACACTTCACAGGAGAGCACTTGTTACCCCCGGCCCACTAGCCTTCATGCGAAAAGGTGGGGGAGGGGGGTGGGGAAGAGGGACCGAGCTATTTGGCACGCCATCCACATCTCAAAAACGAAACCGTGACGGCATCTCAAATATGTTGGTCGCCGCCAAAAAAGAAAAATTCCCTCGCGGTAGTCAAGCCTGACGAAAATGATGATAGAGTTTGTGTGGGGGATTGATGAGGTTTTCTATTTTTTATCTACCTACATCGATCGATAGATCTTCACATCTTACTACTTGTTCAGGTTATGAGCATATATAATTACTCTAATGAGGTAAGGATGAGGAGGGAAGCATTTTAGAGGTAATATACCTACATTTTCGTGGAAGGAGAGTGGGAGACCACAGGGAAAAAAAACACCCTCACCACACCCAACCGGGATTCGACCCCCGCATCTTCCCATCTTCATCAAGCCAGTCCAACACGCCTTAAGACAATTCGAACACCGTAGCGTGTGATTAAGTAGTATGTCATACGGTTGTGAGCCAACATTATTAGGTAGAATAAGTTTGGTTACAAGTTTCTTAATTTTTCTTCCATGGCCTTAAAATGTTCCCTTCTTATCCTGTTCCTTTAGACGGGAGAATTCAAGTCACTGATATCTAGTGGTGGTAATATAAAGATCATAAAATAATATAAACTATAAACGAAAAGGCATGTAAAAAAATAGGTTTGATATTATACAATTTTCAGAGACAGATATAAAAGTTACTAGATCTATGTCCACGTATTCATACGTCAAGTTATGTCATCTGCAACTGTCACATTTGATAAATACTATCAATGCCTATAAAAGAACACTAAATAATATAGTAATATAATATCAATTTCGCTTGTATTTTTTAAAAGGCCCTTTTTATTAAAAGTGGATTGTACGGAACCGTTGCCGTAATTAGGGAAGAATTTGCTCCGAGCCCTTTCAAAACCCTCAAAGCTCTCATTTGACTTTGTTGATAAAACCTCTCGAGATGCTCAAGAAATGCACTCACGAATAATGTTCCAGGTCGAGCTGTAGATCCAAATAGTAAATACAGCAGAATTTTCATAAAAAAAGGGTATGTTGAATATTACAACAAAAAAAAGTTAACATCGATAGCATCGTCCGTTATGGTGGCCGCATGGTTCTACTCTCGCAGTAGACCAGACTGCCGATGGCGGGGGAAATTGAGGTTCAAACCTCGATCGGGTGTACTGAGGGTGGTTTTTCCACCCTCCCTCCATCCAAATGCGGATACACTTCATATATATATATATACATATATCCTTTTTAATCTTTAAACTTATTAGCGTAGTTAGTAAATAATCGTATCACTCGAGCGTTTATTAAGTCGTGGTGTTAAGAAATAACTAAGTTATTAGTGTTGTTCTATAGGTAGCGATAATATATTCTACCAAAGGTGACAGCTCCACATCACATGAGTTGATGTATGAATATGTGAACTTAGATATTGAGATTTTTCAAGATGGTCAGACAAAATTAAAAACAAATTATAAAATAAATATAAAATTGCAATTATATTTTATTTACTTATGTGTACAAGTACCTAATATTCTTAGCACCGCATCTTACTACCCGTTCGTGTTATACACTTAAGTACTAATTACGCTAATGGGTTAGGAGTTGGGAAGGTTGAATGTAGATTAAATGAACCCGCATTTTCGTGGAGGTAGAGTGAAAAACCATTCAGGAAACCACCCCCACCCCTAAGTTCAATCCGAACGAGATTGAACCTCGATCTCCCCGTCCTCGGCAGTCTAGCTCAACACAAAACAAGCGCGTTAGCTAACTACGCCACCGATGCGGGTACCAGTACCTAATATAGGTCTACTGCAATAAAAGTAGCCTATTCTAAAATGTCATATCAGTCGCTTTATATACATCCTAATTGCTAAAAATAACTAAACGATTAAATAATCTAATTTACCAATCATAAACAGTTACGTAAGATAAAGGGGAAAAAAGGGGGGTCTTACGTAATTTAAGCACGGTCCCTTGCATTAATAACACGGAAAGGTTTCTACAGTCGTAACTATTTTTTCTACAAGATATCGAACATGATCGATTAGAAATTAAACCTGTCTGAACATGATGTTAAGTTAAACTAAGCTTAAAACTAAAGTATTAGTTATGTGTGGACTATTTATTACTAACAATGAAAACAAGATAATGCGACATTAAATTCTTAAGCAATTAATTTACTTTTACGATTACAAACATAATATTTTGCGCAATAACGTCACAAAGTATTAGTTAGGGGGAAGAGGGGGGTAGTAACAGTTCGAAGCAAATAAAAGTTATCAAATTAGATACTAAAACTTTTTAATTCTCCAGTTTCAGAGTTAAATTTTTACTATCTATAATAAATCATATAACAAATTATGACGTTGTAAAACAAAGCCATAAATAAGGTAAACGTGACGAGGTATTTCCTTAACAAGCATTGGCCAATTAAAACTAAAATAGTTAAAATCAGACATTTCCGTAACCGCTCTACATTATCACACAAGGCTGTTATTTCTTTGAGAACACCGTTAGTACCACATCATGTGCTGACAGCCGTTAAATAAAAATATATATATAATATATATAATATATATAATATATATATATATATAGGCCTACACCGAGTTTTACTAATCTTTGGGCCGTCGGCATGTCGTAATATTACTTCCCGTTATAATAATATAATAACTAACAATCCTTAGCAATGGTAGGGCATCATAGCCTAGATACTATAGTTTCAAAATATAATTTATTTGAAAATTAAATTTTGATCAATTTGTAACTTTTTAAGAGTAAAATAGTTATTTCTCGTATCGAAAGGGGGTTTCATACTAAATCTCTCCTACCCCTACCCCCACCCCTAAAAAAATACATCATAATTACGCGCCTGCAGGTGAGTTGCGGCCGCACGAGTTGTTTACCTCTAAAGAAACGGTGATTTGCGGTCCCACATTTTCAGAGCCACGTACGAATTGTAGCCCGGATTGTCGACCTAACCTAACATAACAAACCTTCAAATTTTTGCCAAAATCATTGAACGACAATAACTGAGGAAGTTTGGATGATTACGAGGAATGTTGACATGAGACGATGATAGTTTCTATCTGAAATTTAAGACAGCATGATAGAAAAGCACACTGCTAATTAGGTGGAAGCAACTCATACCCCTCTCTCTCTCTCTCTCTCTCTCTCTCTCCTCTCTCTGCTCTCTCTCTCTCTCTAAAGTGAGTGGGCCGCAATTATGCGTGTCTCTCATAAAGCCGGGCCGCAACTCACCCACACAGTAGCGTAAATACCCTAATTCTAAGATATAAGTTGATTGAAAATTAAATGATGATCAAATTATAACTCTTTAAGAGTGAAATAGTTATTTCTAGCATTAGAAAGGGGTTCCATACAAAACCCTTTCTATTCCCCTAAAAAAAATACACCATAACTACGCCACTGTAGGGCCTAATAGTTTAACTGAAAATATGGTTAATATATATTACGATAATATACATACCCATTTCAGTAGCCACATAGTCTAAGGCGCCACCCTCGGAATAGACTTAAATGCAGAAGATGACGAGAAGATCGGGGGTCGAATCCCAGTTGGGTGTACTGAGGGAGTTTTCATAATGGTTTCCCACGCGAACGTGGTTCACTTCCTATAAATCCAGCTTCTCATCCATAACACATTACCGTAATTAGTGAACGTGTGTATAACGCGAAAGGGTAGTAAGACGTGGTATACGTTTGGATCCTACTATAAAAAATAACTGTTTACAAAAGCAATATTGTAACATAATGTTTGTAGCTTTGTCTTAACGTAGTTTATTTCCAAGTGGGTATTTAATGATCACTTTTTACGCACAAAGTTAGTCCCCAGCTAAGGACTTACAAACTAGCTTAACCAAAGAGATCGCCATTACTAAATGCCAGCTCTTAGCACTTAAATATTATTTGACTATTTACAAACTAAACACAAGGGTGTACACATAAAAATAGTATTTATATAACCACAGGCACCACCCAGAATAGAACCAAGGCCCCCTAGAATTGTGGTCGATCATTAGGACCACTTTGCCATAGAACGGGCTGCAAACGCAGCTATAAATATGAGCGAGGTTCAAACCCTAAACCCATTAATTTGTAGCTGAGGTACAGTAGGTACTGGTTAGTGAAAAATAAAATAAAAAAGTACGCAGATCTAAATTATGACACGATATTTCATTTTATTTCCTAGATTATCGGTGGAAAATGGGGTGCTACGGGGTGAAATTATGGTGGTGGGGCTATTTAATAGACTAAAATTAAAAAATCTTTCAATGTACAATATTAAAACAAATAATGAAATTTTGAAATATTATTTTGAAATCCGATAGTGACACTACTAAAAAAACTTTTCTGAATTTATTTTAATACTTGTGGTATTCTTAATGTGGCAATCTGACTATAGCTGAGGTCCAACCCCCCCCCCCCCCCTCTCCTTCCTCTTCCCATCATCCCTAAATTCCCAAAGTGTTGGCGTGAGTTACAAGTATGCTGTTTAGTTTTGGAAACTCACCAAGTAAAAGAGTTAGTGGGGTTTCAGAGAGAGAGAGATAAAACGCATTCGAATAAATAATTAATCACGTAGATGGGTTTTAATTAATCACTTAACATAATATGGACCTCATGCTTAAAGTAACATAACTCGAACAACGAAATGTGTGGGTAGTCGCAAGAAAGACATTTAATTTTTTGTAAAGGGTGTGGGGGGAGGGGGCAAAATTAAAATACAATGTGACAAGCTGGACTGCGGGGTCGGTAAATATGACCCGACTCCAACTTCAAAATTAATACTTATAACATTTTAACGATATTTCACTTTTTTTTTAATTCTCTACGACCAATATTTGTAATTTGGATTGACAAATTTATTTAAATATATACATTCACAATGTCAAAGAAGCTTCCCATGAAGTAATCTGTATTGGATAATTTTACAGCGGTAAATTTTTTATTACTAATTATTATAATTTATTCATTTATAGAAGGAGTCTGATTCGTACAGTAGAAAAATAGAGGAGTGTGAGTCGAAGGTTTGGCATACCGACTCCACAGTCCTTGTTACAAGTATCCTATAAACGTTCTCCAGAGACAAAATAAATTAAGTTGTAGATTGCCAGTGTTTATAGGTTTTATAGTAAACTGTTCGAAACTTGAGAGTTATTTATTTACTGATTAAAACAAACACTCCACGAGACTGCAGCTACCGTTAAAACAATACTTCTATGGAAATAATACACTAGGGGATAACAACTACAAAATAAGAAACTGTAAAATGAAGAAACGAAAGTAAAAAAAAAAAAACTTGGAAAAGAAATTAATAAGCGAGAGAGGTAATTTAAAGTGACAACAGGTGAAGTATAAAAAATATATGTATAAAGAAACTGGTAATTAGAGATACACAAAGATGTTGTGTTCATGATTCGCTGAGGGTTTTTTTTACTGCCTCTTGCATAGCGGAGAATGTTTTATAATAAATATTAAAAACACACACAAAAGAAGTGACGCATGTGTTATGGTGTAGTTTCTCTTTTATCTCCACGTGTGTAGGTGTGTGTGTGTGTGTGTTAACACACTGCATGGAAATTAATTACATGGAGGTGATGTATGAACATTTTGTTACATGTGTGCTGGGAGACTTAAAATAATATGAAAATATATATATATATATATATATATACACACTTGGTTGTACATCGACTATTAACAGCCCGTTTGAACGCCAAACTGTCATCGTCGATGGTCCTTGAAATATTTGAACAAGGATAATTGTTTGGAATAATGTGTGACCTAAGTAAATGGATATGTAATTTATAAAAAAAATACCGTGTGGATAAATTTAACTAAAGCCTGTATAGGGTCTTTCTACACTCATAATTTGAAGGCAGAGTCTGTGATGGCTAAGATAGAAGAATGGCCCTGAGCACTGGACGATTCCTAGAAATATCAGTGGCGCGCTAAGCTACGGGTTCGATTCCTGTGTTAAGGTGTCTTTTTTTTCTTTCAGATTTACGGACACTGAGCAAAATATTTCAATAGAAAGAAAATTACGAGAGTAGAGTTTGCATAAAAAATATTTTTTTATCTGTGTAATATTTTCTCATTTTACAGACTGGTATGAGTTATATAAAACGTCATATTCTAAATAACATAATGTGTACTTTACATGTGCGTTGTCAGTTTTTAAAATCGGTTTCAAATAATTGTTTGGTAAAATTTAATGTGAAAATTTAGTTTATCAGATACTAATTATGGATTTACAGTACACAAATCGCGATAGTTGATTTATTTATTTTAAGTTGTATGTAAAGATGTCGATTCCCACAATATCTTATAATTTGGTATTTTCCAGGATCAATTTTGAGAGTTACAATCCAGTTTACTTAATCCAAGCATTTAAAATTAATTAAATGATGATGATAAAGCTCTTCGCTGGCACACATTAGCCGCGCAGATACTGGTGGCGCCTCTCGTGGTTCGCTGGTCAAACACAGCGAGCGCGGGCCGAATAAAGCGCGCTCATTGGTGCGCGAAGAGATACGAGAGGAGGTTGTTTTCGGCCACCGCTTCGGAGCGCTGCGTGTCGGCGTCACGGACTGATTGGCGCAGCAGTGCATGAAGGATAATACGATGATTAGGGGCAGATAAACACAGCGTCATTCAAATACAGTCATTATAATATTGATGAAAAAAAATTATATTTCGTTAACATCGTATTTCTCCAGACCAAGTAACAACGGATGTAGTATAATTATTACAATAGGAGGCGCCTTGTTACCAATACAAGGTTTGATTTATGTATGAATAACTTCTAAATGTCGAAAATTACTTTATATTTTAAAGTATTCTATTACAGCCAAGTCATGATTACGCGGGAAAAAAAAGTAGTTATTATATTAACGAGATAAAGTCTGAAATAGTATCTTACTTTTGCAATGTTTTGAAATCACACAAGCACGTCGTGGATGTTCGTCGGATCCATTCAGTCTTCGTTAATATGTCGAACAGACCAGAGAGGGCTGGTGCTGGTTTTATTGCTATGTATTTAATGATTAAAGTGAAAGTAAACCTGGACGTCGTTGTCGGTGGAAAACACAACTGTATAAAAAAAGAGACAGGGTTCTGAATTAATTGATAATACCTTTTCCAATAATCTCGCTTTTTAGGTCCTGCCCTTTTCTTTTCGATATGACGCTAGCAAACTTATTATTTTATTTTTACATTCCTCCGCATCAATCTCCATAGAAGTACCAATTTTTAACCAGGTGTCCTTTTTTTTAACTTAAAGTGTTCTTTATTTTTTTGTATATTTCGTTTAGTTCTAGCGATTTCTTCATCACTCCACACATTTGTCATTTTATCGAAGTCAATGTAAGTAAGTAAGCAGATCAGCAATCACACATCCACCGAAAATCACGACCAAACACACACTGCCAGCTCCTTTGTGTTCAGTCTAAAAAACGACAACCAACGAATCAGAACGAGCTTTGGGAGAGCACTATTACATTTACACACTCGCTGGCCGTCCAAACTAACGAATCGTATTATACAGGGTGGCCCACGGAAAAGTAGCCCGCCTCCTATATCCAGCAGGCGCCTCACTCTGAATTGGAGGTCAATCCCCTTCCATCCATATTGTGACATGAAGAATGAGCAAGTGAACTGCTTGTCTAAAGCACAAGACGGGGTTTAAGGGGATTGACCTCCAATTCAGAGTGAGGCGCCTGATGGATATAAGAGGCGGGCTACTTTTCCATGGGCCACCCTGTATATACACCGTTGCTTTCATTACACGTTACACCAGTATGTACGTATAGCTTTAAGCCTTGTATAGATGGATGCGGCGCGTAATTTATGCAACGGTGTGTAATGTAATGTGATTCGTTCGTTTGGACGGTCAAACGAGCGTGTAACGTAATGCTCTCGCGGAGGCTCATTCGTTCTGTCGGTTGTTGTCGGAATGAACACAAAGAAGCGCGCAGTGTTCGTATGGACGGCCAAACGAGCGTGTAACGTAATGCTCGCGCGGAGGCTCGTCCTATCCGTCGGTTGTTGTCGGAACGAACACAAAGAAGCACGCAGTGTGCATTTGGACGGTCAAACGAGCGTGTAACATAATGCTCGCGCGGAGGCTCGTCCGATCCGTCAGCTGTTGTCGGAACGAACACAAAGAAGCACGCAGCGTGCATTTGGACGGTCAAACGAGCGTGTAACATAATGCTCGCGCGGAGGTTCATCCATTCCGTCGGTTGTTTGTCGGAACGAACACAAAGAGCACGCAGCGTACATTTGGACGGTCAAACGAGCGTGTAACATAATGCTCGCGCGAAGGCTCGTCCTATCGTCGGTTGTTGTCGGAACGAACACAAAGAAGCACGCAGTGTGCATTTGGACGGTCAAACGAGCGTGTAACATAATGCTCGCGCGAAGGCTCGTCCTATCCGTCGGTTGTTGTCGGAACGAACACAAAGAAGCACGCAGTGTGCATTTGGACGCGATTCGGTTGGTTGGATGTGCGAATGGCGATTGTTTGATTACTTTACTTCGTTTACTTTTTTTTAATTTACTTATTTACCCGACTCACTTAATTCGAATGACTTGATAAAATTAAGAATACGTGGAGTGAGGAGAAATAGCTCGGATTGATCCGAGATATTTAAATGTAAAGAGACTTTGTGGAACCCGAAACACTCAAATTATTCCAGAAACCATTTGAAGAATGGCGCCTGGTTGGACCCTTGATATTTCTATGGAAATTAATTCTGAGCCAGGTTTCTTTTTTTTTTAATATACGATTGTGTTTTCCACTAACGAGGACGTCTAGGTTTATTTTCACTTTCCATAATTGATAAACAACAAAACTAGCATTCCCCTCTGTTAGGCATATCTGCGGGCGACTGTCGCGAGTTCCTTCTAGGAAATTGTTTTAAAAAAAGGCGTAATGGGGTACTATATTGGCCCCTGTTGTTGTGTCTCTCCATTTAGGATGGTTGTGTTTCCAAGCCAAGCTAAAAACGGCCAGTGATGGAGAGAGTAAGACACAACAAAATGCTAAGCTAATCTAACCTAGCCTAACCTAGATTAACCTAACCTAAACAAGTCAAACCTAATAGGAGGCAAAAAGATTGGTGGGGCCGAATTCATATTTACTCGCAGGTCTATTATCTGTTATATAGTCCTCTGGCTAGTGAAAGGGCCCAACTAAGCTAGGAAACTTTTTCGTGGCCAACTGCTGTGCATGTTTTTTTTTATTTTATTTTTCTCTAGCTTATTTTGTTTTTGTTATCTTCTACCAAACTCCCACGGCACACTGACTGACCGTTCACGGCACAACGGTTTAAAAACGCTGGCTTAAAGTGGTTCTTTTTGGAGGGGGGAGGGCTGCACTCTAAAGAGGGTAAATTCTACAAGAGCGAGACTCGGCCCAGTGGCCGTTTTATATCCGATAAAACTGCCGTAAATCGTGCGCCAGGACTCTGAGCGGTCATAAACAACGTTGCGTCCCCCCTTTCCTCTACCCTAACACACGCTGGACAATCACTAGGGACGCCCGCGGCTGCGTTAGGGAACAAACGCACCAATATTATTTATTTCATTTTTTTTTAAATTTGGTATATTTGAACGTATACTTTCTTAACCGGCCGATTATATCAGCACACAACTTACTAACTTAATTTCAGCACAGACACAAAACCCAGTCCCCCTACCGTCAATTCATCAATGTGAAAAGAAAAACTCTAATTAGTTTAAAAAAAAATTAACATGCAGGGAATTGAATCCGAGATTCTTAGTTCCATGTGCAGACATACTACCGACTGAACTAAGCCGTCGGACCGTAACCAATGTGTGTATGATTAAAAAAAAAAAAAAGGTAAAAACTATTATAGCGATACTTAACACGTGGTTATCGATACTTACAAACTGACTTAACCTAGAACAGCTAAACTATTACTACACAAATTAATGCGGTTAAATAAGGAACGCGGTAGGAAGTATAGTTTAGAAAATACAAACATTGATTTTTGTAATCAATATTGCCTACATCAACATGTTACTTTATTATTAGTACGATTCTATCCGTATTGGTAAAATCTATCAAAAGGGACAGTTGCAGGTCATATTACTTGACTTACTGATACAGTCCTTCCTCTGAATTCTACCTTCCTCCTCCCTATTTTACTAGCATAATTCATAGATTTGTAAAAATCGCGATCTGAAAATGAGAAGCGATGAAAATAAACAACACCTAGCTAGCCCTAGGACGCTAACAAGAGTCTATATGGATTGGATATCAAACAAACTTTACATACATTCTAGAATCAAACCAGGATCTCCTTTTATTCTAATCAGTCTTGCTAGCCACTATAAAATAACGAGCAGTTAGTTGTGTTATTTTTAATGAGACTATTGTCGTAGCCTGCAGCCTTAGGTAATAAAGAGCATGTAAGGATAACGTAATCCTAAGAACTCATACCGTCAATTGTTCTGAGTAAGCAGTTACGTATTCGTACCAGTTCATGTGTTTTTTTAAAACATAACATTGTTTTGCCGATTATCATAGCAGAGAGTGTTGTCAAAACTAGTAACTTAGCGAAAACACCCCTCCTTTATTTGGCATACAACAGTGTGTTTTAGAGGAGAGGGGGGCTGGGGGACTCCGGTTGTTTAGGGGCTACTCCGAAGTGCTTTACATCCTCAACTACCAAGTTACAGGGAAGAAGAGAATATCCTAGAGCTTGAGTCCTGGTGCAGTAGGGTGGAGCGACACCCCAACCCATCTTGAAGGTTTGAGTTTGACAACAACCGCGCATAGTCGAGCAGTCGCGCGTTTGACATCAGTAAGAGTTATAACACCAAAGATAGGTCAAGGCACAGAACTACTGTGACAGAATGAAGATCTTTTTCTAAACTCTTTCAACCTGTTCTGAAACCAACATCGCATTTAGACACTCGTATAGTAATTAATATATTTCAATAAACAGGATCCAAACGAACCCCACGATTATCTGCCACTGCCTACCCATACCACTAAGCCATCCTGACTCGTCGGCCCACGGGAGGGGGGAGTAGCGACACTGTTTTATATCGTGAATTTGTGACCACACCTTAATGTTGTCAAAAAGCGTTTTGTAAACGCGCCCTTGCAGGACTCGAGTACCTTGTGTGGTCCGTTGCGAGTGGGCGGACTCGGTAGCATCGAGTTTGTTTTTTTTCCTTTCCTACTTCAACCTCTGTTTATTCTTTCCGAGTCGCGAGCTAATGCGACCCCCCCCACCCCCCAATCTCCCACAAAGATAATAACTTATGAAAGAGAACAAGTCAATTCCATGCATCCATAATCTTCTTTCGACAAATATGTCAGATAACCAAAACAACGGACAAGGGCGGCGTCAGTTACTCTGCGAGCAGCTGACTCAGCCCCCGCCTCCCCTCCCCAACAAAGATAATAATATCAACTTGGCAGACGTCATGAGAAAGATTGCTAGCCATACCAGTAAATTTGAGTTAAGACGTTAAGTGGAAAATGTTTCTGTTTTGGAAAAAATTCCTAAAATCTTTCCTTGAGAATTCTTCAACCATTTTAATGGGACAAATGCAATCTATATAAGCTCGCTATTCCAAGTTTATTTTTCCACTTAAGTTTAATTTTTCCTAAGGACGTTAACAACATAAATAAAAAATGAGTTGCAATAAAGCAATAACAGCGATTCTATAGTATGATTTTGGTAGTAAGAACAGTAGAAGTTAAGTTACTAAAGTTACTAAAACAATTTTAATATATTCATACATAAAGTCATGTTATCTGCAGATGTCACTATTGATGGATATTATCAATACCTATAGAATAACACAAATAATAAACTAAAATGTTATCAATTTTGGCCGCAATTAAATATGTTTGAATTTTATCTACTGTTCTTCCAACGAAAATCTGGGTATAGTTTTCTTCTCATACTCGCGTATGGACTAACAGCGCTTGATGGACGTATCGACTTTATTTTTAAAAGGTGTAAACGACATCTAAGTGCCTCCAAAACACTGTACTCTTTCCCGAGGGAAAAGCAGACATTAAAAAAAAAAGCTTGCTCTAAAATTTATGTCAAGGCGGCCACCTCTGTCGGCGAGAAAGTATCAATCGTTGTCAGGCCACACGGCTTAAAATACAGCGGTCTGTGTCGTTTTCTGGAACTACTTTTTTATATTTTGTTTTAGCTTACACGCCCTTTCGCCCTTCACCTTTGTCAATAAGAAAGAGGGGAATGAAAACTATAAAACTTATTATCTCGAGGTAAAGGGGGAAAGCTCGCTACTAGGTCTCAAATATCTTAATTGTATCTTGTGAGTTGTTAGTTGTTAGAGGAAGGCTCCTTTTTCATTAGGCCTAGTCTGATAGCTCCGCAAATAGGGTGCATGTTTAAAAAGTCGTTGAAAATGATCTATTATCACATTTTAACACTTTTTTTTATTAATAAAAGTCTAATTATAGGGTTGTTGAGGGAAAAAATGCCACGTTGGAATCTTTCGACTTTATTTTAGCATGAACCATATTTTTAAAAAACACATGGTTGAATTAAATATTGCATTACAGCTGGGTGTCTGCGTGGCAAATTCTGGTTTACCGAGACGGACCCCTTAACTTGCGGATACCTTCTATCCGAGCTATTCCCAGTGAACTTAAATCTTCATCAGCTCTCCAACATTTTCTGATCTCCAACGAATCAACACGCCCTAATAAAGTATCACTATAACAGCATAAAGGACACTCATCTTACCTCAAGAGCAGCGGTTCTCAACAAATTTTCAGACCATGACCATGACTAAAAATTTAATGTACCACCAAGATAAAAAAAAACTCCAAATGACAGGTTTAAAATTGTTTTGATCAGTTAAAAAAAACATAATTTTACTGTAAAAATTATGTAGAAAAGTTTCATAAATTTTCTTCACAAATTCGTTCAAAAATTAAGAAAAAAAAGTAAACCTAAACACAATATTTTCAAATCAAATTTTTTTTAATTGTAATTCTGGAGCTGATATATTATTAATCCCAAAATTTTCAATGAAAGGGGTGTGACTGCATGGCTTGGCACAACTTTATGATGTCTGGTTGTCCAGTTGAAACTTTCAAGCGGAGGTCCGGCTCCAAATTTATCCTATTGCGGTACTTATTTTTTTAGGTACACCATGGATGAAAAACCACTCTAATAGAGATGTTGAGAAAGGCATCATAAACTGTTAATGTAGAAGGCGTCAAGTAGAGGGTTGAAAATTCTCAGAAATTGTTCTCCGACCGAGAAAATAAGGGTGGAAATAACCAGATAATGGTAACGGGCAACAATTATGGTTTTCTATAAGTCCCTTGTTATTTTGCCAATGTTCCCTTGAGAGCTGCTCGCGTACCCCAGTTTGAGAACCGCTGATCTAGAGCCATGAATCTAATCCAATGTGGTCTTGATTGTGATAACGAACGAACGCTCTGTTATTGTCTCAACACGTGCTACCTTTTGTCCATGCCTCAGTGGTAGGCAAACAAGGGCAGAAGGCTCTTTTTATCCGGTAGGAAGGGGGGGGGGAACTACTACACAAATAAACAAAACGGAAACAACCCAGAACGAAGGGTGTTTGGAAAAGGAGGGGACCTTACCCCAAGTGCTGTGACCTGTTTTCAAAAGATAAAAGGGGGAAGGTATTGTACTTCTGAGTATAATATATTCTCCCAAAGTCTACTGGGGCTCCAACAATTGTTGAGTAAGGATTGAAACCCTTTCGTTGAGTTTTTTTTTTCAATAATTGAAAAGTACCTCCACAGGGGGGGGAAGGGTTATAGAGGGATATTAACCTAAAAAGATCGTTGCTTTATCAAGCTAATATTTATGACAGGCGGTGGGAACACTATTGCTGTCTTGCTTGTTGAGCTACGGAAATATTGTGGAGTCACGTATACCCTTATTTTTGTCGGAGGCCCGTTCTGGAAGGTCTTATTTCGCACCATAAACCTACTGTAAAGTAGTATTTTGGTAAAATAAAAGACCTTCCAGAACTATAGTATGAATACCGTTCTGAAGGTCTTATTTCGTACCAAAATACTACTACAAACGAGGGTAATGTTACGAAATAAGGCCTTTCATAAATGGCTTCTTACCCAAATCATGGTAAAGCATGTTTTTCGTTGGGCCACCTCACATGTATAAAGGCGAAGGGAAGTGGGAAGGGGGGGGGGGATCAAAACGGACCAAACCACCTTCACATTGTATTCTCGAGGCCAAATTATAGACTCCTTCGAGAACAAAAGAGAGCATGAAACGAATGGAGAAATGTCGTCTTCACATGAACATGGATGTCAATGTTTGCTACGGGATCATACTGGTGTGTATATGTTGTCGTCCCCCATACCTCGATAAAAGGGTTTACGAACGGGTAAGGGGGAGTATTTTCAAAACCGTTACCTATGATTAAATATTTTATTTTTGCTTTTTTTTAATTTACGATTTGGAACATATATTATACGCCATCATCTTGTTTGGCGTATAAGTTAGATTTTGGAGATACCGATGGTTGATGGTAAATTTCGAATTTCAAAAGAGTAACGTTAATTTAAAACGAAACCTAATTCGTAAATTTTTTTTTTTAGAAAAATGTATGATAACTCTTTACACGCCTACCCTTCAATGACCATACAAAAAACAAATCCGAATAAAAGCGCTTTATTTCCTTTTCCCGAAAAACTACAGCCAATTGGCCATCGAACAAAAGTCCCAATTTCGAAATTTTGAGTAACCACATATTCGAGACCCTACAACAATAGTATATTCTATATTTGGACAGTTATAAAACCATACGTCTGCAGAAGATGTAATCATCCAGACATTTCTACGCGATTCAGTTAGTTTATTATAAGAAATCCAGCCTGCGTTAAATTCTAATTTTAAAAAAAGCCTTCGTCCTCAAACATATGGCAGCTGTAATCTTCCGTTCACCCCTCCGATCAGTGGCGCCCGTAGAAAATTTTCCGGGAGGGGCAAAATATATTTCCCCAATCATTAACAAACACGCACCTGGAAAAACTTATGTGGGCTTTGTAAAGATACTAAAAATAAAGACATTGCAAAGAGCCGGGGTTTGCTTCCAGCTGAATGCAACTGGTAAACTTAGAAAAATAAAATTTCATAGGCTAAATTAAAAAAATTTTAAAAAATTAATGATATTAATAACTCTGTAAATAGTTTGATATCATAAATATGACCTTAAATTTTGACATTTTTGTGACATTATTTTAAAAGCCCAGATATTTTTCATTACTATACAATGATTCAATAAGCTTATTTTTTTCAAGGAAGGAAGCTCTATGAAGGTAAATATATGGAAATATTATTATTTTAATGAGGTAATATAAACATTTTTTAAAGGATTTAATTATAATTTGAACTTGTTTCACAGCATTACATAAAACACTACCTGTTTGAATAGAAACTTGAAGCGTCTACGGTCATTACCAAATTCTATAAAAGCAGCTTTGTTTGAAGAAAAATATTGAAAGACAAACTAGAATATTTAAAAAAAATTACGTTTTCTTGTAAAAGAAAAAAAAATTCATGTACTAGATTAAATTGAAGATTCCAGAGGGAGGGGGAGTCAAGTGCCACCCTTTGCCCATTGCTGCGGGCACCCATGCCTCCGATATATAGACCTGTACACGCTAGGCCTACTAGTAAACGGTTACACAACTGGGCTGCCTCCATTGTATTAAAAACTTTTGAGAACACTTGGGACGAAGTGATTTAACAGGTTACACGATCTCACAGCTGTCGGACATGACTCCCCGCCTCGTTACTTTCAACATACCTCAATGAAACATGACTAGATAATATACTTTTTTTTTTTAAACCTAGAGCTAATCGATTTCACATGTTAATTATTTTCAATAACAGGTCTAAAAAAACTCGTTTATTTTTCTCGCGTTGGCATTTTATCATACTGGGCGCCATTAAATAATCATTCAGGAATTTAACACTATTTTTTAACACTGCGTTTTACTACCTGTTCAGGTTATTCGCATATATATATATATATATATATATATATATATATTCACTAATGACGCCAATGGACCTAACTAAATACCTTTCTACTAGCGTGTGAATTGTTGCAACACTCGAGAATATTCTGCCCTCAAATTTTGGCAAACTTATGACTCAATTAGATGACAATGACTTAATTATAAATGCAATTTGATGGCGGTTTTAAAAGAAAGGAGGGGGGGGGGGGGACCTTGTAGCTGGTTTTGTGCCCAGTTTGAGCACCCGGAGGGCTCGGCTCTACCCCTATATCTGAAAAACCATCCATATTTGGTGGGGCCAGCTGAAACAAACTCTGTCGTGTTACACAGCCGTTGCCAACTTTACAACTCCTTTTTTTTAAGACGGATCGTTTGATAACGAAAACACTTTAGATTGTATCATATCAAACTTTATAATAAGGAAAGTGTAAACTTGATATTATATAGGGCCAAGTAACTCGGGTGATCAAAAAACGAAACATGCATTTCAAAAATAAAATAAGTTATACGTCAACCCAAGTGGAATTAATTACCCTTTTCGTTTAGAAAAGCAACAACATGGGAATTAGTTTGTAATATACAACGAGTCACGATGATCCCTTCTCTTTACTCTTTCAATGTACAAAACACTTGGCTTCCCCCCCACCCCCTTTCCGCTTCATTGTAATTCAAATCACTAGTGGTTGTAATATAAATAAAAGAAGGAAGGTTTGAGGGAATAAGGGGTAGTAGAAGAACAAGGCTACCGGTTATAAAGCTACAACTGGTGAGGGTTTTATCTGTCGAAGTCATCGCTTCGCCACACCTTAAGCTTCCCCCTCCCCTTTATACCACATACCTGGGGCTCTCATGCTCAGACTAGACGTGGTAAGGTCGTGTGGGACTAAAACCAACTATCTCACCGGTAAAAAAAAAACCTTTTACAGTTGACTGGCCAGCCATTAAAGTAAGTGCATGATGGATTAAAATAGACAAGCTATTAAAGATGTTTAGTAAAGTTATAGCCGCATTTAAATATCATACTCGTTAAATTGAAAAATGACACCTGGACACGGGAATTGAACTCGGGACCTTTGGTTTAATACCGCAATACTCTTACCACTTAGCTATCTAGTATTAATAATAATAATAATAATATATAATAATAATAATATAATAATAATATTTAGCACCGCGTCTTACTACCCGTTCGGATTATACGCTTAAGTACTAACTACGCTAATGGATTAGGAATTGGGAGGGTTGAATTTAGAGGAAGTAAACCCGCATTTGTGTGGAGGGAGAGTGGAAAACCATTTAGGGAACCCCCCCCCCCCCAGTTCACCCGACCGAGATTCGAACCTCGATCTCCCCGTCTTCGGCGGTCGAGCTCAACACGACTAGCGCGTTAGCTAACTACGCCACTGAGGCGGGTCTATCTAGTATTCATCTCGAGCTCGGGGACATTCTTCACTCATATTTTAAGGCAGATTCTGTGATGGATGAACGTGCGGAAATCTTACAGTTACATCGCCAATGTGACTTTTTCCAATAAAAAAATATTTACAAGGTGTCTGTCTAACTTTCCGAGATATTCGTATATTTACATCTATGAGGAAATCAAAGTTCAGAGGAAATATATCTAACGCCTTATTTATCTTTTTTTTCTCACGTATCTTTTTTTTTAGCACCGCGTCTTACTTAACGTTCGGGTTATACTTTTGCGTACTAGTTACACTAGTGATTTTATGGATTAGGACTGGGTTATATTTAGAGGAAGTGAACCCGCATTTGCGTAGAGTGGAAAACCATTTAGGGAAAGACTCCTTCAGTACGCCCGACCAAGATTCGAACCTCAATCTCCCCGTCATCGGCAGTCTTAGTCAATTAAGAGAATGACGCCTTGGCCACCAAAGCTGGTCGTGTCTTAGTATTCTTTCAGTTTGTACGTAACATTATTTATGTTAATTAGAGAAGGAGGCAGGTAGAGTTTTATAGGAAATGTACCCACATATGCGTGAAGGGAGGGGCGGGTAAAATAATTAGTGAAAAGCACCTTCAGTTCACCCAATCGGAATGTGAACCCCATTCTCCAGCTCACTGATAATCCAGTCTCAATATGAGAGTGACGAATTCAAACAAATGTGACCACTGATCACTAATGCAATTTTTTATTTATCCTTTGATTAGCCACATGAGACGCACCGATGGACACGCAGACTAATTGTTAGTCTCATCCAGTCTAGTTTGCCGGTGACGTGGAGGTCAGGGTTCGAATACCGGACGGGTGGACTGAGCATGTTATTTCCTGAATGATTTCCTAGTCTCCCTCTAAGAAAATGCGGATACGTTTCCTTTAAGCTTCTACCTTCCTCGTCCCATCCCCTTAGCATATTTAAAAACTTTGGTGAGACGGCATGGATGAAAAAATAAAAATAAAGTAAAAGAAGACAAAACATTTTCATTTTTCATCGGCATAATTTTGAACAAAACCATCAAAAATAAGCTTGACCTAAGAAGCTTGAAACTAAATAAAACAAAACAAAAAAACTAACGTTAGTATACAACAAACCTATTTCAAAACAATTTTATTATTTATGAAAGGAGATATTTTTTCAATGGCCCATATAAATAAATCTGCGCGGAACCTACCCGAGGGAATTTTTTTTTACCTCTCTTCCGCCTCGTTTCAGCAGCGCCAAGCAGAACGGTGCCATGTAAGACAGGCTATTGCGAAGAGTATTTAACGTCAAGTTGTTTTAACGAGGTGAAGTTATTCCAAGAGGCTCATCAAGTTGCCAGTCCTGCGAGAACAAACACAGTGTCCACCTAGGCAGACAGACAGACCCTTGTGTTCTTTAACCTGTTTTCCGCTCCGGCGAACACTCGACAAACCAGGTATAAAAGCAGCTTGTCGGTCTAGACTCTGCTGTCGAGGTGGCTATAGCTCGTGCGTTTCCTCTTGAAATACACTGGAAATGAATGTGAACCACGTCTTACTACCTGTCCAGGCTATCCAGATTTCTACAATATATTAGTCCGACACCTTAGCTCAGTCGGTAGCGTGTCTGCGGTCCTGGGTTCAATTCCCGGCATGGCCGAAAAATATATCATTGGTGAAATATGGGGTTCCCCGTTTACAGTGGTGAATTTACGGCTGGGTGCTGTGTACATTTTTAGAAAAAGTGTTGCCGCATTTTGAGTGGAGGCATAGTGGAAAGTCATTTAGGAATAAACCTTTGGTACACCCAGCCGGGATTCAAAGCCCTAACCTTCCCATCACCGATAAACCAAAACAAATGAGCTTGACGTTTAGGCCGTGCTTCCAAGTTGCTCACAGGCGCGGGTCACGTGTCTGTTGAACTAAAATTAATTTATCAGCAATGAACACGAGTACAACACGCTGACAGATTAAAAATATGCATTTACCAGAGTATTATTTCAGTTTATTCGACGAGCAGAGATATCATTTGAGATCAAGCAAAGGCCTTGCAGTGACTCAGATTTCAGGAAGTACTTGAAGATATCTAGAAAGTTACCTCATTTGGGATATAGAAAAGTACTTGCAGCGACGCAGCTTTCAGGAAGTACTTGAACTCTAGCAAGTGACCTCGTTTTGGAACAAGCAAAGGCCTTGCAGCGCCGCAGGTTTCAGAAAGTACTTGAACTCTAGCAAGTTACCTCGTTTTGGATCAAGAAAAGTCCTTGCAGCACCGCAGGTTTCAGAAAGTACTTGAACTCTAGCAAGTTACCTCGTTTTGGATCAAGAAAGGTCCTTGCAGCGCCGCAGGTTTCAGAAAGTACTTGAACTCTAGCAAGTTACCTCGTTTTGGATCAAGAAAGGTCCTTGCAGCGCCGCAGGTTTCAGAAAGTACTTGAACTCTAGCAAGTTACCTCGTTTTGGATCAAGAAAGGTCCTTGCAGCGCCGCAGGTTTCAGAAAGTACTTGAACTCTAGCAAGTTACCTCGTTTTGGATCAAGAAAGGTCCTTGCAGCGCCGCAGGATTCAGAAAGTACTTGAACTCTAGCAAGTTACTTCGTTTTGGATCAAGAAAAGTCCTTGCAGCGCCCAGGTTTCAGAAAGTACTTGAACTCTAGCAAGTTACCTCGTTTTGGATCAAGAAAAGTCCTTGCAGCACCGCAGGTTTCAGAAAGTACTTGAACTCTAAGAAGTGACCTCGTTTTGGATCAAGAAAAGACCTTGCAGCACCGCAGGTTTCAGAAAGTACTTGAACTCTAGCAAGTTACCTCGTTTTGGATCAAGAAAGGTCCTTGCAGTGCCGCAGGATTCAGAAAGTACTTGAACTCTAGCAAGTTACTTCGTTTTGGATCAAGAAAAGTCCTTGCAGCGCCCAGGTTTCAGAAAGTACTTGAACTCTAGCAAGTTACCTCGTTTTGGATCAAGAAAAGTCCTTGCAGCACCGCAGGTTTCAGAAAGTACTTGAACTCTAAGAAGTGACCTCGTTTTGGATCAAGAAAGGTCCTTGCCACGACGCTGGTGTCAGGGAGTAGTTTAAGAACTCTAGCATGTGACCTCGGACGGAGCAATCCTCGATCCACATGTCCTACTAGACACTCGTAACACCGACCGGGGAGAGGGGGGAGACTTGGAAAAAAATTACCACTTGTTTAAGACCTTAACAATGACTAGTGCAATTAGTATTAATGCTAGATACGTGTCGGGTTTAACATATTCTAAAGTGGCTGACCATTTAGTCGGAAGCTACGGTCATCTGGTTTTGGCAAACAGTTTGATAAATAGCGTTAATATTATTACACCATTTAAAAGATGGAAAAATAAACAGGAATATCTCAGATTTGAAAGTTTAAACTTCAGTTAAATATAGGATGACCTGGTGATCTAGGGGTAAGGTGTCAGACTTCTGTGCTGAGGGTCCGGGGTTCAATTCTCAATCCCGGCACAGATTTATCTGATTGTCAAACCCTTCCTTCACCTCTGACAAGACGTGTATTAATCACAATTTGTGAATGTGTGGAATGCCAGGCCTACCACCGTGGTTCGGATTCCACGTTAAACTGCAGGTCCTCCATTTCATATCCCAATCACCCTACCATTACACATTAACCTAAGTGCGTACAACCCGAACGGGTAGTAAGACACGGTGCTAATAATAATAATAGTTAATTCTATCCAAAGGAACACCAGAAACATTAACAAATGAGTTGTAAAAGAGCAACACCAGTGATTGAAGTTTTCTTATCACACTCCTGTATCGAGTATAGAGCCTGGTGGTTGAATGAGTCATTTAAGTCCAGATTGAGTGCATATTATATCGTTCGGCCTACTCTCAAAGAAAGTATCTGCCAAATTTCGTTAAAAATGGTCTACCCATTTGACAGTTATCGAGGAACAAAGATCCGGAGACAAATGGCCGAGTTAAAACAGAACCTCCGCTCAGCTAGTTTCAATAAGTTATATGGCGCAACATTTCCCAGACCTATTTAATTACAATTTCTAATAGTCCAATAACACAAATATAAAAAAAAGTAGAAAGTATTAAGTAGGTCTACAATCTTGGTCTTATAGAATGGTTGTCCACGCAAATGTCAAGGAGAATATGGCCAGTTCACTCCAGCTGGAGTCCTCCCACATTTTGTACACCCTCGTTTCTAATTATTTAGCCGACGTGTACAAAGAACAGCTTAAGCGCTGATACCAACCTTTCATTAGTCATACAAAGCTAAAATACACAGGAAGCGACGAATCAGATTACTATCTCTATACTACGTTGACACTTCCTTCGCGCCCCTACAAAAGGTTTGAAAAAAAAAATTACTAACTTAACTACTTGATCTTACACGAGACTTTGAGAAAGGCAAGGTTAAAAAAAAAATGTTGCTTTTTTTTTTTATTCCAAAAGACTTGAGATTTTAATCAGGTAAATTATGGAAGCAAATTAAGGAATAAATGGACAAGTCTTTATAAGGTTTTACTAGGACCTGTGATTACTTATAACCCTTTCTAGTAAATTTGGACTGTGCTTATATATACCTTGATTTGATATTGGAATTTGTAAGAGAAGAATATAGCAACGAGATTCATTAATCCGGTTTTACTAAAGTCAAGAAAATACACATCCAAAAAACTTTTAGGGATGAAATTAAGTAAAGGCCCCTCTGTAATCTTAAGATTCTTGTATAATATGTAATAGCGGAGCAGTTAGCCTCTCGAGGCATTCTATTTAGTTGTTTGGGCCGAGGCTGCAGAGGACAGTAAAAGTAAACACTCCTGTATAATTTATATTTTTTAAGCACAGAGTCTTACTAACCGTTCGAGTTATAAGCTTAAGTACCAATTACGATAGTGGGTTAAGAATCGAGAAGGTTGAATTTAGAGGAAGTGAACCCGCATTTGCGCGGAGGGAAAGTGGAAAACCGTTTAAGAAAAACCACCACCACCCCCCCAGTTAACCCGACCGAGATTCGAACCTTGATATCCTCGTCCTCGGCAGTCTAGCGCAACACGAAACCATCGCGTTAGCTAACTACGCCACCGAGGCCGGGCTC
Source organism: Timema podura (assembly GCA_033556935.1). Lineage (NCBI taxonomy): Eukaryota > Metazoa > Arthropoda > Insecta > Phasmatodea > Timematidae > Timema > Timema podura. The sequence continues at coordinate 17,965,601 of JAVRXN010000002.1, read as the reverse complement.
CTGTAATAATTCTCTCAACTTCTTATAAATGGTGTTATGACGATTATTTTTTTCACGACATAAATGGCTAACGGTCAGCCTCTCTTAGTATTCTACCTTGTTAAGAGGCCCAAGTGAGAAAAGTTAGATTCTACCTTGTTAAGAGGCCCAAGTGAGAAAAGTTAGATTCTACCTTGTTAAGAGGCCCAAGTGAGAAAAGTTAGATTCTACCTTGTTAAGAGGCCCAAGTGAGAAAAGTTAGATTCTACCTTGTTAAGAGGCCCAAGTGAGAAAAGTTAGATTCTACCTTGTTAAGAGGCCCAAGTGAGAAAAGTTAGATTCTACCTTGTTAAGAGGCCCAAGTGAGAAAAGTTAGATTCTACCTTGTTAAGAGGCCCAAGTGAGAAAAGTTAGATAAGATCTGCACTTAAAAGATAAGTAAGATAAAAAAATTTGAAGTGTATTTCAATAAAGAGGTGTGGTGATGATGATGATAATAATAATAATAATAATAGTAATAATATATGTGACACAAATTCCAAGGCGTCTGAATCGTAATGCACTTGAGATACTTTTTTTTAAACTACGAGGCCTACTTTCAATGGGAAGGTTATCCACGACGTAATCTACGGGGTATGGATTGGGAGGGTAATTTAGAGAAGGTTTACTCGCAATAGTGTGAAGGAGGAGAGTAAAAAAATCGTTAACCACCAACCCAGTGCGCCCGATCAGGATTTAAACCTTAACCTACCAGTAACCAGCAAGCCATTTGATTGAAATCTTATTAAAGCCTTAGACCGCGTGACAATCGGTGCAGGTAGAAATGCACTTAATCATCGTTGACGGGAGGTAGGGGTTCTTAGAGTAGGTCGTGTGAAAAGAAAAACAAAAAAACAAAAATAGCATAGTGATTAAAAATCTACGCTTTCAGTAAAAAAAAAGCTTTCCCTCCATAAAATTAAATGATAAGAGTATCGAAAATATGTCATATAATATATAGGCTAAGCTTTAGACCAGCCTTGTGATTTTAAATGTAACGTCACTCACATTGAATTATTATTATTATTATTATTATTATTATTATTATTATTATTATTATTATTATTATTATTATTATTATCATTAGCACAGCATCTTACTACCCGTTCGGGTTATAAGCACTTACGCTAATGTGTAATAGTATGGTGATTGTGATATGAAATAGAGGACCTACAGTTTAACGTGGAATCCGAACTACGGTGGAGGCCTTGCATTCCTCACATTCACAAGTTGTGATTAATACACGTCTTGTCAGAGGTGAAGGAAGGGTTTGGCAATCAGATAAATGTGTGCCGGGACCGAGGATTGAACCCCGGACCCGCAGCACAGAGGTCGGACACCTTACACCTAGACCACCAGGTCACCTTCCCACATTGAAAGTGTCCCTGAAATTCCCAGTTGGGAAAATTACTGTAAGATTAGCTCAGATATATGATTTGATTCAACCCCCCCTTCTATTAAAACCCTTCAGTGCCTCTAGTGGACGCCGGCTACTTAATGAACGCGCACAAGCAAAATTTGTGTACCTGTTCGAAGTATATCAGAAGCGCTCAAGGTAGGCGCGTCAAAAGTGCACCGTCATTTGTAGTCTCTGAGCCCCATATGGCAACACCGCGTGTTGGATCGTTCACCAACGACGCATCTCTATTTCAATTTGAGTTATAATGTGTTTGCCTCCAAACCAACCTAGCCTAACCCTGTAGTTTTATTGTTTTATAGTAATTATTGTAAAGAGTAAGGGGGCTGTTTACAATACATGTTTGCCATGTTGCCACGTTGTGCAGGTTTTTTTCCCTGTGTACTTTTTATCCATATCTTCGTGCGCTTTTGATATTATGTTTCTACCTCTTGTAGGCTTTCAATCTTCTCTGCTGAACACCACAAGTATAAAACCTATTAGAATCTAAGGTATCGCGGCCGGGATCCAAACAGAGTCTCTTGGACTTCCAATCGGCCTCCCGAGAAAGTACTTGGCGAGGCGGGGAGGGGTGGGTTGTAACACTTAGTAGATATAGTTCAATAGTAAGCGAAATGTCATGGGGTTAAGATCACAACGTCTCCCCCCACCCCTCCTCTACCACTCTGGCACAACCATACGAAAACAATCATAAATAAACGGTACAAAAAAGGATTTACAATGTTGCAACGTCAAGGTAAACACCCGGTTAAATCTATTTACTGTGGTAAATTTCACGCGCGTCATAATTACGCTAAACAAACAAAATAAATCAAAATAATCCAAAGAGTAAATATGTAGATAAAATCTAGAGCTTAGCTCTGATCTCTATCTATAAAAAACAAACTCTGGCGCGTTAAAAAACAGATAAGACAGCCACTGGAATAGGGCAGGAAGGGAGTGCCAGCATTTCCTTTTCTGGCGTTGATTCACGTTATCTTGATTAAAACATTTTGTTTAGATTTTATTTTTATTTCGTGTTAAAGGCATATGTACTATTTACACTAATATGAAAGGGATGAGGAAGGTTGAATTAAATTAAGTGTACCAGTATTTGCGTAGTGTGGGAAAACACCATCAGTACCCCGAACGGGATTTAAACTCCGACCTCCTCACCAGCATTCCAGTCTGTGTCGAAAATGTCGCCTTTAGAACATGAGACCACAAACTTGGGTCTAAACTTGACAGCACAATAGCCCATACCGGTGTACACGCGGACAAAGGCGCCAGTCTCGTCTTGTCTGGTTTTCCACTCTTCCTCCACGAAAATGGGGACAAAGTTCCTTTGAAATGCAGCCTACTTTCCTCGTCCCTACACCATTAGTGCAAATATGCAGATGGCCCGGACGTATAGTAGAAAGCGAAAAAAAAAAGCTTTTTTTGCTCTCACTAGTAGGTTCCACCCTTATTTATCCAAAAAAAAAAAAGCCAGGTCAACGCGTGTAATGAAAAAAAAAAAACTCTTAACCCGAAGTATGGGACTTGGGACACGCCATACGTTATCGCGACACGCCATCGTCGAGTTCTCTTCCAAGAGAATTCTTCCAATCCTTTTCACAAATTACACCACCGCGACACCTCACCAGATGTCGCAGGGACGTGGGAAGTTAAAAACAAAAGGAAGAGATGGGGGGGCTAAACCAACTGAGTAAGTTTCATTTAAGTCACTGTTTCTCAAAGTGTTGGCGATGGGAGACTACAAGTTATGGGAACTGGGGGCCATAGAGGCTCTAGGAGAAGTGAGGAGCGGGGAGTTATGTAGGAAAAACATATTTCTTGCATTTATTTAGACAAATATTAATATGTTAAATTAAATGTTGAAAAAAAATCATAATTTCATTGAATTAGTATGTAAGCTAGTAGTTTGATTATTTTGAACATTCTAAGCCTCTTTTTTTTTTAATAATTATTCAGATTTGATGACTTAAGGTTGGTACAGACCTCTTGTTCTTTGTGCCTTGGTTCTACCGAGGAAATGTAACATACTCCCTTACACCACCTTGACGCTGAATTCTGTAAATATTCGTATTAGATAATGACTAGAATAATTTAGGTAAAATGGCGTTTGATTGTTTTGCGGTATTAAGGTGGGGATGTAGGTGACCGAAAAAGCAGTTTTATAGCAAAACTTATTTGGACAAATAAATAAAATATTGCTCGAGTAGAAACAAAGAGTTTAATTTTCTTCACGTGGGGAAATCAAAAGTTGTTAAACTTAAGGGCTTTAGATGAGAAACTTTTTAAATGAAGAGAAAAAGTTGTCATTAAATTCAAGTACACCCTTGACGATATTATAAGAAATGTTGTGGTCACACACAATATGAAGAAGATAATAAACTCTATGTTTCTATTGAAGCAATTTTTTTTATTTGGCCAAAAACCCTTCATCCCCATTTAAAATTTAAATTCGTTCCCTAGATGACGTTCAAGCATTACGTAAGCATATTTTGGGCCATTTTTAACCCCTCCCTCTTGTAAGCAAAAATAAGCAAAAGCTCGACCCCTTCCCCCCCTCATTTCTTGCTTATGTAAGATTTGTCAACTTTTTTCATTTGTTCACAAGAATAATAAACATTCTTTTTTCATGTCATATTAACTATAGCCTGAACAGGTATGATAAAAAAAATCGTGCAGTTTATAAATTGCTGGTAATTATTTACATAGAGGTGTAAATTAATATTGGGAAATAATTGACAATTAACACTGGTATACAATGAATTTAAATTTATTGAACAGGTAAAATAAAACAAGTTATAACATTATAAAAAGTTTAAAATTTTAATTTACTTTTAATTGAAGTTATAAACAAGTATTATTAGTGAATACATGAATATTATATTTATAGAAAAAACACTCTAAAATTTATTTAACAATCCGATGACCAAGGTCTATGAATCCACGTCTCACACTTTCAATTATTATGTTTCTATTTGGGGGCTAGTTCACTCAAGCTTTGGCTTTCTTCTATAGGCTTTGCCACATCTTCCTCATTTAGCCAGTCAGCATCTTCATCGCTGACGAAGCTGACCAGCCACACAGCATCTTCATCGCTGACCGAAGCTGACCAAAGTCGAAGCAGCTTGTGATGCGATCTCCCTCAATCTTGCCCATCTTTCTTTGTCTTACGTAAGCACTGTTCTGACTCTCTATCCCCTTTTCAGTAAAAATAAGCAAAACTCCAACCCCCCTCTACCCCCTAAGGTGCTTACGTAATACTTGAACGCCCCCCAATAGAAAAATAATAGAACCGACATAGGGACCGGCAAAATTTTGGAAACCTATCCCAAACATTAAAATAAATGATAAGGACTGGCACGTAGGGGGTCTGTGGACCCATTGCTCCCTCTTCCTTCACCCCTCTAACCCACTTTCCCATAAATTTTAATACTAAATTTAATCAAAACGCACCTTTTAAGGAAGTTAAATGAAAAAAGAAAGTATAATATTACAGTATTAGAGTTTTAAACTATATATATATGTGCTAAATACTCCGAACCGGTCTGGCACTTCTCTAAGTTGGTGCCCAAAGTCGTAACTGCTGTGAAGTGGCATCCATCATCACCGACGATAATCGCGCAGACTGACTTCCAGCCATCCTGAGATTGGGGTAGGTCTACTAACTAAGCTCAGCGCAAGGTCGCTTCACAGAGCCTGTATTAGTTGTGTTAACAATTAGTGGGCCGTGTTAATTAGGCTTGTTTACACAATCTAACAGAGCTTGTAATTGAACCGTGCGGTTTTACACACGTACACACACATAATAGGACGGGCTCTTCTCTACCTATATATTTTATAACCTACACAATGATGATACGACCTATGTATGCGCGCGCACAGAGAGGTAGTACGTACAAAAGGTTTTATTTATATGTATGCCCACTGACTAATTCTCGTATTATCTTATTTGCTGGAGATCCGGGTTTGAATTCTGGCCGGATGTACGGAAAATTATTTATTCCCATAAATAGTTCAAACTCTCCCCTTCCATCCCCCCCCCCCCCCCACAGCAAATGCGAGTAGTCCTTGCGCCAAGTCATCTTAGGACACACCAAAACACACATATTTACATAATATATTGCCTAATTATAGGCCTACTAACACATATACACATAATGTAAATAGATAAGTTATATATATTTCTCATTAAAAACTTACTATCATAATAATAGTTATTTTAGATGTAAATCAAAGAATTTGAATTACAGTATTGCATTCTGCATCATCAAAAGTATGAATATAAATTATACTATATAAGGTACGCGAACAAAAAAAAAAGGATTAAATACCACTATAACTTCCTTATACCTATCGTAAATATACGAATAGCTCGGATGGATAGTAAAACAGTTAAAAAAATTCGTATTACCCTTGAAAATAAAATAGGCGAATGGTTAGAAAATAACCTCTCTGGCCTAACGATAATTACTATAGTAAGATTGCCATTAGGAGAGGAGAACTTACCAACGGTTTGAGGAAGAGTCTACATTCATGTATTCACACGCCCAGACACGTGTCTGCAAATATTTATTTAGACAAACAAAAGATAAGTGTAGTGACCTTAAAGTCAAGGTTGGCTAGTCCTAAAGTTTAGTCAGTTATGTATGCTCTGAAAATTTATTTCAATGGCGATACGAGTGTATGTCCTGAAAGTGAACGTAGATTGAGTAACCTTTTTGTAGTTCAGTAACCTACCATAGCGGTGTAAGACTAGATTTACTGTGTCCAATTTTCATAGGAACAACCTTATCTAACTGCTAGAATTGTTAGGCCTTACTAGAAGGCGTAGATGGCATATTTGACTGTGAGGAACGCAGTATCTAGTTCGGTCGCTGAATATGCAGATTTTCTAGTGGATCTGTGGGAACAGAAGGTTGCCCAGGGTATACCTTAGAGCAGAGGTTCCCAACCTTTTTGTACCTTAGAGCACATTCAAAACTAACGGTAGTGCGGCGGGCACCAATCACTTTTTCAAGGCAAATTTATAGCTGAACATAATTCATAATGCAAATAACACACCACACACAAAAATACATATTATTAAAAAGAATTATGAGTTTAAAATTTAAAAATTATTTTTTAAATTTGTATGTAAATAACGCAAATGGTACACACGCTAAGTTAATCCAAGACCAGTTTAAACAATTGAAATAATTTTTACCAAACCAAAAGTCAATGTCAATAAATAAGAAAAATACTGCTTTGTTTACGGTTTTAACAAAACTAAAATAAAGACACAAGGAAATATTTAACTACTCATCACAATTTTGGTGCTTAGGTACATTTTAAAAATATATATTTACTATGAGTTTATTCGGTAACAAAGCTGGGTAGACCCATGTCAAGATATTTACAATGGAAATAGGAAGTATTAGCATGGTGTTAGTGAGTTTGGGAGAATGATGGAAGGGGGTAAGTCTTTGAGATTAGAAAAATGCAGAACCATTCAGCTTGAAACTACTGTGGTTCCGAGTAAAAGTACACTTTGTAAATGAGCCGCTTTAAGCGGAAAACATTAGTCCAGGATATTATTAGTCTGAATGCAAGGAGAGATTAAAAAAACAAAATGGGAGGCATTGACAAAAGAACCACTACCTAAAAATTTCCTAGTCTAAAGATTTCCAGCCACACCGGCAAAGAAAGAGGAATGAGAAGGAGGGATTGGAAAGAGGTGGGGGGAGGGGCTTTCAATCACCGACTTCTTGAGAACAGTATACCTGGAGATAAGCACAAACTTGATTTTTGTCGGAAAAGTGACAGATTAAAATTATTAGTCAAGAACGTTTCACCTGTGGTAAAAGAGTGGCGGGCAGACGCAAAAGGCTCGACGGGCGCCGTGGCGCCCACGGGCATAGGGTTGGGGACCCCTGCCTTAGAGGCTGTCTACACGTCACACCCACGATGAGATGATGTGATGATAGTGATTATGAATGTGTGGAGCCAGTGGAAATATTAAATCTAACTTAGATTAATTAACCAGATCATGTTGACCCATTGGAGCAGCTCCACTTTCTGGAAAAATACTCAAAATAACACTAATAAATAGTCAAATTGAATCAATTTAGGCCACCATTTTTCTTATCCTGAAAGCCCTGTCAATGAAAATAGGACTGTGATGCAGGGGCTTCCAAAGCGCGGTCCATTTGCGACACACGACAGGTTTTTTCCCCTTGTGTGTAGGCTATATTTTGTGCTTATTGTTTTTATTTGTTCTGTGTTTTATCAACCGTCCGGGCTCACGCATTTAATTGCAATGATGGGCCGAGGGCATGGAGGGGGAGGGGGAAACCATTTTGCACCGATAAATAAAAATATTTTTAATAGTAGCCTTTGAAAAACGAAAGGTTTGACATCCTGTGATTGGTTTAGTAAATAAAAACAATTGGTTAATGTTTAGAGTGAGATGTTGTAGAAACCAACGATTTATAATTAACTTTATATTAATAATTTATTGGAAATTAATTTATATAATTTTAAGGTATTCAAATTATTTGATTTTATAAACCCAAATATTAAGTGTGTTCCTGCAACTATGCTTAGTTTCAAAATTGTTCGTAGAACCAAAATCCCTGGGAACACCTGCTCTATTAGTTGCCAAACCATATAATCCAAGGGAACAGGATGATGTTGGATTAAAAATATAGCCAGCATTCGCTATAAAGAATGGAGAACTCCCGAAGTGCTACCAATGAATCCATATGCCCCCCTCTGCCCCCCAGAAGGTAGTAAGTAGTATTTACCCCCGACATATTTCCACCAGTACGGGCTATATGAATTTAACTAAGATAGTGGGGTAGAGATGAGGAAGGTATAATTTAGGGAAATTGTACCCACATTCACGTGGAGGTAGAGTAGAAAACTATTAAGAGAAAACTTCACTACACCTGGACCAAAATTAGAGCCCTAACTTTGCTATCTCCAGGAAAACCAAGGTAGATGAGTCTGACGTGTAGGTCGCGTGCCCACCGATGCGGATTTGGGGGGGGGGGGGGGTGGTTCTAAACCCATCCACCGAGACACCGAACCTGTGGGTGTGTCGCCTCACATATGCGGTTTCAGCTGACGTCATGTAGGACCATGGAACAATATAATTATCAGCCGAGACTAAAGATGAACGAGCCATAGCAAAAGCCGTCGAAAGCAAGACAATGGCAGACAATTTGGTCGGGTGTTGACGTTGCTGGGCGAGCAGAAGAGAAAGGGAGGCGGCAGGCACAAAATCATTTGTGAGCTCGGACCAATTAAAATAACATCACTAATGGGCATACTGTAGAGAAAAGATAAGGAATAATAACCTTTACAGGTTCGTAACGCATCAAAATTAGATTTACCTTGACCACGAAAATAAGGCAGAAGTGTCCAAAATAGGACGTTAAAATAAAGCAGTAGTGTCCAAAATAGGAGGTTAAAATTGAGGTTGGAGTTTTTAAAGTATGACATTAAAAATAATACAGGAGTATCCAAAATAGGACGTTAAAATAAGGCAGTAGTGTCCAAAATAGGAGGTTAAAAATGAGGTAGGAGTTTTTAAATTATGACGTTAAAAATAATACAGGAGTGTTCAAAATAGGACGTTAAAAATAAGGCAGGAGTGTCTAAAATAGGAGGTTAAAAATGAGGTATGAGTTTTTAAATTATGACGTTAAAAATAATACAGAAGTGTCCAAAATAGGACGTTAAAAATAAGGCAGGAGTGTCTAAAATAGGACGTTAAAAATGAGGCAGGAATTTTTAAAATAGGATATTACTTATAACGCAGGATTGTCTAAAATATGACGTTGAAAATAATGCAGGAGTATGTGGAATAGAACGTTAAAAATAAGTCAGAACTGTCTAAAATGACGTTAAAAATAAGGCAGGAGTATCTAAAATAGGACGTTAAAATAAGGCGGAAGTGTCTCTAAAATATGACGTTAAAAATAAGGCAGGAGTATCTAAAATAGGACGTTAAAATAAGGCGGAAGTGTCTCTAAAATAGGACGTTAAGAAATACGGTAGGAGTGTGTGGAATAGAACGTTAAAAATAAGGCGGGATTGGTTAAAATGTGACTGACTACATGCCCAAAAAATCTTGTTCAATATGCCGTGAATAAAGAGTTTGCCGGGGTCGCCCCAGGTTGAATACCACTGATCTAGGGCACTGGTTCTTAAGACTTTTTTATTTACGACCCTTTGTTATAAGACAAAATTATCATAAGAACGATTATTAAAATTGTTTTCGTGTAATCATGTCAGACCACGTTTGTTTAGCTGCAATTATCTAAACAAATATAGAATGCAAAGTTGGAAGTGTTTTATAATTTCAACGGTTCTATAGCAAATAATTAATTTACTTACGTTTTTAGAGGCTTGCTGTGACACACAGGATAACTTTTACGAGCCCCGGGGGTGTCACGACCCACAGTTTAATATATGCACCTGTGATCACATTTCACCTTTTTATATCTAGGGCCGCATTTCACCCTTTTACATCTAGAGTCACATTTCACCTTTTATATCTAAGGCCACGTTTCACCTTTTTATATCTAGGGTCACATTTCACCTTTTTATATCCAAGGCCGCATTTCACCCTTTTACATCTCAGCTAGGGTCACATTTCACCCTTTTACATCTAGAGTCACATTTCATCTTCTTATATCTATGGTCACATTTCAACAGATACACATGCCCACAAATTACACAAGCGTTAACAATGTCTCCGGCTTAAAATTAAAAGTGAATATTAGAAAATATAATTTTAATAACTCAATAAATTTATAAATTGATTGCCTTGACGTGGGATAAGCCCAGTAATTATATCAAGGTTTTCCTTGTGATTGGTATCGTAATGAAGGAATTGATAGATATTATGCTGTAAAGGTGCAATAAAGTAGTAATATAATTTACAATTATTCAAGATTAGATCATTTTAAAAGGGAACTAGTTTTCAATCCTCTATTTAAAAAAAAAAAAAGCAAAAGTTTTAATGGGTTTGAAACTGCAGTTAAATACTTAAATGGAAATCCACTTTTAATTATCAGAGACGAGTAGTCAGCCATCTCGCTTGGATTTGTAAAGCATGAATAGCTGGTAGCTACAGGCCAATTTTAATAGAAAGAGACTTTTAGAAAATACAAACATATTTTATGCGGCCAAAATTAATAAAATGTTACTGATTAATTAGTGCTATTTTTATGGTTATTGATAATATCTATCAAAAGTGGCAGCTGCAGTTCACATGACTTGAAGTATGAATACGTGAAAGTGGATTTAGCAATGGCGTATTCTCTGGGTATGCTAGTCCTGCACCGCATAACCATGATTATATGGACTAGTTACTAAATTCAATGTTGTTTGTGCAAACTGTGTAGATAGTAATGTTTAAATTGTGAATAAATATACATGCATAATGTATCTATATATTATTAATTTGTAAACTAATATTTGTTCATAATTCAAGAATTTTGTGTTTTAAGTAATTATTCCTCCAAAAGCGTCTTCTACCTACCCAGCTTACTAAGCTCAGGACCTGCTGCTTGAAAACTGCAGGCAAAAATAGAGAAGTTCTAATGACCTTGGATTGCAATGGGATTGCAACTTGCCCCTCACCCAAAAACATTGGCCAATGAACTAGGGTGTTAAGAACCCGGGGTCTGCTGAATACTTATCGCAGGCAAAACTGTGTGCCAACTGTTGAACAAATATTCAAGATCACAATGATTATTTACTAAGCTAGTATAGCTCAAGTAAAATAAAATAAATGCAAATAATATATGTGAAATAATCGTATAAATAACAAGCTTTAAACTATGCAATAATTAAATACATATTTGATTATTTTTATGCATTCCAGGCACGTGTATCATCATGTATTTGTCAAGCATATTTACCACCATTTTAGAGTATACACGGGTGAAGTATGGGGAATGAGGGGCTAATTTAACTGTAGTAGCTAGACAGTGTTTTTGTTTTTTAGTATGAAGTATTTATGGAGTTTTAACCTTGTTCTTTTGGTTATTGCGTATAAGTTTATAATTTTTTGCAGCATACTTTAATTAATTATTATTCATTGTGATTTTATATAATTATACATCAAGGAATCCCAAAAGTTAGGAGTGTAATTTCACAGTTTCAAAATGATTGATCAGAAAAAGGTAAAATAAAACTTATTTTCAGAAATGTCTTAGCAATAAGCCAATGACTCAGCGATATAGAAATAGGCCCAATAGGAAAAACGCTCCTCTTTGTTACTGTTATCACAGCTTACAGATCTAAATAGCTTCTGGAGCATGATTAGGATTTAATAGATAGTTTCAGGCTCATAATTATTACTGCAACGTGAGTTGGACAATCCAATCCACCTTATTCCTCCCACCAAGTTCTGGACGCTTGATCCATGTAGTACTTTATTTTACTCTTTATATATATATATTACTTTGCGTATTGCTACCTGCGAGTCCGTCACCTTAGCTCAGTCGGCAGTTTGCCTGCCCACTGAGCTAAGGGTCCCGGGTTCGATTTCCGGCATGACCTAAAAATATTATTGATAAAATTTGGATTTCCCCTCTTACGGTGATGAATTAACGGCCGTGGGGCTGGGTGTTGTGTTTATTCTAGATTTAAGTTAAGTCGTGTGCTGATATAATCACTTGGCCCAGAAAGTGCACGCTAATACCTCAAATAAATGATGAATGAAAATGCTACCTGTGTGTACTTTTAATTGCACTCAACCAATCTAATAGTGTAAGTCACTCTTATACAGTCAGGAATGTGCTCATAACTCTTAGCCTTGACATTTTTACTTAAATTTTAGATTATTTAGGTATTGCGATAAACTGCAGTGTGCTGTGTTTTGATATTAGATTACAATTTGAGTGGATGATAATCATCAGTTACTTCACGTTTTGGTGTGTTTTGAGCATAGTTCTACGAAGTCAGAGTATGTAATAGGCTATAAAGGTGGATATTGAAACAAATATATAAATAAGTCAAAAAAAGAGAGACGAGGGGAGTTGGGAGGTGCGAAGTTTCCCAAGATAGAATGCGAGTACGAAAAAAAAAACATAAATGTTTGAGATCCATTGTTCTAAACTAGAGGTACTCATGTTTAAATATTTCCAGGGCAAGCATCTCTTGACCTTCTTAGCCAAAGGTGGTTAAGAGTCTTTGACCCCCGAATCCTCCCTGCAGCTTTTAGAGTAAAGCATACCTATTAATTTTCTCAGAATACGCCACTGGGATTTAGTGTGGCTTCTAGATGTCAGATATGGTAATGCCTAAGAATATTGGACTGTAAATAGTAAAATTACTTGTCGAGTCTCTCCATCATGATCCCCTCATGTTTGTAACCATCACCTGCTGCAGACAAATTACTGCCCCCACACACACACGCACAAACTCACACACTCAACACATGTTTCTTGAGCCCTCCGAGTGTGCGTGCTTGACTCTGATCCGATATTCAAAGGCCGGCCGAGGCTACTTACAATAAAAGGCCGAATTTGTGTACCTGCTTTGGAAGTGCACAAGGTAGGGGCATCGAAAACACACCGTGTGGTGTTTGTAGTCTGAGCCTCGTATGGCAACACCGCTTGTTATTATTATAATAATTATTATTATTAACATCGCGTCTTACTACCCGTTCGGATTATACGCACTTACGATAACGTGTAATGGTAGGGTGATTGTGAGATGAAATGGAGGACCTACAGTTTAACGTGGAATCCGAACCACGGTGGAGGCCTGGCATTCCACTCATTCACAAGTTGTGATTAATACTCGTCTTGTCAGAGGTGAAGGAAGGGTTTGGCAATTAGCTAAATCTGTGCCGGGACCGGGGATTGAACCCCGGATCCCCAGCACAGAAGTCTGACACCTTACCCCTAGACCACCAGGTCACCCAACACCGTTTGTTGCTTTGTTCGTTAACGACACATCTCTAATATTTCAATTTGAGTTGTAATGTGTTTGCATCCTAACCAACCTAACCTAACCTAACCTGACCTGACCGTATGGTTTATTTTAGTGTAATCAATGTAAGAGTAAAGGTTGAGGGAGGGGGTGGGAGTGGTAGCGGTTGTTGAATATTTGTCATGAGCAGTATTATATGAAAAAAGTCTAAAAGTAGAGAAAAATTTGTCATTAAATTCCAGGGCACCGACAGAACGATAATTCAATAACTTCAACAGTTGATATCACCCACCACGTGAAGAAAATTAAACTCTATGTTGGTACTGGGCAATATTTTATTTATTTTGGCAAAAAAAAAAATTTATTATAAAAACTGCAAGTACACAGTTCTTTTTTCGCGTCCTCTACATCCCAATCTTAAATCCAATTTTTTTTAATATGATTTGAAATTACCAAGGTTTAAACTTTTAATAAAAAGTGCAAGGTATCAAAATAAAGCCTATCTCAGTGTTGATAAATAATAACAATGAAAAAAAGCTACTTATGTATTTCAACGTGTGCATTAAACATTCCAGTTTGATTGTGTTTAAACCAAAGCTTCATTAATAAACATTCATGAGCCATTTAGCAGTCCCTATAACTTTACCCCCGTTCTCTCTTTTTTTGCGGTGCCAAGAGGCTAATTTAAATAACAGCACCACGGTTGGACGTCGCCCAACGGAAAGCTGACAAATTACACGCGGGATGAAATATCACCACTACGAGTAGGGGGGAGTGGAGGGGACAGACGGCGTGACAAAATATGGCCCATCTTAGCAATGATGTCGAGGAGGAAATAATCTGACCACAGAACATCGTGTAAACGATAGCTTCTGACCTGTCGTCCCACCTAAAGGTTCGATTTTCAAATATAAAACATTCCTAGAGTGGGCTTGTTCAGTGGCGCATCCACGAAAATGTTCTTGAAGGGCAGAGGGAACATTATATATAATCACCACGTCTTACTACCTGTTCAGTTTGTATGCATTTATTTGATAATTGCTCTAATGTCATAAGAATGAGAAAGGGAGCATTTTTTTACGTTAAATTTATTTGGGTCGAAAATATTTATGTTAAAAAAATTTCAAAAATACTAACTTTAGCTCACACCCCTTCCATCCTATTGAAAAAAGAAATCAGGTCTAATATTTTGAGAACACCCTCTCATATAAACATTAAATTTAGTCCATGTGATAGTAAAAATACTAAAAAAAAAGCTATGCCATTGTGAGAAACAAAGGGCCACTCAAATTTGAGATGGAACTAAACGGTGAACCACACAATAGACCGATCATAATTATTTGATAGCTTATTTGAAGAAAAACCACACATAACACTTTTTTTTTTTTAAAAAACTGAAGTTAAAACAAAAATGTTCACTATCGAGAGTGGCTGGGGGGTTGGGAGGCATACTTGAAGAGTGAAATTGCATATCGTAGAGGTTCAAAACGGCCATCAAAAACACGTTTTAATGTCTTCGGCGCGCTAGGCCATCTTTTTAACGACTCGACTCGCCTGGCTGGCATTCAAAAGTAAAAGAAAAAAAAATGGGGGGCGGCACATAAACGTTGTAAATCAAGTCTTTTACGGTACGCCGTTGTTCCGTCCGTGCCCTCTCCTTGACGCAATTAGGTCATGCGCCAGGTATCAATTACAACGCTGCTAAGTGCTCGAGAAATACGAGCACGCCCGCGCATTTTAACCACGACACGCCACTGAGCACGCGACAAAAGTTATGTGGTTTTAGAACATAACTCCCTTCTTTTTTTTAAAAAAAAAGGCATACGTTATGGGTTTTTTTTGTATATATGAAATAAATTAAACAAATTTGATCGTAAAATACCATATATTATTTTGTTTGAGCGGAGTCTTGAAGCGTCATTAAATGATAATGTTCTTCCTACAAGTGTTGCATGTAAAATGTAAAATAGTGTATTCTTAAAAGATAGGTACTTATCATTATTAATATTATTATACATTATCAACAACGAAACAAGAAATCACATAGGTAGGCACGCGGACCCGATGTTAGGCCCATCTAGTCTGATTTGCCGGTGACGCAGAGGTCCAAGTTCGAATCTCAGCCGTTTTGCAATGAGATTCCCCCCCCCCCTAAATGTTTAAATCCTCTCTCCCGCCATACATATCTTAATTGTGGTTAATGGGTCAGAGATGAAGAAATTATAATCTAAAAATAGTTCAACCTGCACCCTTTTTTTTAGCACCATGTCTTACTACACGTTCCAGTTACTCGTATATGTACTAATCACGACAATGTGTTAGGGATGCGGAAGGTTTAATTTAAAGAAAGTGTACCCGTATTTGCGTTAAGGGATAGTGTGAAACCATAGGTCCTATAGGAAAATACTATCCTCAGTACACCCGACCGCGATTCAAACCCCGATCTACCCGTCATCGGCAGTCCTGTTTATTGTGAGAGTGACTCCCTAGAGTCTTAGACCATGCAGCGGGTAATCCCTTTATTAACTATCATCCTGTCCCACTTGATAACGGCCCGTTAAAACGTAACCCGTGAAACAAGGCTTTCCCTTCTTCCCAAAGTCAGGAACTCGCATCTATCCGTATCATTGTTTACCGGGGAGGGATATTTGTTTGAAACATATTTTTTTTTCCTCACTCACCCCCAAATAGCTTTTTGTTTGTAATCTACTTTGTTCAAACTCCAGTTCAAACATCGCCCCACATGTGTGCAACATACATGTATGTCCTGTCTGCTCATGTGTTTATATACTTAACGTGTGTGTGCTCGGGGGTTTTATTACACGGTGCCTAAAACACACAGCTTTTCACGCTTTCACTTGTTGGCATTGCAGGCTCGCAAGGATTAGTTCCAAGTTTTAAGAATATATCTGATCTTCCCCTCCCCCCCTTCATCCGGAGTGCGTTTTATCCATAAGGTTTTTTTTGTCCTTTTTCAGCATTTTTACAAACCAAGCTTAGGCTACTAGTTTTTCGATAGATACAAATAATAATCAGGTTGGCCATAAAATCTTAGAAAAATATTACATAACCTTTTCCCAGATTCAAAAGTCTACGTTTCCCCAACTCAAATCGGTATTGAAAGGATGATCAATGAATAAAAACATTCAATTTGTAAAAAAATAATTAATTTTTGAAATGTGCTCAAAAATAAATAAAGGCTAATTTTAAAAAAAAAGACCACCTCTGTGTCTAGTGGTCAAGTTCCTGGCCACATATCCAAACGTCCCGGGTTCGATCACCGGGGCCTCCAGATTTTTTTTGAAGCAGTGGGTGTAGAACGGGGCAACTCGGCCTCGTGAGAACACTTGAGGAGATAATTGAATAAATAAGTAGCAGCTTCGGTTTATAAAACTGAGATTAACGTTGTGCTGACCATGTCACCCTACATCCACAAATGTTGGCACTAAAATCGCTAATGTCGCGTTTACACAAGGGCCAGTTGCTAGGCAGGTCAACTGACGCTTGTGAGTGGCTTTGTTTGGACAACACTGGCCGGGTGTTGTTTTTTCGGACAGCGGTTTCCCATCGGTTTTTCACGGCTGTGGCCGCACCAAGTTCGTGTGGATATGATTTGTTGTAGGCGTACCAAAAGTTGAGTTTTGAAATAATCGTTTGGGTCTAAAGACACTGCCACAAAAGATGTAAGTATTCAACCTAAAGGTTTTGTTTGTATCCTCAGCAGTTCCTCCGTCAGCTGTGAAGCCTAGGCAGGACTGAAGAGGTGTAGGTAGACCTACTAGGGAAATGAGTGAGGAAGTAGTTTCCGTTGTTTTCCTCACCGAGCCAGAAGGTGCTACTGCACATCAGTCTGTCGAGCCTACCCCAACTGACCCTACAAGCGACACCTCCACTCCGTTCAACAGGGACTGGCTGTATGGACTTAATGGCGTCATAAGATACATTTTTAAAAAATAAAATAAAAAAACTATGAAGGCAATGAGGGAGCATGGCTAAGTAAGGATGAAGAAGACACAATGAATAAAGTTACTAAGTGGGGGAAGGGGAATAGGGTTAGTAATTTTAAAAATTATAAACAAAAAAATCATTAGTCAGCCATATTTTAAATAGGGGAAAGAGGAGGTCATAATAACCCGAACGGCTAGTAAGACGCGGTGCTAAAAAAAATAGGGGAAGGAGATGACTTAGGTCACTAAATTATATTTTTCAGAATAAGTCTCCCTCTTCTACCACAACACCATAGTGTCTCGTAAATTGACGCCTTGTAAATTAAATAATGGAGGTGGACTATGGAAAAAGTTAAAAATAATCAATAATTGATGTTAAAATTGAATGATTAGAAGCTATCTAAACTAGGATTCAAATATTGGATGAATTTAAGGGAAGAAGAAAATTCTGGGAGCTGAAGGAGGAATAGGACAGGGTGAATTGGCGGCCTAAGTTCACTGACGAAAGAAACTGACCTGTTGTAAGACAGAACACTTAATAATAATAATAATAATAATTGTTTTTAGTTCCACGTCTTACTACCGGTTCAGGTTATACGCCTATTTACTAATCACACTAATTGGTTAGGGATTAAGAAGGCTTAATTTAGATGAAATGCACCCGCATTTGTGTGGAGGGAGAGGGGAAAACCCCTCTGTGCACCCGACCGTGATCGAGCCCCGATCTCCCCGTATTCGTCAATCTAGTCCAACACCAGAGTAGAGCGTTAGACCATGCATCCAACGAAGCGGGTAGTAATAATAATAATAATAATCTAGGTAATCAGTTAAAGTTAGGTAATACAGTTATTAATTTACTAATACACCTCTTTTTCTTGAAAGTATATACCAGTGTGAGTAGAATTACAATACTCTTTTTTTTTATCTTCGAGTTATCTATTTACTACATAATTAGAACGGGGACGTTGTGCGGGTTGCATTTAGGAAATACATCATCTTCCCGAAAAGTAACCGGTATAGGAGTGTAGAATGGATCTTTGTAAGTCGAATTAGGTCATTTAATAGGAGGGCCCCACAACGCAAGAAATGTATTGTCATTTGTATCTTCCTCCTCCCCTGTTTGTTCTCCTACGGATCGATCGTTCCCCCCAAGTTAGCATTAGGCCTAACGTTATAAACCCACTTTTAGTTTCTGGCGTTTATAAATTTCTGCTAGACTATTCCAGCACCTTAAAATACACTGAATACATATTTTTAATATTTTGAATACAACCGGACTAAAAAAATACTTAGCTCACGATGACTCGTTACCTTTTTTTTTTGGCCCAGCTTTATCGACTCTTTTCAAATGGCGGGTTCGAGGAGTCAAACTCCCTCAATCCCCCCCCCACCTCCTCATTGCGGGTAGCTAATCAAAGTGGCCCAACACACATACACACACTGCAATTAACACGCCCTAACTCTCAATTAGCGATCAGTCAATGAACCTAACTAACATGCATGCGTACACAAACCCCAGATATGACCGGGAGGAGGGAAGAGCCAGGCTCCATCAGAGCAAATAACACCGGTGCTTCGCTCGATAAACAGGCTGGTAAACAATGTAAACAAGCTCGCTCGATCGTAAACCCAGATAAGGCTTGCAGGTACTCGTGGGAAAGGGGCGGTTCGAATACCGGCTGGTACTGACTACAAGATACACGTGTTGTCAACTTCAATGACATAAACCAGTGAGAACGGACAATAATCCTAACACCAAGACTGACAGACTAGCTTAAACGACGTTGACTAGAGTACATTCACCACCCGAGTTTACTTGGATAACAGCTCAAAGAGTTATTACAGTAGCCCCATGGCTTCTTTGGTGCTGACAGTTCACAGCTGACTTCTGATAGTCAACGTTCAGGTATATACCTAAATTTTGACTGTCAGAAGTGACAGCTGCTAAACACATGTTTTTTGCAGATCATATGGTTCGGCGTAGGGATACATAATTTGGTCTGGTAACTTTTCAAAGCCGTCAGCTGTGAGCTGTCAGTCAGCACCAAAGAAGCCATGGGGCTACTGTAGAAATAGTCCCTAATGTGTACCTACGCCAACAGTTGACATCTTTCACTTTGGACAGATGTAATGAAAACAGATGGTAATGTATGAATGTGATAGTTAACCACAGTAATTTAGGCCAATATTATTTATATATTTATTTGAGGTCGGGCACAAAGCTTATAATTTATCGTCTTATTCCACTTAAAGAAAAAAATTATTATCCACAAAACTTTCACAAAAGGTCTAACAAAATATAGCTTCAAGATGGTGACCAACGAATTTAAACCATGTGATTGATCATGACGCAAAGAAGTTCTTTACAATAGTGCAACCACGTAAGTGATAAAAATATCTATCCAGTTTAATATTTCGAATTATGATAAAATAATCATAAACATAATTTACTTAAATGTAAAAAAAAGGACAAGTATTTTCTCTTTTCGAAGTAAATACGATGCCTGTATTAAAAAGAATTAATGTAGGAACTATATTACACATTATAGATAACATTTCATACCTAAGAATAAGTAATTTTAATTACATTTAAAATATCGTTTTGGATTGGATAAAAAGAAATTAAAAGTAATGAAATAGGAAGTGTGAGAAATCTTAAGTTTACGTTATTTTAAATGTAAAATATAACATGTAATTAAAAAACGTATGATCTGTAACAAAAGAGTGATCTTCTACAAGTGTTTGCAATCCAAACAAAACATAAACATTTGATTTTTGAACTGTCATTCAGGTAAAAAGCTATGGTGAACATACTCTACTTGGTGAATTGGAAGCTACAGTAGCCCCATGGCTTTTTTGGTGTTGACTGACAGCTGACGGCTTTGAAAAGTTACCAGACCAAATTATGTATCCCTACGCCGAACCATATGATCTGCAAAAACATGTGTTTAACAGCTGTCATTTCTGACAGTCAAAATTTAGGTATATACCTAAATGTTGACTGTCAGAAGTCAACTCTGAGCTGTCAGCACCAAAGAAGCCATGGGGCTACTGTATTTCACGAAGAGGTTTGCTTGGCGCACCTTCAGCACTAAGCACTCTACAACGCCAATGTACAAAAGTGAAAGGGTGGGAAGAAAATGCGCGGTGATACCTCTTGTTTACCTGATAATAACTTCTCTCTCTCTCTAACGAGAGTAGACACTCGTTATAACTATTCGCACCTGGACAGCATTTGTATGTTTTTCAAAATAATCTTTCGTTTACTTGTTTCCTATTCTAGATAGACATACGTTTCGAGGGACATTTTTTATCCTACATCCTGACAGGAAGATATCTACTAGCCATTTTTGTGACTCCACAAAATAATCCTGAGTTGTAGAAGATTTAAATAAACAAAAAAGGCCTATATTTACAAAGAAAAATTCTTATAAATACAATTAATAGTTTTGTTAAAATGTAAGACTATTTTTTAGAATTATTTAAGAATGTGTATTTTTGTTTCAATGTCATATATTTTTAAACTCTCCTAATAAAACCTGAATTGAAGGTCCTATTTTGTATCAGAATCCGACTGAAGCGTAGTATTTTGGTAGGATAAAGGACCTGCAATGGTATCGTACAGGGTTCGGCAACCTTTTAGTAGTGTTGTGCCAAGGTAATATTGCAAAGTTGCTCTGCGTGGCAACCACCCTAAGCCCACCCAAATCGTTAATATTTTTATACTAGCTAACTAGTACAACTATTAAAACAAATTTAAGTTGATCTTGTAAAATTTAAAAGTGACAATATTTTTTAAATCGAATACATTAAATAGCTAGCGTTTCTTGAATATTTAATATTTTAATAGAAATCAGAATACATACAAATGTTATAAATGTGTTTAAACAAAACTTAATTTATGAAAACATTGTTTTGAAATTTTTAAACAAAACAAGTGAATCAATTAAACACGTTATTAAAATTATTACTACTCACAACAATGGATTTAACTAAAAATAAAGGTTTTATATTCGTTTTATTCAAATCGCGCAGTGTGCCACTGAAAATCGTTCCACGTGCCACTCTTGGCGTGTGTGCCGTAGGTTGCCGACCCTTTGTATAGTAGGAACGACGAAGTCTAGTCTGGAAGGCCGTTTACCTTACCAAAACCCTTAAAAAACGGGCTACCTACCCAATAATCAGGGTACATACCTTATTCAGCTCCATCCGGAATCGAACCAGGGTCCCCCTGGCTCCAACATTCTAACCACTTTACCAGAGGGAAGGTAACGGTGACTCAGAAACTAGTTTGGCCCTAAACACACCAGTCTTACAAAATAAGACGATATTACCCGCTTCGGTGTTCGAACGGTCAACTCTAATTAAGCGACACCCTCGCGATGGACTGGGCTGCCGTTGACGGGGAGATCAGAGTTCGAATCCCTTTTAGGGTGTACAGAGGGTGGCGTTTCTTCCTGAATGGTTTTCCACTCTACCTCCACGTAAATGCGGGTAAAAATCCTTTAAATTCGACCTTCCTCATACCCTTAACACATTGGGGGTAATTAGTACATATGCGTATAGTCCAAACAGCATGCTCGGATGTAGCGGGGGTCAAACGGTCAATTGACCCCACTGTTAGAGTTAGAAAATTAATTTAAAAAAAATGAAAGTTCAAATTTTAGAAAGAAATTACAACACAGATAAATTATACAATTTTTTATCTTTTAACGTGCAGACACGTTTTAAGCCGGGTCCACACGTGCGTTATTCGTCCACGTTTATTCAAGGTTCGATATGACTCACGCAAGTGTGGAAAAAATATAATTTTTCATGTACTAATATTTTGTCATGCATAGCGAGTAACGAACATTGTTCCGCATTGAGTCGGTAGACTAACACACACCAAAGAAGACTAATTATCGCCTGAGAGCAGTCATCCACGATTACCGAATATAGATTATGTGTGGACAGCAGGAGTGGAGGAACTGTGGGGGACTCTGCCCCCCCTGGAAATTAATCCCCCCCCCCCCCCAGATATTTTTCAAATCCTCTGATATTATCGAATATGAAGCTGAAAGATGGCCTTAAATCAAAATCTAAATGACTTCTAGATGCATTCTATTGTCAAAAATTTGCCGGAGAAGACCGCTTCAAATAACTAGTAGACTAGAGGCATTTAACTGGCAGAAGAATTCAGGGGAGGAAAGCTCTGAATAGCTTCCAAGGTCATCCAAATCTCAAAAATGTCTAGGGGAGGACAACTCCAAAGAGCTTTTAGATGCATGTCATTTTGAAGACTTTTCAAGCGAGGACCACCCCAAATAGCCTAATTTCTGAAATAATTTAATTTTCAAAATTTTGTCGGTGGAGGACCACTTAAAAGATTATCTTCTAAAGGTATCTGACTATCGTCAAACATTAAGGTGAGGATCACTCTAAATAGCTTCGAGGGGCATCCAAATTTCAAAAATGTCTAGTTTAGTAACACTTTAAATGACTTATAAAAGAATCTAATTTTTTTTTTAAATCAAGGCGAAGACTACTCATAGCTTCTAGAGTGAACATTTTTTTTTTAAATTGTTGAAGGAGAGCCATTCCAAATAGTTTATAAAAACTATCTGATTTAAAAAAAAATTGGAGAGGATGACCACGGTTTAAAACATACATATGATCAAATTTGAATGAGAAATAGTTAAATGACTCTAAAAAAGAAATCTCACATTGTAGCTGTGTTATTTATAATTATGACACCCCCCCCCCCCCATGAAAATGATCTGGATCTGCTCTTGCCAAACAGGCAATTAAAAAAAACTAAATTAACACGACCAAATTAGATATTTTCTTTAAGCCGAAACATTTGGCTTACATTTTTATCTATTATTATTATGTGATCTTGTAACCAATAATTCAAGCAATTAGCCTATGCGTTTTGATTATTTTATTATAAATAAATTAATATTCAATGAAATACTTAAATTGCCACTTGGGCGCTGAAATGACCTATCAAGGATCTATGGACTATGGATCTATGGACTGTTTGGGTAAATCTTGCTCAGAATATTTATTCTACTTATCTGATTCTATAAATTTCGAACGTAAGGCAACCGCCTCAGTTAACGAGAAAGTATCGCTGTCAGGCCACAAGGATTAAAAGAATATGGTCTGTGTCGTTTTCTGGTACTACCTCTTTGTTCTTTCTAAGCTTATACTTCCTTTCGCCCTTCAATTACAACACCCTCTGTCAGGCCAATAAGAAAGAAGGGAAAGAAAACTACGAAACTTCTTATCAAGGTGAAAAGGAAAGCTGAATGCTAGTTCTCAAAAATCTTAAAATCTTCTGTCGTTAGCTTGTCAAAAAAAATACTGTATTTGCTAGAGGAAAGTTAAGTCTAGAGCCCTTTTTCAACAAGTCTAGTCTTAGAGCTCCACAAATGTGCTTAAAAAGTAATTGTCAAAAATCAGTTAATGTCACACTTTCAAACACTTGTTTCTAAAAATAAAATTCCATACTATAGGGTTATTGAAGTAAAAGAGCCCTGTTGAAATCTTTCGACTTTAATTTGGCGTGAACCATATTTTGAAATAACGCATTGTAGAGTTAAATATTGCGTTTGAGCTTAACGTCTGCGCGGCAATTTCTCGCTTACCAAGGCGAACCCCTGTGAAAAATGTAGGTCAAAGCTGCAAATTTTTAAAAACCTTCTCCAAAATT